>JAANYP010001305.1:0-328031 GCA_020465985.1 Centrapalus pauciflorus
ATGTTGATAAGCATTAGGAATGGCTATTTGTAATAGTGTGAGTGCTTTCACTTCATTCATTCCAGCCTTCCTTTCAAGTTCAGTTTTTGGAGGAGTTTTGACTGGTTTTCCCTCATCATCAAGTTCTGGATCAACTACAGGAGGGAATTCAACAGCTTCCCATATTGCATAATCAATGAATTGAATATGCTGTTGAATCCTGAGTTTCCACATCTCAAACTCAGTGGGCTTGAGCATAGGCACTTTGAGTCCTTGCCCAGATCCACTGCTGCTATTTTCAAATTCCATTGCAAAACAATTGAAAAATTAAAAGAAAGTTTTTGACTTTGAAAAACAAAGAGTAACCTGGTTTGAAAAACCTGATTTGAACAACCTGGTTTGACAAACCTGGCTCTGATACCACTTGACAGGATCTAAAATATGAATTACCAAGACTAACTGATTTGAACTTATCAGAGTATAAATCAATAATCTTGCTTTGAATCAAAGTTTAATCAAGAAGTTTGCGGAATAACACTTAATTATTTTAACAAAAAACTTTCAGAATCAATAATAAATAAACACACAGGAATTAATCAAGACTGTTTGTATTGCTGAATTCATCAATTACAATCACCTCTAATCTGTTTGATTAGACGAAGAACACAGACTGTTCTTAGGGTTTTACAACCTTAGAGGCTTAAGAAAACTTAATCAACAAAGCAATTACAGACTCAAAATATGCAGAAACTCCTATACAATAGAACGACCTATTCTCTGTATTTATATTGCTTCTTGATATGTTTCCTTGACGAACCATGACTTCTCTGATAGTAGATATGCTGGAATCTTCATGTAGATATCGTTTCCTGAAAAATCAGCACTTTCTGTTTCTGAAACTGTTGAGCAGCTTGAATCTCTTGACAGCATGACCTGAGCAGCTTGAGTTGTTTTGCTCTGGCAGCTTGAACTTTTACACTGGCAGCTCGAGTTTCTTCAACTAGCAGCATGAACTTTGTATTTACATGTAAAATCTACTAACAGTCTGAGAAGTCTAAACTAACAGCTTGAATGTACTTAAACTATTTCCCAACATCCTTAAACAGTATGGAGTTAATCATAGAATAGCAACGCCTTATCTTCCGCAAACAAGCGGACAAGTCGAGATCTCTAATAGAGAGATCAAGAGAATCCTTGAGAAAACTGTCAGACCTGATCGTAAAGATTGGTCTCAAAAATTAGAGGATGCTCTATGGGCATACAGAACCGCATTTAAAACACCAATCAGTCTGTCCGCATACAGACTTGTGTATGGTAAGCTTTGCCATCTCCCAGTAGAATTAGAACACCGAGATCTATGGGCAATCAAAAACGCTAATTTTAATTTACATGATGCTGGTGTTGATAGAAAATTCCAATTAAATGAACTGGAAGAAATTCGTAGAGAAGCCTACGAAAGCACTAGAATTTATAAAGAGAAAACTAAGTTTTTCCACGATAGAATGATTAAGAATAAAACATTTACCAAAGGAAATAAAAGTTTGGTTATTTAATGCAAGACTTAAATTATTTCCTGGTAAATTAAAAAGTAAATGGACAGGTCCATTTATTGTAACGAATACGTACCCACACGGTGCGGTAGAAATACAGGACCTAAAAGGTGGTGAGCCAATTAAAGTAAATGGACATAGACTTAAATTATATGTTCAATGGGCCACCAATGATATGTTAGTATCTGAAATCATCAGACTACAAGATCCTAAGGTTAATCATTTAGTTTTGGAGCAGTACGTCTGACTGAAGACGTAAAACTTAGCGCTTTCTGGGAGGCAACCTAGAGTATTTTGATTATTTGAATTTAATTGTTTTTAAGTGTGTTTATTTGCTTAGTTATGTTTTTTGTGTGTACCCAATTAAGTTGGGGAGGATTCATCCTCCTGAACTTGGTTGTGTTTAGAAATTAGGATTTAAATTAAATAACAAGACCCCGCATCAAAAAATAAAAATTTAAGCACGTAGCAGAATTATTTTAACTCGATAATACGAGCGTAAGTTGGGGAGAATACCCGTGAAAATTAAAAAATTAAAGAATTAGGGTTCCAAGACCAGTGCACGGCCCAGATCGCAAATCCAGAGGCCCGGGAGCAAGGGGGCGCAGGCCTGCGCTTGCCCTGCGGCCCGACGCGCTCAAAATCTTATAAAAATGGCTGTGATCATTCCCATAAGTGCAAAACCCTAATTCCAGTTCCAAAAGACGGCGATTTCGAATTTCTAAGCCTAAAAACATCAAAAATTCGTCTTTTCTACGTCAATTCTTCGATCCGACGCTTGTTTATCGCTAAGGTTAGCAAGGTATACTCCTTAGAATCCTTTAACTTCATTCTACCCTAGTTTCATTAAGTTTCATCATGCATGCATGGGTTTTTGGGAGTTATATGGTTTTTATAGAAAAAGGGTTATTAATAATTTTCAAATATTCATTTAATTAATATAAGATTATTTTTGCAAAACTTTTGTAAAAATTATGCATTTTTTCCATATTTAGTATAAATTATAAACTTTTTGTAATAAAAGGTGATATTTTTATTAAATATTTTAAGTTCATGTATTTGATAGGGTTAGATTGGGCTCACATTGTTTGTGAGACTTAAGATTAGTTAATTATTATTGAAAAAGGGTGTTAAAATTATCATGCATTATGTACAAAAAACCCCCACATTTTTAATCCTTGGATTTTGCATTATTTTTAGATGTCAACCCAATATCATGCAAACGGTAATTGTCCTGGAACCTCCCAAAAACCTAGAATGAGAACCCACGACCCTAGGGATAATCGTTTTGAAAAACCACTTAATGTAGAGTTCCCCGAAATTTCCACCAAATACTAACAATGGTAAACCCCCTAGGTTTCTCATAGAGCGTACCATAAAAGAGTGTGATTTTGATAATTTTGAAATTTTATAGTGTTTTGAGAAGCTAGGATGTGCTAAAGCCATACAATGGGAACTTCCATATATCCACACTAGTTTGATCCAACAATGGTTCGCTACTGTTCGGAAAACAGAAGAGGAAGAAGAACATGACTTTGAGCTCACAGGACTAGTAGGAAACAAGAGAGTGTTAGTGTCTAGGAAAATCCTTTGTGAGGAATTTGGTATAAACGCAGATATTCCAAGGCCTAGAAAATATTGGTCATCTTTAGATCTTCAGGGGGTAGAGTGAGAGAAATTAGTGGATGGTCTAAGACATGGGATGGGATGTTAGCCACGGTATTTGGAATGTCAATAGAGGAGGCGAGAGAGAATGTTCATTATAATAGAGGTGATTTATGACCATTAGCTAAAGTGCTGGGGAAGTTTGTTACCCTCAACTTGCTTCCTAGAAGTCAAGACACCACTGTCGTTAGATCCCAAGAGATACTGTTAGTACATGCGTTAATGACTAGATATCCGACCATATCTTTAGGATACATAATAACGGAAAATCTGTGGGAGAGTAGTTTCCCAAGGCAAAGGATGAATTGTCCACACTGCCGTATGCTAACTGAGCTATTCATTATTAGGAAAGCGGTATCGAAGCAATTGCCAATTAAATACCTCAACCCAAACGAGATTTGGTTAACTAGAGTCACAATGTTAGGGCTAGTTTTTGAGAAAAATCATTAGGCTATCAAATTCGCTGTCCAAAAACCTCTAAAGTAACCCAAATCCCATTCACTGTACCCGATAACTCTGAAGGACAAAACGACAAAGAGGATAAAAGATCATGGGAGAAAGTAACAATCGAAGACTTGATGAGATCTCAAATCAACATTCTGAAGGACATCATGGGCAACATACTGAATGCAAACAAAGAATTGGTGAAAAATATTGAAAAGTTGCAAGAGGAGCAAAACAAGCATGCGAAGCTGTTCCAAAGTCACTCAGACTGGCTCACCAACCTTCAGATCACTGTCGTAGAGTTGTAAGAAATTGTCACACCTCAGGCCGAATGAAGAATTTTATAATTATTTGAATATTTATTTTAATTACGTGTGCTAAAACATTAAGTATGGTTTGTATTTTATTTTTTTCTGATGTGGTGGTTTGGTTTGTTTGGTTTGATTATTTATGTTATTTGAATTGTAATAGTACTTTATTTTAATTTTAGTTTTAAAGTGTGATGTTTATTTAAGTTGAATTATAAAAAGTTGAATTTTGTTTGTTTATTATTTGTTTGTATAATTTCAATAAGGAATATGTACGGATCTATCTTTCTATATTCTTAACCGATAAATTAATCTTGATGTGACTAGGACGTCAAAAAAGTCTAAGTTGGGAAGGGTAGGTTATAATGATAAAATTAATTAATTAATTTAGCCCTCACAAAAAAAATTTAGACTACATTCCATATAAAAAATTAGAAAGATTTACAGCCCCGCGTACCAAAACAGTTAAAAAATGAAATTTCAGCAATGTTGGGCGCGGGGGGGGGGGGGGGCAGACCTGCGCTAGCCCTGCGTCCCGTCGCCTTAAAATGCATATTTGAGCCCCATTTGACCATCACAACCCTAGAACAGGAGGCTACGCTTGGGTGTGCAGCTTTCTCCCAAAAACATCATTTTTGTGCCCAAAATTTGCAAATTTAAGCTTCAAAACACCTACATATTCATAAATATCAAAGATCTAGGCTAGAAATCACCTCTTTGTGGGTAGTTTCATCATCTTTGAAGATTTTTTGGTAGAGAATGTGTGGAAGAAAAAAGCTAGATTTGTATCAAGTAAAGCTTCCAATCACCAAGGTTAGTGTTTTTATTGAGTTATTGCAACTTATTTCATACTTTTTGAGCAAAAATGAAAGCTTGAGCTTCATGGTCATCCATGAAGTTTTCATGGTGATTTTGACTTTTTAGAGTCAAAGTATGTGAAATTGCATGAATTTGATGATAACCTTGATGCATGTTTTATGAGATATGTGTTTATTTGTTAAGTTTGTTAATTTGTCATGATTAATTTGTAGAAATTAATTTGAAGTTATAAAGTTGGTTGCCTAAATGTGCATATATAGTTAAAATTATAAAACTTAGGTGACTAGCTTAAAAATTAATTTTATGTGCTAAATGTTTTTTTTTTAAATATGATAAATGTTTAGTGCTTAAAATAACGACAAATTATAGACTATATATATAGGATGCAAAATGTGAGCGTAAAAGTGTATATATATATATACACACACACACATATATATATATATATATATATATATATATATATATATATATATATATATATATATATAGTTGCATCTTTCAAGTAAACGTAATTGTGCAAAGTGCAATTATAGGTTACATTATTTAATTTATCTCATACAATTGTGGTTGGTTGGCACAAATTGTAGATGACAAGCAGAACGAGACAACGAACCCATAAGGTTAATATCCCAATAGATTGGTCTCTAAACCTCCTTTTATCCCAGCACCTCGAACACATTAGAACACAATTGTTTTTATATACGAAATTTTCGAATAAAGTCTTGACTGAAAAGAGAGTTAAGAGGAGAGATTTTGAGGATTACGGGATCCCATACCTTTTTGACTATTTGGGGTGGGAAAGTGTGTTAGATATGGGCGGCAATGATATTAATCAGTCCGATGTAGTCGAGTGGATGTCTACCCTACGGAGGTAGACGGGTCGTTCAGCGAACGACTTTAAGTTGATAGGTACCGTCCATGGTAGGGACATGGCGATGGATGCACAAATCTTTCGCCAATTATTTAATTTAGATACTGGGGTAGGCTACGAAGCGTCTAACCAGCAGTGGTACGAATATAGGAATGAGGCCCAATTGGCCTTCACTGATATGACTTGGTCAGGGGAGTGGACGGAGCAGGTGAATGGAGTCTTTATCCCATCCATTTTGGAGTCCGAGTCCTCCACTTCCTACAGCCGAAAGGCTTTATCTCCGAGGTGTAAGGTGCTTCACAAGATTCTTGTGAATAACATCTTACCTCGTGATAGTGACCTGACCAAAGTCAAGCATAGGGATATCACAGTCCTTCACGCCCTTCTTAAGGGTAGGCCCAGACTGTCCTTCGCATAGACAATTTAGAATGATTTATGGGCCATGTACAACACGAGAGAGAGGACGATCATCCTCCATGCTTGGTTGATCTCTAAGTTCCTTGAGAGGACGGGCTCACTTTCGCCCGAGTCCCTGCTATCCCCCATTTCGGCGACGTTCATTACGGCCGCCATGTTCCCTACCTTGATTTTTAGGGAAATTGACGAAGGGTTCGAGATATTCGACAAAGAGACAAATGAGTCGTATATCGAGGACTATACTGAGGATGAGAGGAGAGAGAGAGAGAGAGAGAGAGAGAGAGAGAGAGGAGAAGGCCGCCAATGAGGTGGGAGTTCAGCATTCTAAGCTGAACCTAGGTGCGTCTACCTCTCGCAGTCGAGGTAATGAAAGTTTTGATTTTGACCGCATGATGAGGCGGATTGAGGATATAGCCGTGTGGTCAGGGTGAGTTCCGAGAGGATGTGTCGCGGAGGCTAGATGAGATGAATGGGCGTATGACCCATATTTATGATAGGGTCAATCACTTAGCGGGTTGGGTAGATCAGTTACAGGATGGGCAGAGAGCCCTGGCATATCAAAATGCCTATTACCAGCACCATGACTGGGCATATTGGGAGGGAGTCCGACACCACGAGGACTCCATGGCCGGTATGCCAAATCAGTCTTATGAGGATTACACGATGCCTGACTACCAGGCCTATAACCCTGCTGTAGATACTTATCAGCGCTATCCGGCTCATGGCAGGCAGGACCTCCCAGACCCGATGCCTCCTCACTTGGTTCCGCCGACTGCACAGTTCACCCATGGCCAGAACCCGTATACCGTCTTATTCAACAGCGTCTTCGGTCCTCCTCCGCCGCCTCCTCCATTTGAATGATCGGGTACTATCCTTCCTTATTCTTTACTTTTCTGTCTTTTATTTTATTTTATTTAATTTTGTTATGCATTCAATGTCTTTATCGTAATTTTAGTTTTAGTTCTTAGTCGAGTCCTATTTAGAGTTTTTAATGTTTATTTAGTTTGTCATTTATTCCACATTTGAGTCTTGTTTGCCGATCAGGCCGTGGAATATGACGATACTTAGAAAATACATGTGCGAGGGAATTGGCTAGTGTTGACAGGATATTTTATAATTAAGAAAAGAGTCGTAGTAATAATTAAAATTTTTGCCATGTGAAATGAATTCAAGTACGTTAGAATTTATTTGGGCTTAAATATAAGTAATGTGTCAAAAGATTTTGGAAACCCATGCAATAAGGGGGAGAAACTTAATCATGTTTTAGCCTCAAATATAATTTAATTGTAGTGTAGATGGTTCGGGAAATTAAGTCACTAGGGGTACCACTCATGCCTAATCCCCTAAAACCATTTGGTTTGGGAGCGGTTGACTGAAATCTCGTTACATGGACCATATAGCTAATTTAGTGAAAAGAATATAGATAGAAGCATAGTGTTAACAAGAAAGATGTAAACATGCAAAGAGGAAAAAGATGGTCGGAAGACCCACATGTTTTAAGTATTGTAACCTTGAGCTAAAAGGGTATTTTCAAAAGTGAGATACATTATATAAATTCAAAGAGAGGTATATTTTAACTGAAAACGTCTTTAATTTACATGTTAAGAATTTTAATGCATTAGTACAAAGGCTAGCTTGACATAAAATTCCTAGACTCACTGCCAATTCATGCTCGTCACTTAGTTAGTTCTGATTCCAAAAGCTTGTTCGGGGATGACCAAGAGTTAAGTTGGGGAGACTTGATAAGTCTATATATTATACGGTTTCTGAGTCATATTATGATCATTTTAAGCACCGATACTCCGTAAAATCTATATTACTACTCCAAGTTTGTATTTCAGGGCCAAGATGATAAAAAGAAGCAATCCGAGAGAATTCAGAGCAACTCGGGCTGAGGGGGGCGCAGGCTTGCGCCACCCTGCGCTCCACATAGCGCCCAAATTGTTGAGGTACGTTCCAGCAAATGCCAGCTAAACCCTAGCTACATCCAGGCGTAGGGGGAGGGGGCGCAGGCCTGTGCCTGGCCTGCGCTGGTGCGGAGTTAAAACGCGTTTTTCAACCCTGGAAACCCTAATCTCGATTCCCTATGAATATGAGTGAAGGGGCAGATTTGGAGAGGAGTCCCGACGTGTGTGCAAGTGTGCCGATGCCCTGCCGGAATGGATCTACGATACGAGAACGAAGACGGTGGTTCGCAAGCTACCCAATGGCTCAGGTCTGTGATTGTGACGAGCATACGATGAGCGGCTAATCCCGTTAGCCGTTTGCGGAGGATCTACGGCTAAGTTTACTCTTCTTTAATTTCTATGTTTTGATGTATTCGTATTAAGCGAGATCTATTATGTGTATGCACATGATAAACATTTGGCTATGATTATGATTATGTGTTGCGATTGGTAAAAGCAAGATAGTTTATAGTGGTGTTATTATTCGGGCCGAGTCCATTAGTTTAGGGATTAAGACGAGTATTATTGTTGCATACGCTATGCCAAGAGTTATTGGTTAAAAGACATTTGATTAATTCACAATTGATTATATCTATGTGATCATTGCATGAAATTATAGTGTGTAATACTTATGCCATGGTCATTCCATGAATGGTTATTCGTTTCTTGATTGTTTATCTTCTTCGTTAGTTACTTCGTTCTTAATTTTAGTTACAAACAATAGCAAATCATTACTCTAAACAACTCATTCAAATCCACAATTTCACAATTTAAATGCTTTCAATAAACTTAACTTATAAGGTTAATAACCTAATCCTAATTACGACCACACTTCCTGTGGATTCGACCCTAACTTCTCTAGCTAAATAGTGGATTTAAGGATTAAATCGGTGGGTCACAACGACGGTCCGTCAACGAGTTTGTCACAAAGAAATTGTACTGCTCTTGATGTGCTCTTCCGATCCATTTTGTCACATGCATGTTCAGCATCAGAGGAAGCAGTTAATGTAAAAGATGATTCCATGGGATACCACAAACCTAAGTTTGAAGTTCCTTTCAGATATCTTCAAATGCGGTTGACACACGTAGCAAACATAATATCTGGTCTACTGGTAGTTAAATACATTACTGACCCAATTATCCCTCAATAATGAGTTACATCAACAAGTTCCCCTGAAATGTCCTCATTGAGTTTAGATTTAGAATCCGGAGCCATGGGAGTTTTCATGGGTGTACTATTGACCATGTTAAATTTCTTTAACATGTCTTGAATGTATTTTGACTGATTGATGAAAATGTCATCGCTCAGTTGTTTTACTTGTGGACCCACGAAATAATTAATTTCTCCCATCATGCTCATTTCAAAGTTTTGAGACATTAAAAATCCAAACTTCTTGAAAAACTCAGATTTGTAGACCCAAATATTATATCGTCCACATATATCTGAATAACTATGATATCGGGACCCTGACGTTTTATAAATAGGGTTGTATCCACTGCACCTTTGTTAAATCCACATTTCAAAAGATAATTTGAAAGTGCATCATACTAAGCTTGAGGTGCTTGTTTAAAGCCATACAGTGATTTGTCCAAAATATATACATGATCAAGCTTCGAAGGATTGGTAAACCCTTCGGGTTGATATGTATATACTTCGTCAGTTAATTCCCCATATAAAAATGCAGTTTGACATCCATTTGATATACAATAAATTTTTTATGTGCAACAAATGCTAAAAACATTCGAATTGCTTCAATCCTGGCAACGGTGGCAAATGTTTCGTCGTAATCAATTCCCTCCTGTTTGCTGTATCCTTTGGCGACGAGGCGTGCTTTATTTCGAATGATGACGCCGTGTTCATGTTCCTTATTCTTGAAGATCTACTTCGTGCCAATGATAGACTTGTCCTATGGTCGTTCCACCAATTGCCAGACCTTCAACCTTTCAAACTGACTGAGCTCCTCTTGCATAGCTACAATCCAGTCTGCATCCTGAGGAGCTTCTTTCAATGTTTTTGGCTCGATCTTGCTCAAAATATTTGAGAAAAGACACTCGTTCATTGTAGCTCTCCGGGTTTTTACTGAAGCAGAGGGATCACCAATTATGTTTTCTGGTGGATGATTCCTCGTCCATTTGAATGTATGAGGGTAAGGTTGAAGTTGGTCTTGATTGGGATTCAAATCCAGGCAGGGAATTCGTGGATTTGTTTCAAAAGTTGATGTAAAATCAACTGAGGTGGGGGTTTCTAAATTTTCAGAATTCAGGGGGGTTTCAAAAGATTCTGGATCTTGAATTGGTTGTACACTATCAACGGGCTTGTGTACATCTATTGTTGAAACCTCTCTAGTATCTTCGTACATTGGTTGATGCGAATGATCAGAGACTACGACCGGATCTTCAGTAATCCTGTCAGGAACCAAAACTGGAACATTAGTTTTGGTGTTTTCAAAGTAGTCTTCATAAAAATTTTCAAAAAATTTATTAAGATCATTCATTTCAGTTGTTTGCTGAGATGACTTCATTGAAGTCGACTGTTCAAGTTCGGCACCTAAACTGTTGTGTTCAGAAGCCATTACAACTCCTTCGTCGAATTTTACGTTTACGCTTTCATTAACAGTCTTCGTTCTTTTGTTGTAGACTCGGAAAGCCACAGACTCTTTGGAGTATCCAATGAAATGCCTTCATCGACTTTTTGATTAAACTTTCCTAAGTTGTCTTTGTCATTTAGGATAAAACACCTGCATCCAAAGACATGAAAAAATTTCACATTAGGGACTCGTTTATTTATCAGTTCGTATGGTGTCTTTCCGAATCTTTTCTGGATAATTTATCTGTTCTGAGTAAAGAAAGCAGTTGCTACAGCTTCAGCCCAAAGGAATAACTGCATATTAGAGTAAGCCAGCATCGTCCTAGCAGATTCCACAAGCGTGCGATTTTTTCGTTCAACAACACCATTTATTGTGGGGTACGAGCTGCTAAATATTGATGAGTTATTCCAACAGAACTCAGAAATGTCTCGAGTGACTTGTATTTTGCGAATGAAGTTGATAATGATCTTGGTAGCATCGGACTTGGATCTCAGGAAGAATACACATGTGTATCTTGAATAGTCATCGACTATGACCAACACATATATTATCTTGTTGATATTTTGTACTCGCATATGCCCGCACAAGTCCATATGTAGAAGTTCTAAAGCTCTAGTTGAAGAGTGTTCAACCTTTAACTTTTGAGAAGCTCTCACCATCTTCCCTTTTTCACAGGCAACACACAACTGCTCCTTCTGAAATCGGAGAGTTGGTAGCCCTTTGACTAAACCACCTATTTCAAGATTGGTTAATTCTTTGAAGTTGAGATGGGATAGATGGCGATGCCACAACCATGATACTTTAGATGTTGCCTTGGACAGTAAGCATACATCTTTCTTCAGATTTATATTGGCTAAATCTATGGAGTACAAGTTGGTTTTCCTATTCCCAGCAAGGATTTCATTCCCTTCCCCAGATCTAATACTACAGCGATTAGCCTTAAAGTTGACTTCTAATCCTTTGTCGCACAATTGGCCGATACTGAACAGACTATGACCAAGACCATCAACGTAGAAGACCTTTTGAATTGTTATTTTGTCGTACTCCAGACTCCCATATCCTTTGATCGGACAGAATTGATCGTTGCCAAATCTTATCGTCCCACAAAATTTGTCTAAAAAATTCGTGAGAGTTTCCCTCTGTCCGGTCTTATGCTTGGAGCACCCAGAGTCAAGGTACCACACATGATTTACCTATAAAAAGAAGGAATACGTGAGGTACCCACTTATAGTTAGATACTTTGGAATTAGGTAAATCATGTGATGAGTCTTTAGACTTTTCAACAAATAATGTCTTCGACTTAGGAACCCACTTTTTAACAGTATTTTTAGGTATCCATTTTTGTACAGTTCGTTGTGGAACTGATTTTGTAATTCGCTTCTTTGGAACCTTTTGCTGTTTAAAAGTAGGAACCTTGTTCTTTGGTAACCATACAAGCTTATCAGATTTATATAGATTTAGCATTCATCACATGACAATGAGCAGAATTTAAAGAAAGCAAATCAGCACAAGAGTATTTACTACAATGTTTATCAGAAATTTTGTTACACACAGAATTATGTATTGAACTAATCCTATCAGTAATAGACTTTTCTTTTACTCTCAACTCTTATCTAATTCTCTTGTTTTTCTTTGCTTGTTTGTAACAACCCGAACTTTAATTAACGACAATTAGCAATAATAAAAATGATTCGCATTAATTAACATGTTTAGAGTTAATTAATATGTTAAATGTAATTTTACTTACATATATTAGCTATTTAATTTTAATTAAGTTGATAAAACTTACAATTAAGTTATAAGTTTTATTTATAAAGTTGGTTATGTCAAAATTAAATTAATAAAAGTTATACGTAATAATTAGAGAATATGTAATTTAATTTTTATAATTAAATGAAAGAAAGATAAATTAAAAGGGTCAAATGATAAAATGAAAATTGTAATTTTATAAATACCCAAACATGGGTTCTGCTCATTTTTATCAAGAGAAAAGAAAAGTCCATTACATCTCTCTTTCAACCCTCTCAAACCCACGTTCTTCTCTTTTTGTGTTCATCACAAATCCATCTCCATATCATCTTCTTCATTTCATCAAATTGTGCAATCAAATTCAAGATTTCAAAAGGGAATCATCAAGCAATTAACAAGCATCAACTATAGATCAAAGAATTAAGGTATAATCATCATTAGATGTGTTCTTATGTATTTTTAAAACCATGGTTTCTGGGAAATATTGCGTAAGCTCCAAAAGCTATCAAAAAGTTGAAATAAAAACCATGCATTTTTTACTTATGAACTAAATGAATTATATGTGCATTTTTATGATTTCAATTCCATGTATTGAAAGAAAATTATCAAAGATAGTAGTTGTCATTTGCGTTTTCTGTTTTGAATTCATAGCAAGAACAGGCCTTCGGCCATTGTTGCATGATCATGAATGTGGGTTGGTTGCTCATTTTGTTGTCCAAATCGCCCTTTACCCCTTGAATTTCCTGCTGGAAAGGAAGCACAAACTGAAAGGAAAAGAAGTGCAGGTGTGTGTCGTGTGTGTTCTGCATGTATACCGAAACCATAAGGTTTCGGTAATTGCAATACCAAAACAAGGAACCAACTACCGAAACCCATGAAGAAACTTACCGAAACCCACCTAGATATGAAGATACCGAAACCATGCTGGAAATTGAAGAAGTACCGAATCCTTCATGTGTTTTGGTAATACCGAGTGGAATTGCAAACTACCGAAACCTCAAAGGTTTCGGTACCCATCAAAATACCGAAATTTGCATGGTGTGTGTCTAAGCACATATATATAAAAACAGAAATAATTCAGGCTGTGAGAATAAAAACAGAAATAATTTGCATGGTGTGCACTCGACAGAAACAGCAGTAGTATATGTAATTATGTGTGTCGATGAGTGTTTAAAAGTAGAACCTATGTACAACACCTAATAAATTTAGTAAGGACAAATATTTCATGTATAATTGTGCGAGGACAGCAACCATAATAATCCCAGCACTTTTTGTTTCATAGTTTCGGATGTGTGTATATGTGCAGAGTACAAAAAGAGAAAAAGAAGCAGCCCTTTGTCCTATATTAAGTGTGCGTGTCGATGTATAAAACAGAAACAGAAACACAGCACCTTTCTCTTTTATGAAAGTAAAAGAAGTGTGCAGCTTTTTGGATAAAAACAACAGTGTAGCAACCATTTGTCAATATCGAAACCTTAATGGTTTCGGTAATTCCTTCAATACCAAAACAATACAAACAACAATCCTTTTCCCTTTTTGTGTGTTGATGTGTGCTGTCCAAAAGATATAAAATAGAGTGTGTGCACACTGTGTGTGCAGTATGTGTAAACAGAAACATTTCCAGCTTGTTTCCCTGTCATTTCATAGATATAGTATACTGAATTATGTTGTCCAAATGGAAAACAAATTCAACAACCATTTATATATCTTTATTTGACTTTTTGAGATTAAGTTGATATGTGTGTATGGGTGATCAATTAATAAATATTAAGGCTTATGAACATCCGATAAAAATGGTATTAAGTGAAAAAAAAGGACGTGTGTGTAATCAATATGTGGATTTAAGTATATAATTCATGCTAACGCATATTGATATATTCCTTATTTCATAAACGTGATGTATAATATCATGAGCAAGCATTCATGTTTAAATAAGAATATATGAAATATACAACCGTCAAATAAGTTCATGAGATGCTCATACATATCTTAATGTGGAATTCATATAAAGTGATGATGTTAGTTGGGAATAGAGTATATATGTGTGTGAAACTTAAATAAACTTTCAAATTGAAAGCAATAGTGGGATAATCGTACTTATATTTATATGTTAAGATCTCATGAATAAGTACGAGTTGAATGTAATGAGTCTTCGAGTGAATGCATAATCGACATAAGATGATTAAGCATAAAATGACAATTCATGTAATTATGTGAGTTTAAATTGCAATTGAAAGCCAAAGAAAGACAAAAAATTAGGTCACACATGACTATGAAATGTATAAAAGCCCATAAAGTCATTATAAATCATGTCAAGATAAGTCATAACTTAATTGTGATGCAACAAAGTCTGAAATGACACGAAAGTCAATAAAGCAGTAAGTTTATGAATAAGCTTCAGAAGATCTAAGCATGCAAAAGTCAGAGAAGCAAGTCAGTGTCAAAGTCAGTAAAGTCAGAGCCAAAGTCAGTAAAGTGAAAGCTAAAGTCTGTAAAGTTAAATCCTGAGATAACTCAGGTGGTGGATTTAATCTGCTTGCGAAAGTCAAAAGTCAACAGTCATGCAATAAAACCAGTAACTGTGAGTTATAGATATAACTGTACGCATGCTTGTCTTCCTGTGAGATATATTGTTGTTCTAGCTTTATTTGAAAGTCTAATATGCTCAGCTAGAATGTGACCTGTGCACACCTTGGTACGGTGATGCCCTGTGGATCATGATAGCTTTTAATATATCATCATGCGCACTTGTATTTACAGTCTGAATTAGTCTTGGATATACTATTGTTGCTATCTTGATTCATTACTTGAATGCTTTCAGTTATTTGCCTTGATATCAATGCTTTCATATGCTTCTGCATAATTCAAGTCTAAGAAAGTCCATGTCAGTCTATGATTAAGTCTAATCCAATGTTTGCCCACGTTGTCTTAATGGTAGCTAGCCCAGAAAGTGATTGGCCCCGACAATTAACAACGTGTGCGTGGGATTAAACATCATGCGATCTTAAGTCCTATGTCTCACAATGTCTGGCTGATAGCGGCAGTCATGTCAAAATCGCGGTTAAAGTCAAAGTCAGAGCTCAAAGTCAAAGTCAAAAGTCAAGTCTTATGCTTAAAATTGTCATGGCATGTTAACTGTTAAATCTATAATCTCACTAAGCACCGCTTACAGTTGTTGTTGAATCTTTTTACATGTTTAATCAAAGGAAAAGGCCCAGCTAACCCAGGTCCTTAGGATCTACACGCTCGAATTTTGAAGTCATAGACCACTAATGAATCTGCAATTGGTATTCATTGAAGGCAATAATGGTGGTGGTTTGGGTAGATCATTGCTATGTGTTGTGATTTTGTATTAGATTAGTGTCCTGGTGCCCTTTTGTAATTTATTTCGAACTTATTGTATGATAATCCTAATTTCTGTAATGACTTAATTCCGCACTTTATTAATCTATCTTAGTTGTGATTGATGTTGTATTTCTCCTTGGGACCTAGTCATTCAGGACTGCCCCGTAAGGGACGGTCTTGACATGATGGTATCAGAGCAATAGTTTGAGTGAATCAAGTGTTACGAAAGTAATACTTGGTCTCAAACTAAAGCAATACGTAAAGTGTCAATCATGTTAGGTGGCTTGAACTGAGATAGGATGTACAGACTGTTAAGATGGGAAAAAGGGTACATAGTCACTAAGTCTATTAAACTGAAAGTCACTTGAATTTTTATGTTTCAGTAAGGATGTCTGGACAAGAAGGAATTCCTGATAATGTCACTCCTGAGCAACTGTTTGAGATGATACAACAACTGTTAGCACCACAAAATGAACAAAAAGTCAAGCTAATCCAAGAACAGTTTCAGGCTCGTGATGAGGCTGAAGCAAAATGTAAGGCTGATAAAAAGAACAAAAGAAAGGATAAGTAAACCCATAATGTTAAGTCTGATTCTGATAACTCCAATGATAATGTCCAAACTGAACAGCCAAAAGGCTGCCGATTCAAAGGCTTTAAGTCTAGTGGTGCCTTGACATTTGAGGGTATTGTAGACCCCATCCAGGCATTGGACTAGATTTGTCACACAGAAGAGATTTTCAGTATCTCTGAGTGTTTAGATTCACAAAGAGTCAAGTATGCTATTGCCTTATTTATCGGTGTAACAACTGGCCTAAAAATAAGGTATGAAACTCAAAAATTAAACTAATATAAAACTCGAATAATGAAGTAATAAACTCGAATGAAGTTATATGAATCTCGAATCATATAATCAATAAACTCGAATGATATTACATGAGACTCGAATCGTGTAAGTGTAAACTCGAATGAAGTTATATGAAACTCGATTAAGTAAGCGATAAACTCGAATAATGAAGTAATAAACTCGAATGAAGTTATATGAATCTCGAATCATATAGTCAATAAACTCGAATGATATTACATGAAACTCGATTGATGAAGCAAGAAACTCGATTAAAGAAGCAAGAAACTCGGGCAATGTTGTATGAAACTCGACTATAGCTATATAAAACCCGAATGACAAAGGCATAAAACTCGAACAAAGTGTGATAAAACTCGGGCATAATGTTATAAAACTCGATTGACACTGCAACAAACTCGAT
The DNA here is from genome assembly GCA_020465985.1 of Centrapalus pauciflorus. Lineage (NCBI taxonomy): Eukaryota > Viridiplantae > Streptophyta > Magnoliopsida > Asterales > Asteraceae > Centrapalus > Centrapalus pauciflorus. Next base: position 16,947 of record JAANYP010001305.1, read on the forward strand.
TCACACTTGAATCGAGTTTAACATTCCAGAAAAATTTTCTAAGTACGTATATATATATATATATATGCAGTAATAATAAATGCTGCCACCTCTTTTGCACGCCTTTTGTACTTTTATTAATATAAAAATTGAAAAGTCATACTACTTATCACTCTAAAAAGTAAGTTGTCCTTTAAAGGACAACTAGCTTGTACTTTTGTATTATTATATTAATAAACTCCATGCAACATACACTCATTAAAATCGGCCACACTATTTTGTCCAACACTCAACCGATTTACCTTTTTACTTTTCATCATTTCACTAAATATTAATTAGTTTATCATTATTTTTTTTATAACCCTTTTTTCTTCTATAAATAGAAGACAAAACCCATTTCACAAAAACACACCAACATACATATTCTCTCAAAGAAAGAAAAATCGGCCAACCATATCGATTTCAAGTGTTCTTCCACTTTTGTAAGTTTTTCTTATTTACTTTATTTTCCACCTTAAAAATTTATAAAAAGATGAAAAATTAAATATATTTACTAAAATTTACAACTCGGTTTTCATAATACTCGTAAAATCATCATGCCAAAAATTTTATATATATGCTCTATTTTCATGCACATGCACATGCTCACAGATACATATATATTTATGAATATATGTATATATATATATGTATACATATATACGTGAGTATGCATGCATGCAGCAAATTATTTTTTTAGAAATAAATATCCATAAATCGATATTCACGTATAAAATCCACAAAATTATTCATACATCACAAGTACATGAAAATAATTACGAAGTACTCAAACTCGTATTATGATAATATTGACCCGAACTCGTAAAAATATTAGGACGAGTCTCAACTATGCAATCAAGTGTTCAACTCAGATCCAAAAACATCACCAAAAATCAACAAGGTGAGTCTTCATAGTCCCATTTTTCACATTATTATGTTTTGGGATGATATACATACTTCGTTTTTATATGGATTTAAAAACTTCTCGATTCTATTGTGTATTACATATGTGATTTCCGCCCTTATATCATGAAATCGTTAGTTGCATTTGTTTGCAAGCGCGAATATATTGTGGATAGATCTATTGGGAGTCATGTCCCCCACTCGGGTTAGTGGTTTAGCTAACGGCGGGTGCATATATATTCAACTCACGGTATTACGTATGGGAATACTGCTCGGGGCAAAACTCATTCTAATTAAGCTTCGGTGACATGATGGTTTATGTAATACATCTCATGGAATTTATGATTTTATAGATTCAACTCATCTGATATGTCCATACAACTGGTCTTTTCGCGTAAACCTATGAACTCACCAACAATTTTGTTGACGTATTTTAGTATGTATTTTCAGGTAATTAAGGCAAGTGTGCCTTCGGATACACCAACTTTCAAGCTTCCGCATTTCATGGAGTCGCATGCATATTTCGAAACTAACGGAGATTTGACTGCATTATTTTTGGACGCATTAATTATGTATTAGAATCTCTGTATTACGCGAACTTCATTTCTTTCATTTTGTAAAACGTTATTACATTCTTAAATTTTAATGATGTATTATTTCGAAAACGTCCATATAGTGGTCGTTCGTTATAATTATGGTTACGCTTCCGCACTCGTCACGTCTCGCTGCCAACCAAGGTAGCAGGGTGTGACAGATTGGTATCAGAGCCATAGTTATAGTGAACTAGGTTGCATTAGTACCCTAGACTATAACTGCACATAAAATTTGCTGATTTTAAATGTTTTTGTAACTAACTAAAAGATTACAAATGAACCTTGTTAGCAGAAACTATGAACGATCCAGAAATTATCATTCTATCTGACTCAGAGGAGGAATACACTCCCGCAAGTCCCACGGCCACAGAAGTCTTCCCGGAAGAAGAGACCTCGGAGGAGGAGGACCCCTCGGAAGATCCGATGGAGGAATCCGAAGAAGAGCCGATGGAGGAAGAGGATCCTTCACCACCGACGGTCCCTGCTCGCGTCCCATACCACCCGGCCGAACCATCATATAAGCCGTATAGGCCTTACCCTAACGGCCCAAAGATGCTGTACACACCCCGGAAACGGGTAAACATACCAAGAAGGGAGTCTATTCCTGTCCCGACTCCCCAGCCCACTCCCCCGACACCACACCGACGGGTAGACGCCCGGCGATGGACATGGATACCGGAGACCCTCCGCGAATGGAGGCAGATGGAAGGAGTTCCTCCAAACTTCGAGATAGGAGGACCATCCTCCGCACCTGTCTCATCGCTCACCCAAGAGCCTGCCGAACAGACCATACCACTTTTGATCGCAAGGTCTACCAGGCATGACCACCAGATTCGGTCACTTAACCTGGATATCGGGGAAATGACCGCTCGTTTAGAGCGGGAGGAGTTGCAAAACTCCAACATATATTGGGCCAATCAGCACGCCCTTTCTATACAGCAGGACGGACTGAATGAGCTCCGGCAGCAACTAGCCGAGAGCCAAGCCCGGATCGAAGAGCTGACACAGCGCCTCAGTGCGATGGAAAAGGGAGAGACCCCTGATCACTCCCGCACCTAGTACATTTCCATTTCTTTGTATTAGTGGGAAAAATATCATGTAATAGCATAGGATAAAAATTTTCGGGTAATAACCCGCCCCTCATGTAAGAAAAATTTCGAATGATTAATGAAAATTCCCAGATATTTATGATTGTGCTTGATGATTATAGTATTGTGCTGCATCTTTAAGATTCAACTTCTTACACTATGAATTCTCTTTAAACTTCAAGATAATGCCGCCAAAACGAGCAATGAATGCAGCTGACATTGAAGAGCTTGTTGCACAAAGGGTGGCTGCTGCCATAGCTACCTACGAGGCAAACCGGAATAGCACAGCCAATGGGGATGGTGGTGCCAGTCGCACCACGGGAGGAACTGAAACTCACACGAAAGGTTGTGGGATTAAAGGGTTTTTAAGTTGCAAACCCCGGTGTTTCAATGGAACCGAAGGAGCAGTTGGGTTGATCCGTTGGTTTGAAAAGTTAGAATCCGTATATCGTGTCAGCGGGTGTGCTGAAGGAGACAAGGTGAAATTTGCTACTCACACCTTGCAAGATAGCGCTCTCACATGGTGGAATTCCTACGTCCAATCTGTAGGTATTGACGAAGCCTACCAGCTCACGTGGTCCACGTTAAAGCAGATGATGACAGACGAGTACTGTCCGAGAAACGAACTCCAGAAAATGGAATCGGAGTTCTGGAACCTATCAATGAGAGGAACGGACATTGCAGGATATACCAACCGGTTCCATGAACTAAGTATCCTATGTCCGCAAATGGTAACTCCGGAATACAAAAAGATTGAACGCTATATTTGGGGACTCGCTCCTCAAATACAAGGAAACGTTACAGCCTCCAACCCATCCACCATACAGGACGCCATCAGAATGGCCAACAACCTTATGGATCAGGTATCCCGGAGGAACAAAGCCAAAGCCGGGGAAAACAAGAGAAAGTGGGAAGAAAAGACCGGAAAGAACGCGGGTTCACAGTCCAAGAAGCCCGAGACCGTTAAAGCCTATGTAGCAGGAGTTGAGCCAAGGAGAGGCTATACCGGTACCAAGCCTTTTTGCACCAAATGCACCTTTCACCACAACCCTGGCCCCTGCCCAACCCAATGCGGAAAATGCAAACGTTTGGGCCATATGGCCAAAGATTGTAGATCCGGAGCCCCGGGTACCAGTGGTAGCAACCCGAGGGGCTGTTTCGAATGTGGCGCAACGGGACACGTCAAGAGTGAGTGTCCGAAATTGAGGAACGAATGAGGAGCTCAGAGGAGAGCATTTGTGTTGGGAGCAGGAGACGCTCGTCAGGACCCCCACGTGGTATCAGGTACGTTTCTCCTAAACGATATTTACGCTTACGTACTCTTTGATATTGGGGCTGATAGGAGCTTTATATCTGATAAGTTTAGCCAGCAGTTGAATGTTACTACTCTTCCCTTAGACAACTCATATACAATAGAACTGGCGGATGGAAAAATAATAAAGGCAAGTAGCGTCATTAAGGAATGCACACTAAAGCTAGCAGATCACTCCTTTAAGATAGACTTAATGCCTATAGAACTCGGAAGTTTTGATGTGGTGATTGGTATGGACTGGTTGTCCCATAACCAGGCTGAGATTTTGTGTGGTAAGAAAGTGGTGCGAATACCACTCAGTAAGAAGAAAGTCCTCACGGTCCAAGGGGAAAAGAAGAACCGACAATTAAATGTCATATCCGGCCTAAGAACATTAAAATGTCTTAGGAAGGGTTGTCATGCAGTGCTGGTCCAGATCGTAGAAAAAGAGTCGAAGGAAAAACGACTTGAAGATATTCCAGTAGTACGTGACTACCCGAAGGTATTCCCGGAAGACTTGCCTGGGCTTCCTCCAGCTAGGCAAGTAGAATTTCAAATCGACTTAGTGCCAGGAGCTGCACCGGTCGCAAGAGCCCCATATAGGCTCGCACCTTCTGAGATGCAAGAACTATCCAGTCAATTGCAAGAATTGATGGATAAAGGATTCATTCGACCAAGTTCCTCACCTTGGGGAGCTCCGGTTTTGTTCGTTAAAAAGAAAGACGGATCCTTCCGAATGTGCATAGACTACCGAGAGCTAAACAAGTTAACGGTAAAGAACCGCTACCCTCTCCCTAGGATTGATGACCTGTTCGACCAGCTACAGGGATCTAGCTTCTACTCAAAGATTGATTTGCGCTCCGGTTATCATCAAGTAAAAGTTCGGGAATAAGATATCCCCAAGACGGCATTCAGAACTCGTTATGGACATTACGAATTCCAGGTAATGCCATTCGGTTTAACCAACGCACCAGCCGTATTTATGGACCTCATGAATCGGGTGTGTAAACCATATCTGGATAAATTTGTAATAGTATTCATAGACGATATCCTAATCTATTCCAGAAGTAAAGAAGAGCATGAACAACATCTCAAGTTGATCTTGGAGTTGTTAGAGAAAGAGCAGCTATACGCCAAATTTTCAAAATGTGAATTTTGGTTGCGAGAAGTAAAATTCCTTGGGCATGTGATCAACAGTCAGGGAATTCAGGTTGACCCATCAAAGATCGAGGCCATAAAGAACTGGGCAATCCCTAGAACCCCCACAGAAGTCCGCCAATTTCTAGGACTTGCCGGTTATTATAGGCGATTCATTGAGAACTTCTCGAAGATAGCGGGTTCCTTAACGGAGTTGACCCGCAAGGATGTGAAATACGTCTCGGGTGAAGAGCAGGAAAAGGCGTTTCAGCTGCTTAAGCGGAGGTTGTGTAGTGCACCAATTCTGTCCCTACCCGAAGGGACTGAAAATTTTGTAGTCTACTGTGATGCCTCGCACAACGGATTAGGTTGTGTGCTCATGCAAAGGGACAAGGTCTTCGCTTATGCATCGCGACAGCTCAAGATTCACGAGGTAAACTATACGACTCATGACCTGGAACTGGGAGCAGTGGTGTTTGCTCTCAAAATATGGAGGCACTATTTGTATGGAACCAAGTGCACGGTGTTCACGGACCATAAAAGCCTCCAGCATATTCTGAATCAGAAAGAGTTAAATATGAGGCAATGACGCTGGGTGGAACTTCTTAGTGACTATGACTGCGAGATTCGCTACCATCCAGGAAAAGCAAATGTCGTAGCTGACGCCCTAAGCCAGAAGGAACGGGTTAAGCCATTGAAAGTCCGAGCTTTGGTCATGACTATACAGTCAAACCTAAACTCTCAAGTCCGAGAGGCACAAGAAGAGGCAGTCAAGGAGGAAAATCTGCTGAATGAAGCATTAAGAGGCATGGATAAGCAGTTTGAAATTAAGTCAGATGGATGTCGATACTTCATGGGCAGAATTTGGTTACCGAAATTTGGAGGCGTAAGGAAACTGGTCATGGATGAAGGGCACAAAACAAGGTATGCTATTCATCCAGGGTCGGATAAGATGTATAAAGATTTGAAGGGATCATACTGGTGGCCAAACATGAAGGCTGACATTGCTACTTATGTCAGCAAGTGCTTAACGTGCTTAAAAGTTAAGGCTGAGCATCAAAGGCCGTCAGGATTGCTAGTCCAGCCAGAGATACCCCAATGGAAGTGGGAAAATATCACCATGGATTTTATCACTAAGTTGCCAAAGACTTCTGGAGGTTATGACACCATCTGGGTGATCGTGGATCGGCTGACCAAGACCGCACACTTCCTGCCAATCAAGGAGACTGACAAGATGGATAAGTTAACACGAACCTATCTTAAGGAGGTCGTCTCAAGGCATGGGGTGCCAGTATCCATTATATCAGACAGAGACAGCCGATTTACGTCAAGGTTCTGGCAATCATTGCAAGAAGCACTAGGAACGCGTCTGGATATGAGTACAGCCTATCACCCGCAAACGGACGGTCAGAGTGAAAGAACGATTCAAACATTGGAAGATATGCTAAGGGCATGTGTCATCGACTTTGGAAAAAGTTGGGACAGACACCTGCCATTAGTTGAGTTTTCTTATAACAACAGTTATCACTCGAGCATTAAGACCGCCCCATTCGAGGCACTCTATGGACGAAAGTGTCGATCACCTCTTTGTTGGGCTGAAGTAGGGGATAGTCAGATTACTGGACCTGAGATCATCCAGGAAACTACAGAGAAGATAGCCCAGATTCGGAACCGATTGATGATTGCGCGGGATCGACAGAAGAGTTATGCAGACATCCGACGGAAGGATTTGGAATTCCAAGAGGGAGATCAAGTGATGCTGAAAGTCTCGCCTTGGAAAGGCGTAATCCGTTTTGGAAAACGAGGAAAACTCAATCCTCGTTATATCGGACCATTCAAAATCACCAGAAGAATTGGCCCGGTAGCTTACCGACTCGATCTACCCCCTGAGCTTAGTAACGTTCATAATACCTTCCACGTATCCAATCTTAAGAAATGTCTGGCGGATGAATCACTCGTGATACCCATGGACGAGCTGGAGATAGACGATAAGTTGAATTTCATTGAGCAACCGGTGGAAATAATGGACCGAGAAGTCAAGAAACTCAAGCACAGACGAATTCCAATAATAAAGGTCCGATGGAACTCTAAACGAGGTCCTGAGTTTACTTGGGAACACGAAGATCAATTCCGAGAGAAGTACCCCCAGCTGTTCTCAAAAGTCCAAGCAGAGGAGAACACGAGCTAATTTCGGGACGAAATTCCTTCAACAGGGGGAGACTGTAACAACTGGCCTAAAAATAAGGTATGAAACTCAAAAATTAAACTAATATAAAACTCGAATAATGAAGTAATAAACTCGAATGAAGTTATATGAATCTCGAATCATATAATCAATAAACTCGAATGATATTACATGAGACTCGAATCGTGTAAGTGTAAACTCGAATGAAGTTATATGAAACTCGATTAAGTAAGCGATAAACTCGAATAATGAAGTAATAAACTCGAATGAAGTTATATGAATCTCGAATCATATAGTCAATAAACTCGAATGATATTACATGAAACTCGATTGATGAAGCAAGAAACTCGATTAAAGAAGCAAGAAACTCGGGCAATGTTGTATGAAACTCGACTATAGCTATATAAAACCCGAATGACAAAGGCATAAAACTCGATCAAAGTGTGATAAAACTCGGGCATAATGTTATAAAACTCGATTGACACTGCAACAAACTCGATTCACACTTGAATCGAGTTTAACATTCCAGAAAAATTTTCTAAGTACGTATATATATATATGCAGTAATAATAAATGCTGCCACCTCTTTTGCACGCCTTTTGTACTTTTATTAATATAAAAATTGAAAAGCCATACTACTTATCATTCTAAAAAGTAAGTTGTCCTTTAAAGGACAACTAGCTTGTACTTTTGTATTATTATATTAATAAACTCCATGCAACATACACTCATTAAAATCGGCCACACTATTTTGTCCAACACTCAACCGATTTACCTTTTTACTTTTCATCATTTCACTAAATATTAATTAGTTTATCATTATTTTTTTTATAACCCTTTTTTCTTCTATAAATAGAAGACAAAACCCATTTCACAAAAACACACCAACATACATATTCTCTCAAAGAAAGAAAAATCGGCCAACCATATCGATTTCAAGTGTTCTTCCACTTTTGTAAGTTTTTCTTATTTACTTTATTTTCCACCTTAAAAATTTATAAAAATATGAAAAATTAAATATATTTACTAAAATTTACAACTCGGTTTTCATAATACTCGTAAAATCATCATGCCAAAAATTTTATATATATGCTCTATTTTCATGCACATGCACATGCTCACAGATACATATATATTTATGAATATATGTATATATATATATATATATGTATACATATATACGTGAGTATGCATGCATGCAGCAAATTATTTTTTTAGAAATAAATATCCATAAATCGATATTCACGTATAAAATCCACAAAATTATTCATACATCACAAGTACATGAAAATAATTACGAAGTACTCAAACTCGTATTATGATAATATTGACCCGAACTCGTAAAAATATTAGGACGAGTCTCAACTATACAATCAAGTGTTCAACTCAGATCCAAAAACATCACCAAAAATCAACAAGGTGAGTCTTCATAGTCCCATTTTTCACATTATTATGTTTCGGGATGATATACATACTTCGTTTTTATATGGACACAAAAACTTCTCGATTCTATTATGTATTACATATGTGATTTCCGCCCTTATATCATGAAATCGTTAGTTGCATTTGTTTGCAAGCGCGAATATATTGTGGATAGATCTATTGGGAGTCATGTCCCCCACTCGGGTTAGTGGTTTAGCTAACGGCGGGTGCATATATATTCAACTCACGGTATTACGTATGGGAATACTGCTCGGGGGCAAACTCATTCTAATTAAGTTTCGGTGACATGATGGTTTATGTAATACATCTCATGGAATTTATGATTTTTATAAATTCAACTCATCTGATATGTCCATACAACTGGTCTTTTCGCGTAAACCTATGAACTCACCAACAATTTTTGTTGACGTATTTTAGTATGTATTTTCAGGTAATTAAGGCAAGTGTGCCTTCGGATACACCAACTTTCAAGCTTCCGCATTTCATGGAGTCGCATGCATATTTCGAAACTAACGGAGATTTGACTGCATTATTTTTGGACGCATTAATTATGTATTAGAATCTCTGTATTACGCGAACTTCATTTCTTTCATTTTGTAAAACATTATTACATTCTTAAATTTTAATGATGTATTATTTCGAAAACGTCCATATAGTGGTCGTTCGTTATAATTATGGTTACGCTTCCGCACTCGTCACGTCTCGCTGCCAACCAAGGTAGCAGGGTGTGACAATCGGAGCTGCCCGCGCCTGGTGGAAGACCCAGAGGAGTATCTACGGAGAGGATGTCATTTAAACACTTGAATGGGAGCAATTCCTCGACATGTTCAATGCTAAGTGTTGTCCCGCAAATCAGCAAGATAGAATGGAAGTTCAATTGATGCAACTGACTCAAGGCGACAAGACGATCGATGAATACGAGCACGAGTTCTCACGACTATGTGGCTATTCATCTTATCAACTAGCCACAGAAGAAAGAAAGATGAATCGTTTTCGTAGAGGATTTAACCCAAAGTATCGACAGCCGATGAGTGGTAACTAATGCAAGACGTACTTAGAGATGGTGGAAGCAGCCAGACAAATTGAAAGCGAATACCTAGAGTATGGTGAACAACTAAGCGCAACTCAGATCAATCCTACATGTCCGTCTCCACCTAAGAAGCAACGATTTAGCAGATTCTTCAAGACGGGAAAGGCACAGTCTCAACAGACTGATTCGTATAGCTCTCCTCAGAAGGCTAAGTCTTACGCGATTCAATCAGAACAGCGAGTGTGCAAAAGATGTAGGAAATCACATACTGGGTTATGTAATCCAATTGATGTGATATGCTATGTTTGCAGCAAAATCGGTCATAGTAGCGAAGAATGCCCAATGAAAGGTCTTGGTTTTTCCACGTGTGGAAAACTGGGACACTTTAATCATCAATGTCCTATGAGATGCAATAGTCAATCCCAGTCATATGTCGGAGGTTCAACAATGAAGAGCACTGCTGCAACTCCGTCAGCTAGAGCCCGTGCTTATCATATCACAGCCGAGGAAACAGTGGAAATGCCAGATGCGGCTATGAGTACGTTTGCTAAATTTAAAAACCTGTCGTGTATCATTTGATACTACTACAAACTGTGCTTTTACCTTATTCTGATTCCATAGAAACATTTTAAAAATAGGATCGCTAAGGAGATCAGGAGAAATTTTCTTTATTTAAATTGACTTGTGATTTCAAAACAAGTCTTGAATTCGACTGTACAACTTTGTCATCGATAGTGTATACGCGGATGACATATAGGTTGTATTAGTTGATGCTATAACATAAATGCCTTTTCTGATAAGAAATTCTACTTATAAGCTATATAGGTATCAGTGTTCGAATCATGTATGATTCAAAAGCTTTAAGGAATCCTAAAATTACTCTTAAACACAAGCTTCTTCGTAAAGCTTTGTAATCTGAAAGATTACAGCGTGTCTCATAATGAGGCAAAGGTAGAAGTTGCTGATCCAACGAAATTAAATGAGAAGATGGTTTATGAACCTGATTGTCAAGCATCCAATGTCAGCTTGAATAGAAATAAAAGAAGTCAGAGGCACAAAACTAAAGACAAACGAGAAATAAAGAGAAAGTCTTATAAGAATTAAGCGATTGGTCTTGAATGACCAATGAAAGTCAATTATAAGTCTATGCACATGTAAATATGGAATTCATATTCCATTGTCTTGTCAATAAAAGTCTTGGCTGAAGCAAAATAAAGTAACCCTGGACTCAGGGATTACAAATGAAAAAGTCATTCCAAGTCTTGATAATAGTCCATGCAAGTCAAAAGTCTGCGAATCGATTGATGATTATAAAATCATCAATGAATGAAATAGTTCAATAACATAGATGTGAGATTGAAAAAGCCACAACTGGCTCAAGATCAAAATAAAAGAGATATGAGATATGTAATATATCAAACTGATATCTGAGTTAATTGAAAGTTATATTAAATCTCACAGCGTAAGTCAATACAGAAAAATATAAGTGATAAGCGGAAATCTTAAAATTCTTATATGAATTGCATAAGTCAACAATTAAACTGTTGATATTAATAAATCAGTAAATGTAATGATTATAAAAGCCAAAGAGGCAAGAAATCATGAAATACAGATGGTGCTCATTCAATAATCACCAGAATGTTTATGTCAGAATATGGGGATTCATAGCTTCTTTGAAATTCCTAAATTACTTTATCTGAACATAGACAACTTCGGGTACGAAGTTATGCGTGGTGGAGCCCTTTCTGTAACAACCCGAACTTTAATTAACGACAATTAGCAATAATAAACATGATTAACATTAATTAACAAGTTTAGAGTTAATTAATATGTTATATGTAATTTTAATTACATTTATTAGCAATTTAATTTTAATTAAGTTGATAAAAGCTACAATTAAGTTATAAGTTTTATTTATAAAGTTGGTTATGTCAAAATTAAATTAATAAAAGTTATATGTAATAATTATAGAATATGTAATTTAATTTTTATAATTAAATGAAAGAAAGATAAATTAAAAGGGTCAAATGATAAAATGAAAATTGTAATTTTATAAATACCCAAACATGGGTTCTGCTCATTTTTATCAAGAGAAAAGAAAAGTCTATTACATCTCTCTTTCAACCCTCTCAAACCCACGTTCTTCTCTTTTTGTGTTCATCACAAATCCATCTCCATATCATCTTCTTCATTTCATCAAATTGTGCAATCAAATTCAAGATTTCGAAAGGGAATCATCAAGCAAATAACAAGCATCAACTATAGATCAAAGAATTAAGGTAATATCATCATTAGATGTGTTCTTATGTATTTTTAAACCATGGTTTCTGGGAAATATCGCGTAAGCTCCAAAAGCTGTCAAAAAGTTGAAATAAAAACCATGCATGTTTTACTTATGAACTAAATGAATTATATGTGCATTTTTATGATTTCAATTCCATGTATTGAAAGAAAATTATGAAAGATAGTTGTTGTCATTTGCGTTATCTGTTTTGAATTCATAGCAAGAACAGGCGTTCGGCCATCGTTGCATGATCATGAATGTGGGTTGGTTGCTCATTTTGTTGTCCAAATCGCCCTTAACCCCTTGAATTTCCTACTAGAAAGGAAGCACAAACAGAAAGGAAAAGAAGTGCAGGTGTGTGTCGTGTGTGTTCTGCATGTATACCGAAACCATAAGGTTTCGGTAATTGTAATTCCGAAACAAGGAACCAACTACCGAAACCCATGAAGAAACTTACCGAAACCCACCTAGATATGAAGATACTGAAACCATGCTGGAAATTGAAGAAGTACCGAAACCTCGATGTGTTTTGGTAATACCGAGTGGAATTGAAAACTACTGAAACCTTTTGAGGTTTCGGTACCAAAATTTGCATGGTGTGTGTCTAGGTACATATATATAGAAACAGAAATAATTCAGGCTGTGAGAATAAAGCAGAAACAACAATTCTTTTCTTTGTGTGTGTGGCTGCACTCGACAGAAACAGTAGTAGTATATATAAGTATGTGTGTCGATGAGTGTTTAAAAGCAGAACCTATGTACAACACCTAATAAATTGAATAAGGACAAATCTTTCATGTATATCTGTGTGAGGACAGCAACCATAATAATCTTAGCAGGTTTTGTTTCATAGTTTCAGATGTGTGTATATGTGCAGAGTACAAAAAGAGAAAAAGAAGCAGCCCTTTGTCCTATATTAAGTGTGTGTGTCAATGTATAAAACAGAAACAGAAACACAACACCTTTCTCTTTTTATGTATGTAATAGAAGTGTGCAGCTTTTTGGATAAAAACAACAGTGTAGCAACCGTTTGTCAATACCGAAACCTTAATGGTTTCGATAATTCCTTCAATACCGAAACAATACAAACAGCAATCCTTTTCCCTTTTTGGGTGTTGATGTGTGCGTCCAAAAGATATAAAATAGAATGTGTGCATACTGTGTGTGCAGTATGTGTAAACAGAAACATTTCCAGCTTGGTTTGCTTGTCATTTCATAGATATAGTATGCTGAATTATGATGTCCAAATTGAAAACAAATTCAGCAACCATTTATATATCTTTATTTGACTTTTTGAGATTAGGTTCATATGTGTGTATGGGTGATCAATTAATAAATATTAAGGCTTATGAACATCCGATAAAAATTGTATTAAGTGAAGAAAAAGGACATGTGTGTGTAATCAATATGTGGATTTAAGTATATAATTCATGCTAACGCATATTGATATATTCCTTATTTCATAAACGTGATGTATAATATCATGAGCAAGCATTCATGTTTAAATAAGAATATATGAAATATACAACCGTCAAATAAGTTCATGAGATGCTCATACATATCTTAATGTGGAATTCGTATAAAGTGATGATGTTAGTTGGGAATAGAGTATATATGTGTGAAACTTAAATAAACTTTCAAATTGAAAGCAAGAGTGGGATAATCATACTTATATTTATATGTTAAGATATCATGAATAAGTACGAGTTGAATGTAATGAGTCTTCGATTGAATGCATAATCGACATAAGATGATTAAGCATAAAATGACAATTCATGTAATTATATTGAAAGCCAAAGAAAGACCAAAAATTAGGTCACACATGACCATGAAATGTATAAAAGCCCATAAAGTCATTATAAATCATGTCAAGACAAGTCATAACTTAATTGTGATGCAACAAAGTCTTAGATGACACGAAAGTCAATAATGCAATAAGTTAATGAATAAGCTTCAGAAGATCCAAGATTGCAACATAAATACATATTTGTGTCGTAAAAAGTCAAAAAGCTTATGTAATATGATTTGTAATGCAATTAACCGGTTCAGCTAAATCTGAACTATGTTATAAAGTCAAGTCAATAAAGCCATGCAAAAGTCAGAAAAGCAAGTCAGAGCCAAAGTCAGTAAAGTCAGAGGCAAAGTCAGTAAAGTCAGAGCCAAAGTCAGTAAAGTGAAAGCTAAAGTCTGTAAAGTTAAATCCTGAGATAACTCAGGTGGTGGATTTAATCTGCTTCCGAAAGTCAAAAGTCAACAGTCATGCAATAAAACCAGTAACTGTGAGTTATAGATATAACTGTATACATGCTTGTCTTCCTGTGAGACATATTGTTGTTCTAGCTTTATTTGAAAGTCTAATATGCTCAGCTAGAATGTGACCTGTGCACACCTTGGTACGGTGATGCCTTGTGGATCATGATAGCTTTTAATATATCATTATGCACACTTGTATTTACAGTCTGAATTAGTCTTGGATATATTATTGTTGCTATCTTGATTCATTACTTGAATGCTTTCAGTCATTTTCCTTGATATCAATGCTTTCATATGCTTCTGCATAATTCAAGTCTAAGAAAGTCCATGTCAGTCTATGATTAAGTCTAATTCGATGTTTGCCCACGTTTTCTTATTGGTAGCTAGCCCAGTATGTGGTTGGCCCCCACAATTAACAGCGTGTGCGTGGGATTAAACATCATCCGATCTTAAGTCCTATGTCTCACAATGTCTGGCTGATAGCGGCAGTCATGTCAAAATTGCGCTTAAAGTCAAAGTCAGAGCTCAAAGTCAAAGTCAAAAGTCAAGTCTCCGCTTAAAATTGTCATGGCATGTTAACTGTTAAATCTATAATCTCACTAAGCACCGCTTACAGTTGTTGTTGAATCTTTTTACAGGTTTAATAAAAGGAAAAGGGCCAAATGACCCAAGTCCTTAGGATCTACACGCTCGAATTTTGAAGTCATAGACCACTACTGAATCTGCAATTGGTATTCATTAAAGGCAATAATGGTGGTGGTTTGGGTAGATCAGTGCTATGTGTTATGATTTTGTATTAGATTAGTGTCCTGGTGCCCTTTTGTAGTTTATTTTGAACTTATTGTATGATATTCCTAATTTCTGTAATGACTTAATTCTGCACGTTATTAATCTATCTTAGTTGTGATTGATGTTGTATTGCTCCTTGGGACCTAGTCATTCAGGACTGACCCGTAAGGGACGGTCTTGACATTGTTGCTTCTTTCTCCAAACTTTCTTCAGTGAACTTTTCACAATACAATTTGACATAACTATAAAACTAGAATTAGTCACTTTAGAATTATCCTTATTCTGCAAAATCTTCTTACCTTGAGAAGTATGTGCTTTCTTTGCTGTATAATTCTTTGATGAAGATGATTCACCTTTTTTAAATTTTGGAGCCACAAAAGTAACTTTTGTTTTCTCATTTTTCTTTTGTAAATCTGGTGAATTTACTAATTTAACCTTAGATTCTGTAGGTATTCTTTTCAGAATACTTACAGGTTCTTTAGATTTATCAGCTTGTTTGTCATGTAGAGGTTTAACAAATTCATCAATCTTGACAAACATCTCCTCTAATGAGTTAAAATCAGAGTTCATGTACAGATCAAATTCCTGCTCAGAATTAATAGAATCATGTTTAATTGATGGTTTATGATCTGGTTGAATTTTGATATCAGGCTGATTTTTCAATTTTATATCCAAATATTTTATTTCAGCCTAAAGCTTTTCATTTTCAGACTCAAAAGTTTTAATTTCAATTCAAGATCAGAAATGATCTTTTCAAGAATTGAATTTGGAATATATGACTTTTGAGTATAAGTAGTATTTTCAAACAAATCCTTTTCAGAATAAGTCTGAATATACTCTTCTGAAATGCAAGAATGTTGATAACTTTCATTTAATTTGTTATAGTCTAAAGTACTTTGCATTTTATCAGTTCTCAACCTTTTCAAATCTTCACCTGTTCTACTTCATCTGAAGCTTTCATAAAAACCATTTGTAATCCTAAATTCATATATCTAACATCATATATAGTTGGTGAACACGAAATAGATTTTGTTAGATATTTAGGATTTGTCCAACCTATACCTGATTTTGAATGATAAAATTCAGTATCTTTAGGTTGATTCAAATATATTGTTTGATCTGTTTGACATCTTTTAATACACTTATCTTCCAAAGATTTGAATTTCTCATATAGCTTTGTTCTTTCATCAAATATAGAATGATATTTTATAAAATAACTTGATGATTCTAACTTGGCTAATTTCAGATTTTCTTTTAGGTCAGATATATTGTTGTTCAGTTTTTGAATTTCACTTTGAAGTTCATTTGATTTATCTTGTAAATTTGAAACTGCTCTTAATGCTAATGCCTTATCCTTAGAAAATTCTAATACTAATGCATGTTCTTGACTCAATTCATTTTCCAAGGAATGGACATTTTTTCTTCTCGTCTTTTAATGATTTTTCAAATCTTTTTAGCCTATAAGCCATTTGAGTAAGTTTCTGTTCAAGCACACAGGAGTTATCATCATCTGAATCAGAATTAGATTGTACCTCTGGTGATTCTGAATTTTCTGAGGCATTTGTATCTAATCCATCATCTTCTTGATCTTTACTGCAGCTCGCTTCTCCTGTTGCCATCAACACCATCTCCTCTCTCAGTTCATTGTCAGAATCAGACTCCTTTGGCTCTTCAGTTTCCTCATCAGTCAGTCCTACCCAAACCTCATCCTCAGCTAACATAGCAGACTCACTTAGTTCAGAATCATTGAACACTTCTGATTTCAGACAGACATGAACATCTTCGTCCAGAATGTCTTCATCTTCGGACAGTTGCAGCCAGTGGTCGTCTTCGACCATTAATGTCTTACCAGCCTCTTTTTCTTTCGCCAGCAGTGCCTTCCGAGTGTAATAATCAGAATTCTTTACAACTGGCAATCTGCGTTCTTTGGCAAAGTGTCCTGGTTTGCCACAGTTGTAACATTTCTGATCAGTATCCTTCTTGGCCGGTTTTTCAGTCTTCTCATATTTCTCAGCCTTTTTTCCACTACTCTCTCTAGATTTTTCATATCTGTCTTTCTTTTCATACTTCCTTGAGCCTGTCTTGTATCTCATCTTGTTGTTCGTCGGCTTGCGATAAACTTTTCTGAAATGCCTTTGTCAGCAAGGCCATCTGCTTCTTCATCTCTTCTATCTCAGAATCGGTTGAAGAATCAGTCGAATCTGAATCTGATGAACTACTGCTCAAAACAACACGCTTTTCCTTCTTTAGCTTACTTATATTTCTTATCAGCAAGAAGAGCTAGAGGATCAATGGTTGCCTTTTCTGCTTCTTTCTTTCCAGACATTTTCCTTAAAACAACTTCTTGGTAGTTGTTAAGGTTCTCAAACAGCATATGGAAGTCCATATCGTCAATCTATTTAGTCTGCTGAATGATCATTATATATTTATCCAACTTCGGATTCAACACATTCAGGAATTTGACATTTATATCCAAATTAGATTTTGTCACTCCATTCCTTTTCATCTCACTCGCCAGATTGACAAACCTCATATATGTACTTTTCAGCAACTCTCCTTCTCTTGCTCTAAAGTTTTGAAAGGTCATCAGATTGTTTCTGGATCTATTCGTTGCTGCTTTGTCTGAACCGCGCATCAGATTACACACCTCATCCCAGATGGATTTGACTGTTTTTGTATTGGTCAGACTGATATATATGTCATTCGGGATTGAAATCAGCAAGAGCTTTTTGGCAGTTTTGTCTCCCAGCTTTCTTCTTTTCCGTGCCTCATTCAGATTGGTAACCTCTACACTTCTCTCCGGTATTGGAGGATTACCAGTTGGTACAGCTGGAATTGTTTCCAGAAATACTGCTGGTCCCTCATTCAGGGATTTCAACATTTCCTTAGATAGGTCATGGAAACTGATAAATTCTAGGAATTGTTCCCTCCATTGAACGTATTCACATCTGTAAAGAATAGGAGGTTTGGTTTCCAACCCCATGGCTAATGCATCTTTTGACATAGTGACTGATTAAAAAGAATCTTCCAAGATCTTTTAATGGATTTTGATTGATTTGAAAGGAATGTGAAAAAATTGATCAAACTTATGACAAGTATGATCGAACTCGAATTAAAAGGAATGAAACTCGAATAGTATGAGAACAAACTCGAATGATGAATAGTAAAACTCGAATGAAAGAGTTATAAAACTCGATCAATGAATGCATCAACTCGAATGAATAAGAGTGAAACTCGAATACCAAGTTAATCAACTCCAATGAACTTGATTTATGTTTGATTAAACTCTAATTATATATGATAAAACTTGAATCAACTTGAATTTGACTTGATTTTTTTTAACCAAACTCAAATGGGATTTTAATCAAACTCGAATGAGTTTAAAAACCAACTCGAGTATGTTTAAACAAACTCGAATATATTTAAAACAAACTTGAATGAATGTTTGAATCAACTCGATGTTAACTACTTTCCAACTCGATTAAACTACTTTCCAACTCGATTAAACTACTAAACTACTTTCCAACTCGATAAACACTTGATCTTCAATTCAATTCGAGTGTTACCATTTTTGAGAATTTTCAAGTCCAGGTTTCAAAATTTTCAATAAAAATGCATGAGTTTACCCCAAATTGCAATCGAAGATGTGTCTTTCACTTACAAACACTTTTTGTGAAACCACTTTGACCAATTTCAGATCAAAATCATAGTTTTTTTTATCAAGAACAGTCAAGAACACACCACTTTTTCAAAAATCCGTAAAATCAAAAGAACTTTTTGTTAGGCACAAAAAGGCCTCAGTCAAACCTGTTCTACATCTGAGGGGGAGATTTTATAATCAAACCTGTTGATACATTTGAAGGTTGAATTTAAGGCCTGTTATATGCCTTATTGAAACCTGAAAATGATTTGCAATATCAGTCTAAAGCTGTTCTATATGTTGCATGTGTTGCAACCAAGACAGTTTGTCCAAACTGCTCAGTCTGCTGATCAGGCTGGACATAAACTGTCTACGCTGCTCTACACTGTTGAGCAGCTTGGGCATTTTAAAGTGTTCTGTTCTTTGTGAACAGAACCTGTTCTTTGTGAACAGGCTAAACACTTTATGGAATTTGTTTCCAAGTCATCATGTATTGTTTTTGACTACAAGATCAGTTTACAAGTCGAAGACAAAGTGGAAAGCAGAACCGCTCAGCCTGCCCAAGCTGTTCTGTCACATGAAGACAAAAAGGTTATTTGAAAAAGGGTGACAGACCTTTTTCTTATATCAAAATAGGCCTTTACAAGGAAGAAAGACGCAAAGTTGACATTCCTAAAATGGTTAAAGGCAATGCAACAGTAGACAAAGTAAAAAGACAAAAGTTCTGCATGAGAAGTCAAGTCTGCTTTTCAGAAAAGTGCAGAAAAGGTTATGTTGTCTTTTCAACAAGACTTCTACTTTTTCATTCCGTCCAATGAAGATGTTTCTCTTAGATCCTCTAAGTGAGTATAAAAGGAAGCTTCTAAGGTCAGAAAGAAAGTGAAGAAAGCTAAGTGCTTAAACCAAGAGTGAACGTGCAAGTGTGATCTTCATGCATGCAAAGTCTTCTGTAAACAAGCTTCTGTGTGTCTAAGCTGTTTACCAAAGCTGTTCCTTAAAGTCTTGTAAAACACAGTGAGTGCATCTTAGTGAGTGTGTTCATTGTAATCTAGTTTGAGTCTGTCTTAGATTAGAAAGCATACTGTTGTATTCTGTCATCTCAGCTTGAACTATTCCGCATTCAAGCTTGTTTGTAATTAACAATTGTTGATAATACATACAAACATTGAGAAAAAGAGTGTGTAGTTTTTAAAGTGCTGTATTCACCCCCCTCTACAGCTTATAACTATATACTTTGGGAACCTTTCGGGACCTACAACTGGTATCAGAGCAGTTTAGAGTGTGTGTCATTCTAGATCTCTCATTTTCCCAAGTTTCCATGGACAACAGTGCTGCAAATTCTTCTTACTATGACAATGGCTCTATGGGCAAGCCTCCCAAATTTAATCATCAAAACTTCTCTGGTTGGAAGTGCAGAATGATGCTCTACTTAGAGAATCTGGATGTACAACTGCCAGAGATAGTGATGGAGGGTCCCTATGTGCCAACCTCTGTTACTACCATAACTCCAGCGGTTGAAGGAGCTGCTCCTGAAATCAGGACCTTTGAGAAAGCTAAAGCTCAATGGTCTGATGAAGACAAGAGATTGGTGGCTCTGGATGCAAAGGCCAGAAACAACCTGGTCATTTCTCTCCCTGATGATGTGTTCAAGCAGGTGGAGAAAATGAAGACTGCAAAGGAGATGTGGGATACTTTGTGTACCGTCTATGATGGACCCACAATCACACTGGACAACAGGATCAATAATCTTGTTAGACAGTATGAACTCTTCTTTGCAAAACCAAAGGAGACTCTCACTGAAACCTACACCAGGTTCACTGCTCTAGTGAATGATCTCAAAGCTGTTGGGATCACCAAGGACAGCCTTACCCTGGTGAACAAATTTCTGGACATCTTACCTGAAGAATGGAACTACTTTTCAACAATTCTAAGGAACTCAGGTACCATCAGAAGTATGGATCTGGTCAATCTGTATGGATCTTTACTGAATGATGAACAGTCAAGGCAACAAAAGAGAAATGCCTTGGAAATGTCCAGAAGAGGTGCAGCCTTTGTGGCTAGTGTGAGACAGCCTGTTAATCAGGTGAATGATGTGTTCATTCAACCTGATCAACAGGATGATGAAAAGGAGGAGGTGTCAGAAGAAGAAGATGCTGCAGATCTTGCTGAACAAGATGATGAGCAAATGATAGCCATGCTTGTCAAAAGGTTCAACAAGAAAAGGTTTGGAAGAAGTATGCTGCAAGGAGGTTCAAGTGCTGGCAAAAAGAAGGCATTTGACAAATCCAAAGCTGAGTGCTTCAAGTGTGGCAAAACTGGTCACATAGCTGCTGACTGTGTGTCAAAAGCTGTTGGTCAGTCATCCAACCCCAACAAGACTAACAAGGATGATGGCTATAGGGTTAAGTACCTTATGGCCATGGCTAAGCTGAGGAAATTGGAAAACTCTGTGTCTTCCAATCGTCAAAAGGGACTCATGGCAGAGACATGTGACTGGGAGGAATCTGATTCATCATCTGATGAAGAAGATAATCAGTGTCTGATGGCCAACTCTGATGTCCCATCAACAAGAAGTTTCAAACAGGACATGGCTGAAGCTGAAGCCTTCAGCAGCTTGGAGAACTGGAATCCTACAATGATGTATAAGGTACAAAATTTTATGGCTTACAGTTCTGAAGAAAAAGTTAAAATGTTTGAATATATGCTTGTTGATCTCAAAGTTGCTGTTGAGAAGCATGATGCATTATTATCTGAAATCTCTAAGCTTAAAGCTGATCTTAAAACCAAATCCAGTAAACTGGACAGTCTCCATAAGTTGGAAACTGAGCTTGATGAATTAAAACACGTCAACTCCATTTTACTGGAAGAAAAGAGAGAAACAGATATAAAACATGCCAAGCTTCAAAAGATAGTTGACTCTTGGTGCCAATCTGCACAAAAAGTCAGCCATTGTATAAGTCAACAGATTCCTGCTCAAATCCAAGCCTATCTTGGAGGGGATCTTGACACAGCAGCTTCCATTGTTGAGATAAGTAATTTGAAAGAAGACTTGTCCACTCTTGGTGAACTTCCAAATACCTTCATCCAAAATGTGAATGGTAAACTTATCTCAACAAACAGGTTTGTCAGACCTCAAAATACTGACAACTTGTGTGAACTCAGCTCAAAAGCTGATGTTGGAGTTTGTTCTCCAAAACAGCCTGCTAAGTGCTCTGCTAGCTCACACAAGCAAAAGAAAGGAAAACATGTTCAAACTGAAGCTGTGGATGCTAAACCTGTTGACAAAACAGGTTCTGAGTCCAAAGCTGTTGGTAAAAAGCATGTTAATCCTTTTGATGCTAAACATTTTGAAAATAAGTTTTCAAAAAGTAAGCAGCCTGTTTTCAACAAGGGTAAGTCTCAGGTTGAAAACAAAACTGCTGTGATTTCATATAAGTTTTCAAATCATGGTGGTAAGTTGGTTTTAAATGAAAATAAGTTTTTCAAAACCAAACACAGTGAGTATGCTGATAGGCAGCATAAATCACAACTCAGTAGGGGCAAAGGCAAAGCCATTGCTCAAACTGAGACAACTGGGAATAAGTTTCCCAAACCTGTGGAAGCTCAAAAGCCAATCAAGCTTCCTGTCTTTGACATCTGCCCTCCCAAAAAGAGGAAAGAAGAGACAGTCAAAGCTGTGGCTATTGAACTCCCCACACAAGCTGTCGATTCATCAAAGAACGCTAAACCTGCTAAAGGAATCAACAAAAACAGTTCAGAATGTGTTTCTGAAGGATCTTCTTCCAAAAATGCTAAAAAGAGAAAGTGTTATAAATGTGGGAAGAAGACACATCTGGCCAAGGACTGTCCTGAATCTGAGGACATGAGGCCTGTTGACTCTGCTGTTTCCCTCACTGCTGTCACAAGCAGTGGTGGAAATGTCACAGTCATGGAGGATGGTACACAAGCTGATACCATCCAGATAGGGAATATTAGTGTGGACATTCCAAATCCATCAACAAATGTTGATGAAGTAGGAGAACTCATCTCTGTGATGAGTTCCCCTAAAAATGACTAATAATTCTCTTTTCACTCTGCAGGAAAAACAACCTTCCCAGGTTTGGTACTTGGACAGTGGCTGCTCAGGGCACATGACAGGTTGTAAAGAATTGCTGAGTGAACTCAGGCCTGAAAAAGGGCCAAAAGTCACCTTTGGTGACAATGTGCAGGGATCCACTGAGGGATATGGAACTCTTAAAGCTGGTGCTGCAGTGTTCAAAAGGGTAGCCTATGTGGTTGGGCTAAAACATAACCTTGTTAGCATAAGCCAACTGTGTGATGCTGGCTACAAGGTTAACTTTGATGAGCACCTGGGTTACATATTGGATTCCCAAGGCAAAGTTGTGCTGTGTGCTCAACGAAAGAAAGGTGTATATGTTGTGGATATGCATTCTGCTGACCCCACAACTGAAACCTGTTTTCTCACAAGAACAAATGCTGATCTGAACTGGTTATGGCACAGAAGACTGTCACATCTGAACTTCAAGAACATTAACAAACTCTGTAAGAAAGAGTTGGTGACAGGTTTGCCTTCTATGACTTTTGCCAAAGATAGATTATGCACAGCTTGTGAGAAAGGCAAGCAGAGAAAAACATCTTTTAAATCCAAACACAATTTCTCTATTGATACTCCACTCTTCTTAATCCATATGGACTTGTTTGGACCTGTTAATGTCCCAAGTCTAGGAGGAAGAAGATACACTCTTGTAATGGTTGATGAGTTCTCCAGGTACACATGGGTGATCTTTCTGAAGAGCAAAGGAGAGGCTGCTAGAGAAATTATTGGGTTTGTCAAAAAGATGGAAATGCTGAACTCTGCCCAAGTAAAGCAGCTTAGAAGTGATCATGGTACTGAATTCAGAAACAGTACTCTTGAAGACTTCTGTGAAGAGAAAGGTATCAGTCAAAACTTTTCAGCAGTAAGAACTCCTCAACAAAATGGAGTTGCTGAAAGGAGAAACCGAACTCTCATTGAAGCTGCCAGAACCATGTTGTGTGCATCAGGTTTGCCTTCATCATTTTGGGCTGAAGCTGTTAACACTGCCTGCTTCACTCAAAACAGATCCTTAGTGGTGAAAAGGTTCAACAAAACTCCCTATGAGCTGCTCAAAGGGAGAAAGCCAAATGTCAGTTACTTCCATGTGTTTGGATGTCCCTGTTTCATTCTGAATCAAAGGGACCAGCTGTCGAAATTTGAACCCAAAGCTGATGAAGGTGTGTTTGTTGGCTACTCTTCTATCTCCAAAGCCTACAGAGTATACAACAACAAAAGAAAGGTGATAGATGAATCTATCAATGTCACCTTTGAAGAGTCCAAGAATGCCTCCACCAAAGCTGTTCCTGAATCAGTTTCAGGAGACCTCAACTTTGATGATCTGATGCATTCAATCAATGAAGAGGACTCAAAAGCTTCCACTACACCCAGTGTGGAACCTGCTAATCATGATGGACATGATGATGATTATGTCAATACACCCTGTGTGAATAAATGTACTGACTTAATTACAACTGCATGTCCAGAACCTATCAATGCTGATTTTCCCAGGTCCTCTGCTGATATGTTCAACAGTGGTCAGACATGTTCAACAAGTGAACAGGCTCAAGACAACAGTGTGTCTGAAAATCTTGAGAGCTGTTCAACAGGACCTGCTGAAGATGTTAACAACTCAGGTAAATCATCATTGAAAAATGATCCTAAGTGGATCAGGTGTCACCCCAATGATCAAATAATTGGTGACATCAATAAAGGGATACAAACTCGGTGGGACAGCTTAGGGAACTTTTGTATGTTCTCTAGCTTTGTTTCACTGATGGAGCCAAAGAAGGTGGATGAAGCACTAAAAGATGCCAATTGGATCACTGCCATGCAAGAAGAACTCAATCAGTTTGAGAGAAACAAAGTATGGAAGCTGGTCCCTGCTCCTAAAGGAACCTGATATTATGTTTGCCACCTGTTTATGTGCTAGGTTCCAAGCTGATCCAAAGGAATCACATCTAGCAGCTGTTAAAAGAATCTTCAGATACCTGAAGGGTACTCCAGGTTTGGGTCTTTGGTATCCCAAAGACTCAAGTCTTGAACTAACAGGCTATTCAGATTCTGATTTTGCAGGCTGCAGGTTGGATAGGAAAAGCACAACAGGTGGATGTCAACTCCTTGGTGGAAAGTTGATCAGTTGGAGTAGCAAGAAGCAGAACTCAGTGTCCACTTCTACTGCTGAAGCTGAATACATTGCTGCTGGAAGCTGCTGTGGGCAGATTCTGTGGATGCAGCATCATCTTGAAGACTATGGGCTTGTGTATAGGAAAACTCCTATTCTGTGTGATAACACAAGTGCCATAGCCATCTCCAACAATCCAGTATTTCACTCAAGAACAAAGCATATTGAAGTCAGACATCACTTCATCAGGGATCACATTCAAAAAGGTAATGTGGAGGTAAGTTTTATTTCCACAAATGAACAGCTTGCAGACATTTTCACCAAACCTCTGGATGAAACAAGGTTTAATTACCTTGTCAGCAAGCTGGGCATGTTAAACAAGAGTGACTAAGTGTCTCTCAAAGGTCTAATAATTTGTATGTTTCACACTGCTCACGTTTCTCTGAACAGCTTAGACAGAACAGGTTATACATGTTCTGTACTTAGTCATTTGTCTGAAAAACTTGAACAGCTTGAGCATACAACAGGCTGAACAAAAACAGTTTAACCTGTTTATTCGTCCAGCCTGCTCTGATGGTTCAGTCTTCAACCTGTTCACTTCTTCATACTGTAACCTGTTCATCTATTGAACACAACCTGTTCTCACAAAGGAGAGCAGGCTGAAGGAACAGTTTGAAGGAAGAACAGCTTGAAGACTGAGAACCTTGTTAACCCTGATCATCACAGGTTTGACCATCAGCGTAGACCAGCAGTTTAATTACCTTTCTTCATAATTAAGTTTCTTAAATTATGTTTTATTTAACTTAATTACTGCGGATAATGTTTGTTACGTGTGTTAGTGATTAAAAAGGTCAAGTGGTCTGACAAATGTTTCTGACATGGACAACCGTTCCGTTTTTCCGTCAACTAACATTTCAAATCAAACCGCCCAAACCTTTTCTCTCTCATACACACGAACATTCAAATCCTATAAATACCAACATACTGTTTCATCTTCGTCTTCCTCATCATTTCCAGAAATCCTCAAGAACCCTAAAATCGACTAAGTGTCTTTTGCTTCCCCAAACCTTCAAAATTCCCAAATGGCTCACAGACCTAATCCCTTTCTACCAGTCTTCGTTGGTGAGGATGTTGTTAAACATCCATCTGTCACCACGATGCTGACCCTCAAGCCCACCAACTACATTGCAAACCTCACTATCCCCAAAAACTATGTGGGGAAGGGTTACGACCGAATGGTGGAATTTCTGCAAGTTCATCCGTTGAACTATGCACTGACTGCATCTCCTGGTGTCCTGTACCAGGAGATGGTATACGAGTTCTGGTATACCTGCTCCTACAATCCAAACACTCAGGTTATCAAAGGTACTATTCTCAATGGGACTCAAACCATTGAGATTACAGTCGATCTTCTGAGGGAGGTTCTTCATCTTCCAGTTGCTGAGAACTATGATCTCCCTCAGCCTGAAAATGAGCAAATGGGCAATCTGCTACGCTTCTGTGGTGTGGCAGAACCCAAGGTTGGAGCTACTCTGTACAGGAAGGAGCTGTCACCCACTTACAGCTTCTTATTTGCCTCTGTGGTAATGTCATTCAGCAGCAAGGTTGGTTCCTTTGACCAACTTAGTAGAGATGAAGTGCCTGTAGTCCTTCAGCTGGTGGATGGGACTACACTTGACATGGCCAAATGGATCTTCTTGAACATGAGAAACCTGGTGCAGCAAGAGACAAGACCAGCTGCTGTCCGATATCCCAGGTTCCTGAGTCTCATCTTCTGCCATGTCTGTGGTGAGCATCTATATCATTCTCAACCTCTACTTAAAACTGCTGCCTTCCCTGTCATAGGGAATAGAGTTTTTCATACTCCTGTACTGGCAAATGAGCCTCCTCTATCAACACCAATGAGGAGGCTGTTGGGTTTAGTGGAAGGACCCTCTGCTGTGAGGGTGGATCCAGTCACTGCTGTTCCCACTGGAAAATCCAAAGCCAGGTCCAAGCTTGTGAAAAGGACCATGGCAGCTGAAGCTGGGCCTGCTAAAAAGAAGGCCAAAACAGCTCAGGCTGAGTCTGCTCCCTTAGCCTCTGTGGCTGAGGAAGAGCAGATTCCTCACCCTGGCTCATCTGTTGAGCCTGAAGCCTTTGTGGCCGGTGCCTCTGTGGCACAAGAGACTATGGAACAGTCCAGCCCCACTGTTCCTGACCCAGTCTCACATCCAGTCCAAACAGATCCTCTCTCCTCTCCACAATCACCCACATCATCCATCCATTACCAAAGAAAATCAATAGCCAAAAAGAAACCAGCCCAGAAAACCACCTCCTCTGTTCCCTCTCAACAGGGTTCAGTTGTAAAAGAAGCAACCCCAGCTGCCTCTCCTATTTTGGGAGAAGGTTCAGCTCATTTGGAGCCTGCTTCACTCCAACCTGAGTCTCCCTTGAGTCAGCCTAGACCCTCTGGTTCCTCCCAACAGGAACCAGTTGTACAAATGGAGATACCCACATCAACTATCCCAGCCTCCCAACAGGCTGAGGATATTGAAAGACAGGAGCCCTCTCCACTCCACACTGAGTCCACACTGTCCCCCACTCATATCTCCTTACACCCTGAGTCTGCACGAGGTGCCCACGCTGCTGATATAGACCAATCAGCAGCTCAGCCTCAACTTCTGTTCCCCATGATTCAGCTGTTCAACACCAAACAGCTGCTGAGGGACCAACAACACAAGCTGATGAACCTCAGGGATCATACCATCCCTCTGGTGAGGCTGATCCCTCAATGCAAATTCCATCAGCAGGTTTCACCACTGCTGATGTTGAAATGCATATCCCATCTCCCCATGATGAGGTGCCTTTAGACCAAGGCACTGCAGAGGGAACCACCACTGGTCTTCATGAGGGTGCTGCAACACAAGCAGCATCTGAGAGGCCCCAAACATCATCCCCTTCTCCTAATGATGCAGCTACAGCCGCTGCTGAAGGACCCCTTGATCCCTCTAACCTGGGCCATCTTACTTTTGCCCAGGCTATGGAACTACTGTCCAAAGTTTCCCTTCCTTCTCCATCTCATCCTCAAACACCAGCCTCATCATCATCTTCTCCATCCACTCACTCCAAACAGTCTACCCATACACCTCCATCTCCCAAAGACCTGCCTTTGAAGGATCAGCTTTCATTGCTGACCAACAAAGTTGGTTCTTTGGAAAATACCATGCACTCCCTACCATCCATCATCTCAGACTCTGTGTCTGAGCAGCTCAAAGGATTCTTTGATACGTTCAAAGAATCCTTCCCAGTCACTCCCCAAACTGACCACTCTCCACAGCTGCTTGCACTCACTGCACAGCTGCAAAATGTATCAAACTCTCTCTCCTCTATCATCTCCTTACAACAGGACTCCGTGTCCTCTATGACAGCCATTTCTCAACAGCTGTCCTCTCTTCTCACTTCTTGCAATACTACCCTTCCTTCAACATTGGCCAGCCTGAGCACTCTCATGGGCTCTCTATCAAATTCTGTGTCATCAAACCTTGCTGATGTGCAAGATTCTCTTGAACTTCATCTTGCACAGCTCCAAAGTTTGTTGTTCACAGCTTCTGATAGAGACAACATTGTTAAGCTGACCACTTTTGCTGATTCTCAAGCTTTTTCTCTTCAAAACTGTCTTTCCCAACTTGGTGAGGTAAAGGATAACTTGGCTTACTTAGTGAACAGCCTTGTTGGTCCTAAACCTTCCAAACCTGCTGGCAAACCTGCTGACTTTGTGTCTTCAGGCAGACCAGGGGTTGAAGTCGCTGCCTCATCTCCTTCAAAGGGGGAGAAATCATCTGCCTCGAAGACTAAGTCTAAGGGGGAGAAGATTCCTTCTCCTAAGGAGATACCAGTGTCTGCATCCCAAACTGATCAACCAGCAGAAACAGGTGCAGCTGAAGGTGTTTCTCAAGCTGCTATGCCTACTCAGGCTGGCTCTCCAAACCCTGCTCAGTCTAAGGGGGAGGAAGTCATTCCTGAGGACAGGCCTAGCAGCAAAAGGAGGCACCTTATCCTAGCAGAAGAAGAAGAAGAAGAAGAAGAAACTCCTGAAGCTGCTGTCACTAAAGCAGCAGCTAAAGGCAAAGAAAAGGC
Source organism: Centrapalus pauciflorus (assembly GCA_020465985.1). Taxonomy (NCBI): domain Eukaryota; kingdom Viridiplantae; phylum Streptophyta; class Magnoliopsida; order Asterales; family Asteraceae; genus Centrapalus; species Centrapalus pauciflorus. The sequence goes on from JAANYP010001305.1 coordinate 45,917, forward strand.
AGCTGAGGATCCTATTGAGCAGAAACAGGCAGATACACAGTTTCACAAAGCCAGAGCCAAAGAGATGGGTCTCCCTATGCACAAGTACTTTGAGTTTAGGGAAGAACAGCTTAAGGCTCTGGAAGAGTTAAGAAAAGAAGAAGAATCTGCCAAAGCTGCTAAGTCTCTTGCCCTCCAAGAAGCAAAGAAAATAAAAATGTCTACCTTGGAGGTGCAAAAGAAAATAATGGAAGCTGCCAGGAAATCAGCAGAAGAGAAAGAGAAGGAAGGAGAAAAGGGTACTCAGGTCTCTGTGACCAAATCAACAGTACCATCTGCCAGAGCCAAATTCCACTTTGACAACTTGGCCAGAAAGAAATTTCATGATGTTGCTACTAGAAGGCTGGCCAAGGAAACAATTGTCAAAGTTGTTCCCATTGCAAGAAAAGGCACACAGTGGAAACTTCAGATCACCAGGATGGGTGCAACAGGCCCTGAAATGGAATCATATGATCACACTGATGTTGCTCAAATGGGATACAGGGAATGGGTGGAACTGGCAGTTGCCCTGAGCCAGTCTAAGTCAGAAACGGCTAAGACTATCAGGGCATACATCAAGAAGCTGATGGAAAGAGTAAAGGAGCTGGGCCTGATTCCAAAAGAAATAAGTGAAGGTGTCTCTGTGACACATCCAAAGATAAAGGCCAGGAGAACAAAGAGGGATACAGAGCTGGAAGAACTCCTTATGATGATTGAACAAGGAGATTATGCTGTGGAAATTAAAGGAGTTGACCACAGCCTGCCTGAAGGAGTTGAATTTGAAGATGGCAAAGTGATTGAAGAGCCTGAGTTAGGGGCATTTTTTGTAGATCCCCTATCTCAGAAGAAATGTTTTCAAAGAGCTTCAGACCTACACAAAGTTGGTCTTAAGCAGCTTGCAGCCTTCAGAATTGCCACCTCCTTCAGTCAGTCCAGCCTATGGAGAGCAGCTATCTGGGAAGAGCTGAAAGGTTTTTATGACAGAGGTGAACTTCAAAGTTCTAACTTTATGTTTCTTACAGCTGAAATTGAAGAACACGAAGAAACAAGGGAAGAACTTGTAAAAAGATTCAAAGAAGGGATACCACCTCCTGTCGAATGAAGTCCACCTGCCATCTGGGTAGGTGAAGAATGGAAGCTGTCCATCAGTTGGACAGGCTTGCCATTATCTGCTCCCATCTCAAACAGTCCAAACATTTTGTACATTAGTTGTACATTCTGTACATTAGTTGTACATTATTACATAAGTTGTAATTTCTGCTTTTACATTAGTTGTAAAATACATTAGCACATTAGTTGTACTTTTGTAAGAACATATGTTGTTCTAGTATAGTCAAGAATCAGTGTATATATAAACTGATCTTTTACTTTACTGTAATGTTGTAATTTTATTTCAGCAAATGTACTGTAAAAATATATAGTGATTTTTGACAAGACCAGCTTGGACTGGTTATTGCAAATAGGGGGAGATTGTTAGGCACAAAAAGGCCTCAGTCAAACCTGTTCTATATCTGAGGGGGAGATTTTATAATCAAACCTGTTGATACATTTGAAGGTTGAATTTAAGGCCTGTTATATGCCTTATTGAAACCTGAAAATGATTTGCAATATCAGTCTAAAGCTGTTCTATATGTTGCATGTGTTGCAACCAAGACAGTTTGTCCAAGCTGCTCAGTCTGCTGATCAGGCTGGACATAAACTGTCTACGCTGCTCTACACTGTTGAGCAGCTTGGGCATTTTTAAAGTGTTCTGTTCTTTGTGAACAGAACCTGTTCTTTGTGAACAGGCTAAACACTTTATGGAATTTGTTTCCAAGTCATCATGTATTGTTTTTGACTACAAGATCAGTTTACAAGTCGAAGACAAAGTGGAAAGCAGAACCGCTCAGCCTGCCCAAGCTGTTCTGTCACATGAAGACAAAAGGTTATTTGAAAAAGGGTGACAGACCTTTTTCTTATATCAAAATAGGCCTTTACAAGGAAGAAAGACGCAAAGTTGACATTCCTAATTTAGTTAAAGGCAATGCAACAGTAGACAAAGTAAAAAGACAAAAGTTCTGCAAGTCTGCTTTTCAGAAAAGTGCAGAAAAGTTATATTGTCTTTTCAAACAAGACTTCTCCTTTTTCATTCCGTCCAATGAAGATGTTTCTCTTAGATCCTCTAAGTGAGTATAAAAGGAAGCTTCCAAGGTCAGAAAGAAGCGTGAAGAAAGCTAAGTGCTTAAACCAAGAGTGAACGTGCAAGTGTGATATTCATGCATGCAAGTCTTCAGTAAACCAGCATCTGTGTGTCAAAGCTGTTTTACCTAAGCTGTTCCTTAAAAGTCTTGTAAACACATTGAGTGCATCTTAGTGAGTGTATTCAGTGTATACTAGTTCGAGTCTGTCTTAGACTAGTAAACATACTGTTGTATTCTGTCATCTCAGCTTGAACTATTCCGCATTCAAGCTTGTTTGTAATTAACAATTGTTGATAATACATACAAACATTGAGAAAAAGAGTGTGTAGTTTTTAAAGTGCTGTATTCACCCCCCTCTACAGCTTATAACTATATACTTTGTGAACCTTTCGGGACCTACAACACTAAATTCGTAGTTTTGATCAAGTTTCAGATAGTGTCATTCGAGTTTGATGTATGCTTTAATCGAGTTTTACAAAGAAGTGATCGAGTTTGATCATGTTTTGACAGAGTTTTATACTCTTTACCCGAGTTTTACAAATCTTCAACCGAGTTTTATAACACTTCAATCGAGTTTCATCAAGGTGTTAGACATATTTATTTCAATTTCTAGTTAATATCTTTCGTTTGTAATAATTTAACTTCTAGTTATGTATTTGTTTATGTAATGTTTAAAGTTCAAGGACCTGTTATGTGATTTTCCCAAAGTCTCTTTGGTTATAAAAACCAAATGAGATGCAGGTTTTTGTTGTTGTTGAAGAAAGAAAATATTACAGTGATACATATTCTCACAGAGGATTTCATCTTCTTCACCCAATAGAGTATTTTCATTGATAAATCTATTTGAGTGTTACTCTATATGTCTAGGTTGTGTAATATCTGGGAAAACAAGCTTTCATTTGGTATCAGAGCTTGGAATTGGATTTCAACTTGGAGTTGTGTTCAAAAAACGTAACCTGCTTTTCATCTGCTTCTTCTCAAAAAGGTCCAAATCTCTCAGCTTTTGCTTAAATATCATTTGAATGTTGTTATTAATCATCAAGAATATGTTTATTGTGAAAAACAACATCTTTTTCATGGAGAATGAATTATTTTTGTTGAAACCATCTGTTCGTAACTCTCTGTGTTCTGTACCAAAAATTTGACCAAAAAATTTCAAAATTTTTGTGTTAAACGTACTTATTTGCACCGAAATTGAACTACTTGAGACTTATATCTAATATTTCTGAGACTTAAAACTTGTATTGTGTGAAAAACTTTGAAAAATCGTGGAATCTTGAAAATACCGAAACCATAAAGGTTTCAGTAGGTCTCTGTATTTGGAAAAAAGTTTCAGGCTTGAAAACTAGTGCAGAAAGTTGCAAAAAGGGTTTCCTCTTTAAAGGTCTCGGTGGTATTTCAAGATCTCGGTATAAGGTTTCAGTAACTTTTTGGTCCAAGGTTTCGGTATAAAAGAAAGGTCTCAGCAACATATATCGAAACCTCAAAGGTTTCGGTAGTTTTCTCCATAGTTTCGGTACTCCATGGTTTCAGTACCAGAGTTTCTATACCAAGGTTTCTGTACCAAGGTTTCTATACCAAGGTTTCTATACCAAATGTTTCGGTACTAAGTTTTCAGTACCAAGGTTTCAGTACCCAAGGTTTCAGTACTCCAAGGTTTCAGTACTCAACAGTTTCAGTATCCCCACTGTTTATTTTAAACCTTTTTAATTCTCCAAAAATTTGTTTCAGGTTACAAGTTTTTTTATTTTATTTTTATTTATTTATTTTCTTTTATTTTATAATATAAAAAAATTAATTAAAAATTAAAAAAAATAAAATTAATTAATCAATCATCTCCAAGTTTCCAATTCTAAGATCAATTTTCAAAATCAACCATGGCAAACGAGGCTCTAATTTTGGGAACGGATATTCGTCCACCGGTTCTGTATCGTGGAAAATACGATCAATGGAAGAGAAGGTTTCTAAGATTTCTTGCGCTGCATGATCTGGGTTCTTTGATGCTTAAATCTCTTGAAGAAGGTCCTGCAAAATATTTCACCATCATACCTGCCAAACCCGATAATGATCCACCAATTCCCGAACTTCGTGAACCACGAGGGCCTCAGACTGAACAAGAACGACTTAGAGCCAAAGCTGACATCCCATTAGAAAATTATCTCCTACAAGCCTTTCCCAACACCATCCTCAACAGTATTGACAGTCAAGAGACTGGCAAGGCCATGTGGGATGAAGTTGCTCACCAAATATGAGGGTCTGAAAAGGGCGACAAAATGAAAAGGGAGAACATCAAGTCTGCTTTCTCTAAGTTCAAGGCACGAGACAGAGAAACTCTTGAAAGCACTTACAATCGTTTCTGCTCCGTTTTAAACGAATTGAAAAAATGCAAACTCAACACCTCAGAGGACGACATCAATCTTCGTTTTCTTGCTTCGCTTCGTCCTGAACGGAACTCCACATGCCGCATAGTAAAGAGGACTCATGATCTGAATGATATCAATATCCATTTCTAATTTGAAAATCTGCAAGAATTTCAAGACGATGTTGATGATCATCTAGCTATAAGAAACAAGGTTGAGTCATTATCTGCAAGTGGAACCAGACCAGTGAATGATTCACTTGCCCTAATCACTGATAACAAGGGCAAATCTCCAGCCATTCCTTTCTCCTACAAAGATCCTCAAATGGGTCAGTCAAGCCATGAACCTGACAATTCTTCAGACTCTGAAATGCTAAACCTCCGTGATCAACTAGCTCTTCTATCCAACAAGTTCAATCAGCGGTTCTTTAAGAAAAAGACCAACAAAAACTTGAGATATGAAACGGGGCCGCGTATGCACAGGGAAGAGAGAACGGATCATAGTTTCAGAGAAGAGAGAAACAATACACGTGAACCCAGAAGAAATAAGTGTCGTGAGGAACCACGAGGGGATCACAAAGATGAATGGAAAATAGAGAGGGAAGAGAGGTGTGATAATCATCGAGATTAATATCGCAACCCTGATGAGGAACGAAGTGAGAGGCTAGCTGGAGGAGACAAAAGGAACAGACCTGAAGAAAAGAATGTAAAATCTGGAAAGAGTCTTGTCTGCTACAAGTGTGGTGAACTGGGTCACTTTTCCAGAGAATGTGTTAAACCTTTCCAACGAAACGCTGACTACTATCGTCGAAAACTGGCAATGATTGAAAGGAAAGAAGGTGGTCAAGCTCTAGTAGCAGAGGATGACTATTGGATGGATGACCAGAGTGATGATGAAAATGATGAAGCTAACGATGTCCCATGTTATGTGGCTGACATCTTCGGTCTCAACTCTGGTGATCAAGGGACATACATGCAGGTGGTTCAAGAACAGCTCGTAGATTCCAGAGCTGAAAGAAAGGACGTGAGGAAAGATATGCTTCAGATGATGAACAGGTTGAAGAGACGTCCACCTCATCCTGTCTAATGACTAACGACAAAGACTTCATCTCATAAGATGGCGAGTCAAGTGAGGTACATTCTTAATTTGAATTCAAATTAATCAATGATTTCAAACTTCTCACCGAAAAATATCATTCTCTCGAACAGAAATTTTTGCTTGAAAAGGAAAAGTCTCACACTTTTGATAATCAGTTGCTCAAAGTAAAAAGTGAAAAATCAAATATTCAGATAGACATGGTCAAGATTAATGATATGGATTATTCTTTAATTGAAACTTCAAATAAAATTAAAGAAGAGAACAATTCATTGAAATCTCAGCTTTCTGAAATGTCAAACAAATTTGAATCCATCTCATGTGAAAACTCTCAGAATGCACAAAAGTTCAAAATGATTTCCAACGAAAGAGTGGAGTTGCATGCAAAAATAAAAACCCTTGAGGATGAATTTCTAAAAACGTGGTTAAACTGATCAGACCATCCACATGAATAAACCGAAAGAGACTCGTTTCTATCATTCTAAGGAAGGTATTGGGTATGAAAGTCCCAAAATTCTTAACAAGGTATTAAACACTTTACCTACCTTGTATGATCACAATTACATGGGACATGGTTTCAAGGTAGTTTTCGATCGTTCAACGAAAGATGCCTTAAATGAGGAAGATTCCAAACAAAAACTTTGCGAAAACGAGCATACATCTTTTGGCTATGAGCGACTAAATGACAGTTATTCCACTAGAGAACCCACTCTATTGGATGACTACATACATAGTTACTCAAAGTCGGAATTGGATGCTAAACCTGTTGCATCAACATCTCATTCCTACATTCCCACCTTCATTCTTCAAAAACAAATCACACATCTTGAAAAAGATATTTTGAAAGGTGAGGAGAATTGAATTTGCAAAGGTTTTGAACAAACAGTTTTGGACACCGTGTATCAAGGTTTTCACTCAGACTTACAAATTCAAATTTCCTCCTTTCACACCCAACCTTCGGTAGAATTGGCGAATGATCAAAGAATCGTTTTTGAAAACTAGAGAAAATTGTTCTTAATCAAAGAACAAAATTTTAAAATTCAACTCAAATCCAATGATGATGACCTGGCTTCATACCTATCTATCATCAAGGATTTGGAAAATGAAATCTCTCAACTGAAACAAATCAAACTCTCCACTCTCTCCAATAAATCAAAAGCAAAGGTTTTAGCTGTGTCAGGTAAAATTACCAAAAACACACCGCTTTACCAAACGTTGCAAAAGGGAAAGAAATATTTGAATTTCCACCAAGAATTCTCAAAGGTGGGTGCTCAACAAATCTTAAAACCAAAGTTTCAAAGGATACTAGACATTCTCCTACAAAGAATTACAAGTATTCCGTGAAACTCACTCACTCAGGAACTTTTTCTCATTCTAAGAGTTCACATGTAACTGATTCAAAATTGTCTAATGTTACACATCATTTGAATGATTCCCAAAGAGCAGTCAAGCAAGCTTCATTTTTCAAGAAGGCATCTGTGCCATTGCATGTCATTTCCGACAATTCTATTTCAAGAAGTAGATTAAATGTAGTACGGAAAAACATGAATGTAAACCGACATTCAAAACATTGTTCTGTAATGAAAAAACTTGTTGGTTCATGTTTATCTACTTCATGTTCTTCTGTTCCTGAAAAGAAAAATTCAAAACTTGAAAAATGTCATGTAAAATCAAAGGAAATCAAATGCACCAAAGTCTGGACAAAAAAAAGGCCTGTCGAACAGACCAAATCTGAGGGCTTCAAACAACCAATAGTTGAAACAAAATCCAAAAGTCCAATATTCAAATGGGTCCAAAAGATTTCTGCATCCAATACTGACACTAATAAAAAATGGGTTCCTGCAAATATTCTGTTACATATAACTGGAACTCCATCCTATGCTAACCTGAAAAAACCCATTCTTCAATGGGTTCCCGTAGTGTCTGATTGATCTTATGCAGAATGGTTCCTGTGCACTCAGTTCAGGACCCGCTTTTAACCGTACAAGTTTTCTGGACACGCCAGTTCAAAACACGGTTAGTGATAGACAGGAGTTGTATGTTGTTACTTATCTTATTTCAATGACAGGTAAAAACAACATGGGTAATGGATTCGGGATGCTCTCGTCACATGACCGGTAGAGTTGAGTTATTGTCTAACTATGTCGAGGAAAAGTGCGGCTCAGTTAGATTTGGGAATGACAATCATTTACCGATCGTTGGTCATGGAGATTTACTTTCAGAAAAGCTCATCACCCAACATGTGAACTATGTACCTGGATTGGGCCACAATCTCTTTAGCATAGGACAGTTCTATGATAAGGGTCTCGAGGTGAACTTTAAAGCCACAAAATGTAGTGTGAGAACTGATTCGGGAAATGAATTGCTGTCAGGATTCCGTAACTCAAACTTTTATACCATCGATCTGGCAAAACTCAAAGTGAAAGAAAGCATTTTCCTACTCTCCAAGGCTTCAACAAAAGACTCTTGGTTGTGGCACCGTCGCTTATCTCACCTCAACTTTGACAATATTAATAAACTGGTGTCAAAAACTCTTTTCAGAGGTCTGCCAGTGCTCCGGTACGACAAAGATCATCTTTGCGGAGCATGTGAAAAAGGTAAAATGAAAAGAGCAGCACATAAACCTAAACCCAAACCCACATCTAAAAGGCCGTTGGAGCTCCTCCACATGGACTTATGTGGACCAATGAGGATCCAAAGTATCAACGTAAAGCGATATGTGTTGGTTGTCGTGGATGACTATTCTCGATACACATATGTTCGATTCTTGAGAACTAATGATGAGGCTCCTCAACATATCATTGATTTAATCAAACTTGTTAAGAAAAAGTTGCAGTCAGCTGTCCAATTCATCAGAACAGATCAAGGCACAGAATTCAAGAATTCGGTTCTTGAAACTTTCCTGAGATCAAAAGGCATTCATCATCAATATTCCGCTGCCAGGACTCCACAACAAAACGGGATTGTCGAAAGACGAAACCGAACACTGGTGGAAGCTACTCGAACAATGCTTGCCCATTCAAAGTTGCAAACGTTTCTGTGGGTCGAAGTTGTTGCCACTGCTTGCTACACGCAGAATCGCTCAATAATCCACAAGCGCTTCAACAAAACTCCCTTTGAGCTAATTAACAAACGATTACCCCCCTATATCAAATACTTTCGTGTTTTCGGTTGTAGGTGTTTTGTACTGAACGACAGGGAGAATCTTGGAAAATTCAGCGAGAAGGCCGATGAAAGAATTTTTATTGGATACTCCACATCATCGAAAGCTTATCGTGTCTACAACACTCGCACTAGTTTTGTGAATGAAAGTGTTAATGTATCATTTGATGATTTGGCTGAATCCAGTAATGAAGCTACAACCTCTAGGCCGCCAATTTCTCAATCTCAGAGTCCTTCAGCTTCTGCAACAACTGACGACTCATTTTTATACTTTTTTGATCACTTTAATAATGATTATTTTGTGTTTGCTAATCCAAACGTTTCATCTTTTGTTCCTGCAAAAGAAACTGTGATAACATTGGATAACTCGGTGATAAATGCAACAACATCATCTGATTCAGTACCAACTGAAACATCTCCAATCACCGAATCTTCTCCTCAACAAGCATCAGAATCAGCTCAACATGATTCCTCAAATTCTGTTATTCCCGATCAAACAGATGACGAACCAGAATTTGTTGAACCAGATACCATAATGCCATCTCTTGAAAGAATAGAACAATCAATCATCCAATCTGATGTTCATCAAACTCAACCATCCAGTTCCCCTCTTCCACATGAAATTAAATGGACTCGTAGCCACCCCACTGACCAAATCATTGGTAACCCGTCCACTGGAATTCAAACGAGTCATGCTTCAGCCAATGAATGTATGTTCTCATCATTTCTAAGCAGTGTTGAACCTTCTTGTGTGGATGAAGCTTTAAAGGACCCAGACTGGATTGTTGCTATGCAAGAAGAATTGAATCAATTTAAACGACTGCAAGTATGGAGATTGGTGCCCAAACCAAAGAAACGGATCATTATTATGGATCTTCAAAAATAAGCGAGATGAAAATGGGATAGTGGTAAGAAATAAAGCAAGACTGGTTGCTAAAGGATATCGTCAACAAGAAGGAATTGACTACGACGAAACTTTTGCTCCAGTTGCAAGACTCGAGGCCATCAGAATACTCTTGGCGTTTGTTGCATACAAAGATTTCAAAGTATATCAAATGGACGTCAAAACAGCATTCCTGAATAGAGTCCTCAACGAGGAGATATATGTTTCACAACCTGAAGGTTTTGTTGATGAACATAAACCTGATCATGTTTATGTTTTAGACAAAGCTTTATATGGTCTAAAACAAGCTCCTCGTGCCTGGTATGATAGCTTATCTTCATTTCTTACCCTATCTGGTTTTTCAAAAGGTGTGGTAGACACAACTCTGTTTACTAAATCTAAGGGAAGACACATAATGGTTGTACAAATTTATGTGGATGATATTATATTTGGAACTACAAACCCTGATTTTTGTAAGAGCTTCTTAGACCTCATGGAGTCGAAGTTTGAGATGAGTATGATGGGAGAGATTAACTTCTTTCTCGGCTTACAAGTCAAAAAGCTTCAAGAAGGAACTTTTGTTAATCAGTCTAAGTACATTTTAGACATGCTGAAAAAATTTAAACTTGATTCTTGTACTTTATCAAAAGTTCCTATGGCTTCACATTGCAAGCTAAACGCTGATCCTTCTGGAAAAAGTGTTGATGCGACACAATACAGGGGTATGATTGGCTCATTGCTTTATCTCACGGCAAGTAGGCCAGATATAATATTCTCCACATGTCTTTATGCACGTTTTCAAGCCAACCCAAAAGAATCATACCTTCTTGCTGTAAAGAAGATTTTCAGATACTTAAAGGGCACTCCAAATCTTGGACTTTGGTATCCGAAAGGATCCAATTTCGATTTAACTGCTTTTTCAGACGCAGACTTTGCAGGTTGTCATCTTGACAGAAAGAGCACTTCAGGAAGCGTTCAATTCCTAGGGGAAAGGCTGGTTAGTTGGTCATCAAAGAAACAAAAATGTGTTTCAACATCCACAGCTGAAGCCGAGTACGTTGTAGCTGCTAGCTGTTGTTCTTAGGTGTTGTGGATGCGAACACAACTGCGTGACTGTGGTTACTTGCTATCCAGAATCCCTATCTACTGTGACTCCCGAAGTGCCATCGCTATCTCGTGCAATCCAGTTCAACACTCTCGCACAAAGCACAAAGACATCAGGTACCATTTCATCAAAGATCATGTAGAAAAAGGTACAGTTGAACTCTAATTTGTTCAAACGGAGGATCAATTAGCTGACATTTTCACCAAAGCCTTGGACGATTCTCGGTTTCAAACCTTGGTTGCAAAATTAGGCATGTTGAATAATCCGGCTCAGATTTATCCAATTTATCGAACAATCTTTAGTACAACTCTATCTTTGTCTACATCTGTCTTTGATGAAATGATTTTCTTATTGTCTATATCTCTAAGTGTTTATCTGAAAAAATGAGATTGTTTGAGTAGTTGGTATTTGTACCTATTTGAGATTTTGAGGGGGAGAGAAATCCAATCGTTGTTATCATTTTAAATTTTTATCTGAAAACATCAAAAAGATTTTCATTTATTTTAGTTTAATCTTTATTTTCTTCTATTTTAAATTTTTTTTTAAAAATCAAAAAGATTTTATTTTTTATCTTTATTTATTTTATTTTACATCAAAAATATTTTATTATTAGTTTTCTTTATATCTTTTATTCTTATTTTTAGTTTTTATCAGAAAATCTTCCAAAAGATTTTATTTCTTTTAGTTTAATTTTTATTTCTTTTCATTTTAATTTTTTTTAGAAAACCTCAAAAATATTTTCATTTCTTTTAGTTTATAGTTTTTATCTTTAACTTTATCACAAAATATCAAAAAGATTTTTATTTTTTTTATCAGAAAACTTTAAAAAGATTTTCATTTAGTTCATTTAAGTTTTTTTTTATTTCATCAAATTTTAGAAAAACCCAAAAAGATGTTAATTTATTTGTTTTGTTTTTGGAAAATGCCAAAATTTTTGAACTTGTTTAAATAGAAAAGGGGGGCCGGTTTGTTGTTTCATCTCCTTCTTCCCTCCTTCCCAAATCCGAAACCCCCACCCCCCCCCCCCCCCTCCCAAAAAAAAAAAAAATGCTCCTGCATTTTTCCTCTTCCTTTTCTTCTTCAAGAACTCTCATCATGTTTGTGTTTTTCATCTCTATTTCTTGTATTTTCTTTTTTGTTTCTTGATTATATCTATGTTTCTCATCTTCTGTTAGTGTAGTTTTCTTTTTGTCATTGTTTCATCATATATTCATCAACTCTTTTGTATTTTAGGATGAAAATGTTAGTAGATATGAAGTATTAAATGTAAATGTATATTTCCTTCACTGATTCTTGTAGAAATCTATGTCTTATTTGCTTTAAAACCTTGAAAATGATGGATTCGGGATTGGGTTCACCGAAACCTAGGGTTTCGGTAGGTTTCGGTAACCCCCTTTCAATTGTTTCGGTACCCTTAAATGTTTTCAGTATATCAAAACCTTTTCACGTCCATTCAGAATTCAAAGGGTTTCAGTAAGTGTCAATTTGGTTTCAAGGTTTCGGTATTTTCCAAAAAGTTGTAACCTTTCAATTCCAAGTGGGTTTTGTCTATGGTTTCCGTATTTTGGTTCTACAATGGTTTCGGTAGGTTTCATTTCGTCAAGGGTTTCGGTAGTTTCCATTGACCATAGTTTCGGTAGTTTAAATCTCATCTGGTTTCGGTATCTATGTGGTTTCGGTATTGATGATTTTAGTTCATGGTTTCGGTAATCTAAATTTCATGGTTTCGGTAGCTTCCAGAGATAATGGTTTCGGTAGTTGGTTTCGGTATAATGGTTTCTGAAATGGTTTCGGTAGTTTCATCTCCATAGGTTTCGGTAGTTTCATATTTTTTTGTTTGTCTTCTTTTTGTTTTTGTTCAATTTTTTGTTTATTATTATTATTATTATTATTATTTATTATTTGTTTTTAATTTTAAATTTAGCTTATTTCTTCTCATGTCTATTTATTTTAACTTTCATTTTTTATTATTTATTTTAAACTTTTGTTCATTTAATTTTTATTTTATTTTTTATTTTATTTTATTTTACTTCATTTTTTTTCTTGATATTTTATTTTGTATAATTCCTCTTTCTTTTATTATTTTTATTATTTGTGTTATTCTAGTTTGTCTTTAATTTTTTTTTTTACTTTTAATTTTAGTTTATTTTTCTATTTCTCTTTATGTTTTATCTTTAGCTCAAATTTGTTTTACTCCTTTATTCTATAATTCTTTTCTTTTATTTTTTTCTATATTTATTTTCTTTTCTTTCTTTCATTTTTTTCTATACTTATTTTCTGACTTATTTTTTACAATTTCTTCTTCTTAATTTTAAATTGTAGAATTGTGGTTTATTGTTATTTATTTATTTTTGCTTTGTTTTCGTTTTTCTCGTGGAATAAAGTTAGTTTAAGACGCCCAAAGTGTTTCAACCGTTGTTCTCTAATTCCTTATCCTTTATCTACTAAATGTTATTTGTATCTATTCTGTTTGATTAACTAATTCTTATTCTTTTCAACAGAATTCAAAATGGCTGCTCAAGCATATCAGTTGTTAGACTCCGATCTTAGGGTCTCCCATTTAGCAAACAACTGGAAGTTAGACCCCGAGTCTTTCTTTAAAGCCAAAAATGTTGTCTATGCCATCATTCAGGGCCACCGGATCAACTATGCTTTGACTGCTGTTGAATCTGTTCCGAAAATCTATCTTCAGCAGTTCTGGCATTATTTGGAAATTATTACTCTTAATGGCGAGGATCTTATCAAACCAAGATCGACAATCTGACTGTTACACTTTCTCTTCCCATGCTGCGTAATATCTTACAGCTTCCCACTGCAAATGCAATCCAAGGAAAAATCGACTTTGATCCTCTGGTGGAAGTCGATACGTTATGTGCAGACATTCTTAGCATAGGGTATCATGGTCCTTTATCAAGAATCTCTCAATTCAAAACCAAAGGTCTTCAGGGTTTATGGTTCATCATCTGGAATATCCTGACCAAATGCATGACAGGGAAAACATCTGGCCATGACGCTGGAAGTGTGGCTACGCTACGAATGTTTCACTCGTTTGTATTTGATCGTCATTTTGACTACGGTAACTTCGTCTGGGAAGAAATCAGTGAATATATTCAAGATAAAGCTAATGACAAAAGGAAGAAAAGATACATTCCTTTCCAAAGATTTTTCCTACTCTTTGTCAGATATTTCATGGACACACATCCAAAAGGACGATTTTTCCAAGACTCAAGAATCCGATGTATCCCGTCTACTCCTTGGGATTTCTGAAGCCACATCCCGTTCAACAAGGCATTGTGATTCGTCCTCTCCTGCAAGAAATCTTAGCGCATGCTCATCAATCGAGCACTAGAGTACGAGAGTATCTAGGACTTAATTATCCAGCTATGGCTGCCCCAGCACCGGGACAGCCTTCCCAAGCTAGCAGGAGTGAGAGTTCTGTGAGTTCTGAGGGTGCAGGGGGAGATGATGGTTCTGATAGTTCTGAAAGTGTTGAGGGGGCCAGGCTGGAAGTAGAGAGAATAGAAGTAGCTGAGGGAGCCGGGATGGAGGTAGAGAGAGTAGAAGTTGCTGAGGGAACTGAGCTGGAGGTAGAGAGATTAGAAGTTGCTGAGGGAGATGAGCAAGAAGTATAGAGAGTAGAAGAAGAAGCAGCTGTTGCACCATCACAAATACGACAACTAGCTACAAAGCCAAAACGGGCCATCAGATTAAAGAAAGCTCACGACATTCCCGCACCGGGTCCATCCCCAAATATGGATTCCAAACAGTTGCTCATAGCAGAAGAACGATCAAGTCCTACCGCTGAACATTGTCTTTTTGATATCCTAACTTTTGACGGGGCGGTAGAAGACTTAACTGGAGAGAGATGATCTTTGAAACTGAGCGTGAGGCTATGATGGAGTTTGTGTTTCCGAGTCAGAGAGAAAATCAATCAGGGAGCGCCGAGTTGTTAGAGAGTGCCGAGGGTGAACCCCAACCAAGTCAAATCCGGGTAAGTCAATCTAAGGCCATTAGCCCAATGGCCGAATGCACACCCCAACCTAGCCACTCACAGGTCTCTCAACAGACCAGTGTTTCAATTGCGCACGAGGAAATTCCACATATGCCACCACTGTCTCATTTGGAGACAAGAGGTGTTGATAGTCCAACATGTCACTATACATACTTTAGGACACCTGCTGCATCATCTGATGTCTTCGTGACAACCGGAACTTCCGGATCCACTCACACAACAAGTGTGGCGGAAATGACGGAAGGAATTCCAGCCACAACTAACATTATGCCAACTGTGACCGCTGGACACCTAGGTACTACACCTGAGGTGGAAACGGGGGATCTACGTGAACCTCGAGTTACACGAGCAGACTTGGATGCTCTAAAGGCATACCAGGAGGAGCAGTTTGGGACTATCCTTTGTCTTCTGAAGGGTAAGGATCCAGCCTCCTCCTCGGTGCCGCCACCAGGACAGATTCCTCCTGCTCCTGTACCTGTCCAGAGTGATGATCTTGTCACGAAAGCCGACCTGAGAGCCTTCCGTTCAGAAATCTCCACTTTTATTAGTTCTCAGGTCGAGGCGGCTACAGTTTCACTGGTTCAACTTTACTCATCGCTGGAATCAAAGTTTAAAGAGCTACAGTCCCAGTTATCAGTCCTGCAACAGAGTTTGGCTAGCCTGTAACAATCTTGTAGGCCCGCTGCCCAAAGACTTAAACGTCGACATGATGACCCTGAGGATGAGGGTCCTCCTGAGGGGGAGAAAAGGTAGCGGGTATCTACACCTTCTAAGACTGCCATAGTAAGTGAAAGGCCTATATCAGCTGTCATAGGGGAAGATCAGAGTTCAGAGGGTTTAGAAAAGGCCACAGAGTCTGAAGCTCACAATATTCAAGATCTGTCTCGCGCTATGATAGTATTTGAGCCATTTGAATCGACTCAGAATCCCTCCGGTCATGAAATTATTGAAATATTCTCAGACGACTCTAAACAATGATGATCTCCTGATTCCCAAAGAAGAAATTTCATCTGAAAACCCAGTTGAAACCATAACTTCTCCCGTTCCATCTGTGAACCGTGCCACAACAGTCGATACCTTTGAAGAGAGAATTGTCCGAACAAAACTAAAGTCAGAGAGGATTAGAGAAATCTTTATTTCTTTAGAGGTAGGACAATCTTCTACAGCTCCGACCTTCACTGAAGAACAGCTCGCTGAAAAGGAAGCAGAATGGGTTGATGCCCTGGTCGATGGGGGTCTTTTTTATTTAGAAAAGGAGAAATAGAGAGCCATGACAGTTGAAAAAGACCATGAATACATTCGCGTTTCTCCAAAGCCAATTGAACGTACAAGTCAGGCTGAGAGAAAGAGACATAAGAAGATAGAGAGAAAAAAGCACATCAAAAAGATGTATGATGAAAATCTTCTCTATCCATTCCTTGAACATAATTTGGACTTTATGTTCTCTAAGGAATCGGTTGGGAAGATTTCAAAAAGGTGGCTACTGAGGCTCGACGAACGTCCAAGATCAGAGCAAATGGAGTATGAAGTTGTGATGCTTCATTATTCTCAAGAAATAGAAAGGGCCAACTCAAATGTTCGAATTAAAAAGATCAAAGATATCTCATGCAACAAGATTTCCAAGATCTGGTCTCAATCCTTTACTGTTGTCCGCAAAAACAATGATGTATCTATGTTTGGTGAGCCAAATCTGGATAATTATTATTATTATTTTTTATTGACAACTTTGAGTCCCAGTATATTTTGCACTCAAACAAAATAATCAAACGATTTGTATTAAGAATATGAAGATTACAAGAGAGAATTTTAACACTCAATCTCTAGGAACTTTCACACACTCAAGAACACACACAATTGGTGGAGGCTCCTCTTTCACTCTCTATAAAACCCTAGGAGAACAATACTATATATACCTAAGCTTACTTTGGGGGTTTGTCCAAACACTCCCCTTAAAGTCTTGGAAATTAAGATTTCCCCCAAAGTAAACTATTCCTAATTATAAATTGAACCTAGACTTTTATAATATTTAATAATACACTATTTTAGGGCTAACAATCTCCCCTTTAGTGTATAATTAAATATTTACAATTAAGCGCAATTACACAAGCTTGAATTACAAGAAATAAAGTTTCTAACAATCTCCCCCTTTTTGTAATCAAGGCTTCTATTCTTCTGAAGTCTTGGGCTCTAAACTCTGATATCTGATCTTTGAAGTAACTCTGATTTCTGAACTTTTGAAGTATATCATTGATCTTCTTCAGATGACTCTCCCCTTAAATGTTTCAGATCGGTGGCTCTCCCCTTGCGTTTAGTAGGTCTTTCAAAACATTTCAACTCTTTTCAGAACATTCTCCCCCTCATGATGATCATGAGAATTATGATCATCATGTAATCACTTCAGCTCTCCCCTTCAAATGAACAACCTCAATGTGTCTTCAAATCTTCTTTCTTTGTCGAAGTAGATGATTACAGACTCAGAAAGAAAATATTACATTTAAGAACATTACAGACACAGAAGTACTTATCTCTCTCATGTTACAAACTCAATCATTAACTCTCTCCCTCAATAACATAACATAAACATTTACATCATAAAATCCATTCATGGCTTCGCAACCTGAACAAATAAAAGAGAAATGAAATCATCTGTAAGTAACATTCCAGTTCCACATAGGAGTTCTGTTTGCACAATAAACTAAGTCTATGTGACCTACGTTCAGCACTGGCGTGACATTAACACTGGTAGGATTTCCAAATAATCATCGTGAAATCCTTTATCATGAAACAATCACTCATATTTGTTCCGACTTTGTCTCGGTAGACAAGTTGTTTATAGTCACGCAGACTGTAGACTCCATGTGTCCTAAAAGTGTATAACATTAAGCTCTAGACTCAAAGTGCATCAACTGAAGTTGGAGACCGGAGAGGATGTCTTCCTTGTTTCAATATCAATAATATCCAAATGATATGTCGATAGAGTATGTGATATAACTTCGTGTGAAATGAAACAGAAGTCTTTTAAGAGACAACTGAGTAGCTAGGGAGGTTAGGTGCATGCGTCACTGGGTCCATGACGTCTTGTTCAATATCTAATTCCAACACATGGACTTTGGTAGCAGATGTAGGAAACCCAGCAGACTGACACGGTATTGGTAGGATTTATCTTTTCTTTTTGTTGGGAAATAGTTTAAGTACATTCAAGCTGTTAGTTAGACTTCTCAGACTGTTAGTAGATTTTTTATGTAAATACAAAGTTCATGCTGCTAGTTGAAGAAACTCGAGCTGCCAGTGTAAAAGTTCAAGCTGCCAGAGCAAAACAACTCAAGCTGCTCAGTTCATGCTGTCAAGAGATTCAAGCTGCTCAACAGTTTCATAAACAGAAAGTGCTGTTTTTCAAGAAAGATATCTACACGAAGATTCCAGCATATCTACTATCAGAGAAGTCATAGTCCTTCAAGGAAACAAGTCCAAAAAGCAATATAAATAGACAGAATATTGTATAGAAGTCAATAGAAGTTTTCTGCATATTTTTGAGTCTGTAATTGCTTTATTGTTTAAGTTTTCTTAAGCCTCTAAGGTTGTAAAACCGTAAGAACAGTCTGTGTTCTTCGTCTAATCAAACAGATTAGAGGTGATTGTAATCATTGAATTCAGCAATACAAACAGTCTTGATTACTTCTTATGTTTTATGCTTCATTGGTTCTGAAAGTTTTTGTCAAAATAATTAAGTGTTATTCCGCAAACTTCTTAATTAAACTTTGATTCAAAGCAAGATTATTGATTTATACTCTGATAAATTTCAAATCAGTTAATCTTGGTTATTCAGTTTTAGATCCTGACAAGTGGTATCAGAGCCACAGGTCGTTCTTTGTTTTTCAAAGTCGAAAACTTTCTTTCAAATTTTTAATCTTTTACAATGGAATTTGAAAATAGCAGCAGTGGATCTGGGCAAGGACTCAAAGTGCATATGCTCAAGCCCACTGAGTTTGAGATGTGGAAACTCAGGATTCAACAGCATATTCAATTCATTGATTATGCCATATGGGAAGCTGTTGAATTCCCTCCTGTAGTTGATCCAGAACTTGATGATGAGGGAAAACCAGTCAAAACTCCTCCAAAAACTGAACTTGAAAGGAAGGCTAGAATGAATGAAGTGAAAGCACTCACACTATTACAAATAGCCATTCCTAATGCTTATCAACATCAGTTCAAAAAGTTTTATACTGCTCACTCTCTTTGGAATGCCTTAGAGAAGAGGTTTGCTGGTAATGCCAGTACCAAGAGAAATCAAAAAGACCTCTTGAAACAGCAGTATGAAAACTTTTCTGGTGGCAAGAATGAAAACCTCACTCAAATCTTTGACAGGTTCAACAAACTGATAAGTGAACTGGAAAGTGCAAAGGTCAATCTGGATCAAGATGAAGTCAACAGAAAGTTTCTCAGATCTCTTGGAGAAGAATGGACAGTCTATGCTGCACAGTGGAGAACAAAAGACACTCTTGATGAGATAGAATTGGATGATCTGTATAACAGTTTAAGAGTGTTTGAGACTGAGATTGATGCTAAAAAGAAATCCTTTTCTTATAATCACAACACTGCTCTTCTGTCCTCTGAAAAATCTAATAACTGTGATTCTTTTTCAGGTGGTGATGGCAATTCTGCTGAAACTCACTATGAGGCTTTTGTTGCCAATGATGGATTATTTGCTCTAAATGTTGAAGACTTGGAACAAATTCATCCAGATGATCTTGAAGAGATGGATTTAAAGTGGCAACATGCAATGCTGACCATGAGAGCCAAAAGATTTCTGAAAAGAACTGGTAGGGCCAACTTTCAAGCCAAGACAGAAGGCAAACCATCTTTTGATAAATCAAAAGTGGAATGCTATAAATGCCATAAGCTTGGTCACTTTGCCAGAGAATGTAGATCTCAAGGTCAACAGCCATCAAGGACTTCACAGCCCATCCAAGCGTCCTCATCAACAGCACTTGTCTCTCAAGAAGACAATGTGTTTGACTGGAGTGATCAGACAGAGGAAGAATTTCAAAATCAAGCACTTATGGCAGAAACATCAAATGTCTCCTCCACTGAACTACCATCTGAGGTAAATTCTAAACTCTGCTCTCAATCATGCAAAAATATGGTTAAAAAGTACAGAGATCATAATGAGAGCATGTGCAAAACTCTAGCTAAGATGGAAGAAAGGAGATATGAATATATGCAAGCCATAGAAGATCTGGAAAAACAGATCAATGATTATAAGGATAATGAGATTCAAATGGGGTATGATAGAAACTATCATGAATGGGAGAAAAAGGAACTCAATAAGAAAATAGAATCTCTGAATAAAAAGGTAGAAGAAACTGAACAGAAGGTGTTAGAGGCTAATGAGAAACTGGAATCTGTTAACATAGATCTAGGTAACTTCAAGTTAGCAAATCAAAAGCTAGAACACCTAATGGAAGTTCAATTCAAAGATAGAGTCAAATCTCAGGTCAATCCCAAAGAAGGAATAGGATACAGAGCTACTCCACCTCCATATAATAACAAGTACATTCATCCAATGAGTGAAGTTGCTGATAGACTTGTCAATGAACCACTAGATGAGTCTATGACTATTGTAGATCCTATCCTTGATAACAGTCCTGAATTAAAAGAAGATAAGAGTCAAAATAGAGACTGTGACACAAAGAGTGCACCCATAGAAGTCCAAGTTCCCAGTAAGAAAGGAAAAGAGAAGATGAGTGTATGCAATGCTACTCCACAAGTTTCTGTACATTCTAACTGTAACACTGCATCTTCATCAAAAGGAACTAAAAGAGGTAAAACTGTTTCTATCTGCACATGCCAAAAGCATGGTGTTCAAAAGTTTCCTAAACAACAGCAGGTAAGAGGAAACCAGAGAAACAAGAACCAGAAATTGACAGAAAAGTCTGGTGTTCCAATTCAAACTGTCAAAAGATGCTTTCACTGTGGAAGGAAGAATCACTTAGCCAAGGATTGTTTTTACAAACCAGCTGTTGCAAAACAGACTGTGCATCACACAAAATCAAATCCTAAACAGGCAAAGCACTCAAAAGTGAAACCTTCCACAGCAGCTCCAAAGAGAACAGTTGATCACAGATTCTCAAAAGTTAATAAAAAACAGTCCACACATCAAAAACAAGTTTTGGCAAAGCCTAAATCAAGTTTTAAACAAATATGGTGTGTCAAGGACAAATCTGTTGCTCAAACTGCTAATGCAAAAGATCAGACTGCTAAGTCAAAATCTGATGCTGTTAGTGCAAAAACTGAAACTGTTAGCACTACAAACACAGCTCAAGCTGCTGGGCATCAAACTGGAGCTGCTAGTGAATCATCTGAGACTGTCAGAAGAAAAGATGATCAAAATAGTTGGATACCTCATATTATCACTAAATACTCTCCAAAGACTCCATCAGTAGATCTCACCAAATATAAGAAGTCAAAAACAGTTTTTAGTTATGTCAATGTACAAGGCCAACCCAAAACCAATTTGGTTTGGGTTTACTCCACTACTAACTAAGCTGTTATTTGTGCAGGGCAACCACAGGTCTCCTCATAGAACAAGATGGCATCTGGACAGTGGATGCTCTAGGCACATGACAGGCAATTCTGAATGCTTGTCAAATTTCAAAGGTTTTGATGGAGGTTTTGTTGCATTTGGAGGCAACTCAAAAGGAGGTAAGGTTACAGGTAAAGGTACTGTTAATGCAGGCAACATGACATTCCATGATGTTCTGTATGTTGAACAGCTTAAGTACAATTTATTGAGTGTCTCTCAAATCTGTGACAAACAAAACATTGTTCTGTTCACAGATTCTGAGTGCATTGTTCTTTCAAAGGATTTCAAAATTCCTGAAAATCTTGTTTTACTTAGAACACCAAGAAAGGACAATGTTTACTGCCTGGACACAGCTCTCTTGACTAAATCAAATACTTTAAGCTGTTTAATATCCAAAGCATCATCAAATGAGTCTGCTCTTTGGCATAGAAGGATGTGTCACATGAACTTCAAGTCCATGAATGATTTAGTTAAAAAGAATCTGGTAAGAGGATTACCACAAAAGGAGTTCATTTGTGATGATCATTGTGTAGCATGTCTTAAAGGTAAGCAACACAAAACTTCTCATAAGGCCAAAGAAGTAAATTCAATCTCATCTGTTCTTCAGTTGTTACATATGGATCTATTTGGTCCAACATCTGTTTTGAGTTTGAATAAAAGGGCATACTGTTTAGTCATTGTTGATGATTTCACCAGATTTACTTGGGTTTACTTTCTTAGGTCCAAAGATGAAACTGCTGAGCTAGTTAAGTCTTTTATTCTTAAGATAGAAAACCAATCCAATTCCAAAGTTAAGGTGATAAGATCAGACAATGGAACTGAATTTAAAAATCAAATTCTAAACAGTTTCTGTGAGTCCAAAGGCATTGCTAGACAATATAGTGCACCAAGAACACCACAGCAAAATGGTGTAGCTGAAAGAAAGAATAGAACATTAATTGAGGCTGCTAGAACAATGCTAGCTGATTCAAATCTGCCAATGACTTTCTGGGCAGAAGCTGTTAATACAGCCTGTTATGTTCTAAATAGGGTTCAAGTTGTCCAATCTCAAGGAAAAACTCCCTATGAGTTATTCCATAACAGAAGTACCCTAATAGCTTTCTTCAAGCCTTTTGGATGCCCATGTACTATCCTTCACACTAAGACTCACTTAGGGAAGTTTGAGAGTAAGGCTGAAGAAGGATTCTTTGTAGGATACTCAATTCAAAGCAAAGCCTATAGAGTATACAACAGTGTGTCTAAAACAATTGAAGAAAGTGCCAATGTTGAATTTAATGAAAATACTGCTAATATCAAAGGCACTGGTCCTGATTGGTTGTTTGATTTAGATTCACTAACAAATTCTCTGAGCTTTGTTGAGTATACTGCAGAAGCTGATGCATACAGGGTTGAAGCTGCTAACACAAATTCTCATGCTGCCAATACAATTTCTCATGCTGTTGGCACAAAGTCTCAGACTGCTGCAGATTCAACAAGTTGGGATGATTTCACCACTCTACCACTTCTGTCTTGTGATCCTCCAGGGGTCCTGAATGATACAAATCCAGACACTGAAGTGCCACTCCAAAGTTCTGAAAGAACAGCTCCAACACAACAGGAAACAGTCCCAGATTCAAGTCAAGCTGTTTCAGAAACTGAACCACTCACTGGTTCTAATGGAGATGATACAAACCTTGGAACTTCTTTTCAAACAGAGAGAGAGCCCACACTAAGAGTTCACAAGTATCACCCTCTCAATCAAATACTGGGTGATCCAAGCACTCCTGTTCAAACAAGGAAAATGGTTCAAAATGAGACTGCTGCTGCTGAACTAGCAGTTCCTAAATTCAGTCTAGCTGCTTTTGAACATGCCTATTTCATGTCTCAATTGGAACCTAAAAAGGCATCTGAGCATTAAAAGATTCATCCTGGATTGAAGCTATGCAAGAAGAGCTTTTACAGTTCAAAATTCAGAATGTATGGACTCTGGTGGATCTTCCTAAAGGTAAGAGAGCAATAGGTACAAGATGGGTGTTCAGAAACAAGAAGGATGAGAGAGGGATAGTCATCAAGAACAAAGCAAGACTAGTAGCACAAGGGTACACTCAAGAAGAAGGAATAGATTATGATGATGTCTTTGCTCCAGTAGCAAGAATTGAAGCCATCAGACTGTTTCTAGCATATGCAAGTTTCAAAGGATTTAAAGTGTATCAAATGGATGTTAAGTCTGCTTTCCTGTATGGGACAATTGAAGAGGAAGTGTATGTGTGTCAACCTCCTGGTTTTGAAGACTACAAGTATCCAGACAAGGTGTTCAAGCTAGACAAAGCTTTCTATGGTCTTCACCAAGCCCCCAGAGCATGGTATGACACACTGTCCTCATATCTTATACAGAATGGATTCAAGAGAGGCACTCTGGACAAAACACTCTTCACTAAATCCATCAAAGCTGAGATTTTACTTGTCCAAATCTATGTTGATGACATCATCTTTGGCTCAACTAATGATAGTTTGTGCAAAGAATTTGAGGCCCTAATGCACAAAAAGTTTCAAATGAGTTCAATGGGGGAACTCACATTCTTTCTAGGGCTGCAGGTTAAACAGAAGCCTACTGGTCTATTCATAAGTCAATCAAAGTATGTCAAAGACATATTGGAAAAGTTTGGCTATCAAGACACAAAGGTTGCAAGCACTCCAATGGATCCTCATAAACAGCTCCATACAGACAAAGATGGCATAGATGTGGACATTCATCTATACAGATCCCTTATAGGATCTCTCATGTATCTAACATCTTCAAGACCTGATATTATGTTTGCTGTCTGTGTGTGTGCTAGATTTCAATGCTCTCCAAAGGATTCTCACTTGGTTGCTGTTAAACGAATCTTTAGATATCTTAAAGGCCAACCACATTTAGGTCTATGGTATCCTAAAGACTCTCCTTTTGAACTAACTGCTTATTCTGACAGTGACTATGGTGGATGCAACATTGACAGAAAATCCACAACTGGTGGATGTCAATACTTAGGAGCAAGACTGGTCTCTTGGCAATGCAAAAAGCAAACAACTGTCTCCACATCATCCACTGAAGCAGAATACGTAGCAGCTGCAAGCTGCTGCTCCCAGGTAATGTGGATTCAAAATCAGCTAAGAGACTATGGTATGAATTTCTTATCCACTCCTATTTATATTGACAATTCAAGTGCAATTAGCATTGTGCAAAACCCAGTGAAATTCCCAAAAACCAAGCATATAGAAATCAGATTTCACTTCATCAGAGATTGTAATGAAAAGAAGTTAATCCAAGTTACCAAAATACATACAGATGATCAGCTAGCTGATCTATTTACAAAACCTTTTGATGTGGGAAGGTTCACTTTCCTAATATCAAATATTGGTATGGTAAACATGGATTAATTGGTTTTCATTATTATCGACTCAGTATGCTAATTTAAGGGGGAGACACTGTTCCATTGAAAAGTTGCACAACTTTACACTAAAAGCATGAGTATTTTCTCATGCTGCTAGTTCACTTTCTCGGACTGCTAGTTATTTTCACTTGATCTGTCAAAGTGTGCAGGGTATTTGGGTAATTTTTCAAATGTGTGCGCGGGACCCAACCTTTTCGAAACCTTTAAAGGTCCCAGTTTCGTTCAGTTGTAACTACCAGTTACATATTCTTCTTCCACGGCCTTCTGCTTTCT
Source organism: Centrapalus pauciflorus (assembly GCA_020465985.1). Lineage (NCBI taxonomy): Eukaryota > Viridiplantae > Streptophyta > Magnoliopsida > Asterales > Asteraceae > Centrapalus > Centrapalus pauciflorus. The sequence goes on from JAANYP010001305.1 coordinate 70,998, forward strand.
CTCTGAACAAATCACACATTCTTCTTTCAAACCCTAAAACCATCGTTTGATCATCCATGGAGTTTGTCAAAGAACACAACTGCCTTCCATACTCTCTCAAACACTCTGAACTTCAGCCGTTCCATGATATGATGGATTTCCTAAGACACTCCCATATCAACCATGCTCTCAATATCAATCCCACCATATACATATCGCATATCGAACAGTTCTGGAACCGTGCCACTTTTCAAACCATCAATGGAATTCCCACTATACTATCCAAAATTGATGGCACTCCCATCACCATCACTGAGGAATCCATTCGGCACCATTTGCATCTTCAAGATGCCACAGGTATAACAGACCTAACCCTTAACGCTTTACACACTGGTCTTTACAATATAGGTTATAGGGGTCCTGCTGATTCATTTACTTTCTTGAAAGCACATTTTTCTCCTAAATGGAAATATCTTGTACATATTATTCAGCAGTGTATGAGCCCCAAAAGAACTGGTTGGTCTGAGTTTTCTTCAAATATTGCCACTGCCTTAGTGTGCTTTTCTACTGGCCAACAGTTCAATTTTTCAAACATGATCTTTCAAGGGATGTTAAGGCATCATTCCCTAAAGAATGGGAAATTTTTGATGTATCCCAGGTTTTTGGCAGAAATTATTGCACACACCTGCACAACTCCACATTTACATAAACGGATACATGTTTCCCATAGGCACTCATTGTCATCAATCAAAAGGCTGATAAAGCCAAGTGCCAATTTTGTCAGTGTACATGTTCCATTGCCCTCTGCAATGATGAACATCATTTCAGGAAACAGAGGAGAGGGTCCTGAGCAGACACAGCCCAACATTCCTGCTTCACCCCCAGGACCCCAACCCACTCCTCATGATACACAAACTCTCACTGATCCTTTTGTACAGCCAACACGCCCACTCAGAAACATATACAAAAGAAAAAGGGGACCAGGAGCTCCTTCCTCCTCCTCCCATCAGCAAGAGCCATATATCCCTGTGCAGGAGGATACTCCTGCACAGCATATCCAAAGGGAACCACTAGAGGAACCTCCCATCCTCACTCAAGAGGTGAACATCTCTTCAGAGATGGTTCATATGGGTTCTGTGGCTGGCACTACTGATGTCTCTGCACAAGAGGCACAGGACAGTGCCAACATAGCTAAGACCACGCCCATGGCAACAGCAAGTGTGCAAACACACGCTGGAAGTCCCCAGAACCAAGAACAGAGGGGCCCAGAGGTTTCTACTTCTGGTATTAATGTCAGTGATAGATCACAAGCACCACAGGTGTTTTCTGATCTTGAGACTAGTCTGCAACTCATGCTTTTGACGGATCCCAAGCTGAAACCTGTTGTAGCTATGTTGGAATACCAAATGTCCATCATTGCTGCACAGGGTGCACAAATAATGGCCCTAAAGCAATCAGAAATGGCTCAAAATCAGAGGATGGATTATCTTCATAAGGGGTTTACCCTTTGTGGAAATAAGCTCATTCAATTAGAGCGTTTGATTCAAACCCAAGGGGCAAAGGTTGTAGGTCCTTCTGACCAAACCAATGCTTCCAAAAAGGGGGAGAATCAGGAGGTTCCTACATCAGTCCAAGCAGCTCCAACAACAACAACAGTCCAAGTAGCACCAACAGTCCCAGTTTCTAGGCTAGCAGTCCCAACAGCTTCTCAAGCTGTTAGCCTAGAAACTCAAGCTGCTCCTTCAAAAGTCACTGGAGTTGTGATCAGAGAAGGAATTCAAGCTCCATCAAGCACAGTCCAAGCTACAACATCTGCTACAAAAGACAAGGGCAAGGGCATTCTTATTGAATCTCCAAAGCACAAATTCTCCTCCAAAGAAGCCCAGATTGCCTTTGATGCTGAAGTTGCCAAAAGGTTAGCAGAAGAACAGGATAAAGAATTAGATCAGCAAGCCCAGCCCCCAATAGATGATGATGAGACATTAGGTGATTACCTAAAGGGGTTTGTGGGCAAACAAGGTGAAAAGAAGAGAAAGATGCCAACAGGGCACACCAAGGCTGAGCACAGAAGATTCTTAATCAATTTTGCCTTTGCAGCAGGTATTCCAAAGAAAATGGCTCAGTCCATGACTACTGAAAGGCTGCAGGAAATACATGATAAAGAAATGGAGAAAAGAAAGAAAGCAAAAACCTCCCAAGAAGTCCAATCATCACAAGAACCAACTCAACCTACTACAAGTCATATTCAAGCTGCTGCCAGTACACCTGTTCCCACTGATCAAGCTGCTCTCTCTATTCCTTCATCAGTTAAAAGGGTGCTCTTTGAGCAACAACTACAAAAGGCCATGGAGATAGAGAAGTTGATTGATCAACATGATTTTACAAAGCCTCAAATCAACTACTGGTTTGCTAAGTCACTGGATGACCGTGACTTGAGAATTAAATTTGTGATAAGAAGAGAGTCTGGTCCTGAAGAAGAATATGATACATTTTGGCAAATGGTTCAGAAGTTGACCAGAGATGAGCTTATCAGAATGCACAACATTGGGTCTGTATCACAAGTTAGATCTTCTCTACCACAAGTGAAACAAGTCATCAGAGATCTGAAGTCCATTGTTGATCCTGAATTTATTAGAAAAGATGTAGAGAATGCCAACAAGAAGGGATTGAAAATCAAGGAAGTTAATATTTTTGTCAAATCCAGGACTTACAGAATCAAATTCACAGATGGATCTGGTATGTTCTTTAATCTTGAATTCTATGATCTTCCAAAGAATATACTACTCCAGATGAAGTCTGTCAGAATATCTTGTGATAGAGATGAGCTAAAAAGAGAATTTTTGAAGGCTGTAGATCAGAAACTTGCACAGTTGTAAGTTTTTGTAAGCCTTGGTTTGTAAATAACAGTTTACTTATTCATTTCCATTTTTGTATAGAACTTAAAGTCTTGTGTAAAGAATTTAAGTTAGGGGGAGATTGTTGGGAAATAGTTTAAGTACATTCAAGCTGTTAGTTAGACTTCTCAGACTGTTAGTAGATTTGTCATGTAAATACAAAGTTCATGCTGCTAGTTGAAGAAACTCGAGCTGCCAGTGTAAAAGTTCAAGCTGCCAGAGTAAAACAACTCAAGCTGCTCAGTTCATGCTGTCAAGAGATTCAAGCTGCTCAACAGTTTCATAAACAGAAAGTGCTGATTTTCAGGAAAGATATCTACACGAAGATTCCATCATATCTACTATCAGAGAAGTCATAGTCCTTCAAGGAAACAAGTCCAAAAAGCAATATAAATACAGAGAATAGGTCATTCTATTGTATAGAAGTTTATAGAAGTTTTCTGCATATTTTAAGTCTGTAATTGCTTTGTTGATTAAGTTTTCATAAGCCTCTAAGGTTGTAAAACCCTAAGAACAGTCTGTGTTCTTCGTCTAATCAAAACAGATTAGAGGTGATTGTAATCATTGAATTCAGCAATACAAACAGTCTTGATTACTTCTTATGTTTTATGCTTCATTGGTTCTGAAAGTTTTTGTTAAAATAATTAAGTGTTATTCCGCAAACTTCTTAATTAAACTTTGATTCAAAGCAAGATTATTGATTTATACTCTGATAAATTTCAAATCAGTTAATCTTGGTTATTCATATTTTAAATCCTGACAGGGATTAACTCGAATGATTAAGTGACTTTGGCAGAATTTCGTGAATGATTAGCAGAAGGCGATCTCGAGTGTATCAGCAATATGTGTGTGTTTTCGGAGAGAATCATCGTGTAGGTTCGTTCGTAGTTGTTCGTACAACGCTGTGGTAGTCTCCGTGTTCCGTGTGTGTGATATATTCGTCAAGCCGCTAACGAGGATTCCGCACTCGTTGGTGTGTGTCGCGTCTAGATAGATCTGTAGTGTGAAGACCTTACAAGAAAAACAAAGAAAAAGATGTTTCATGGTGTGAACCATCATTGATTCATCTTGATCCTCGGACAAAACAATGTGAACTAGAAGTTCAGAAAATAATGCATTTGCAAGAAATTGCAAATCAACTGCCTGATGCATTTACTGATTCTAAAAAAGTGACTAAATGATATGTGCCAGCAGCTAATGCACCTGCTCGAATTGAAATTCCAAGAGAGAAAATTGATGACAAAGTCACTCAAGAATCAAAGGCACGCCTGAAGCGTGGAAGACCGTTTGGTTCCAAGGATAAGAATCCTACAAAAAGAAAGAGCTCTGAAAATACAATTGATAATGAGAAAAGTGTTTCTGGAGAAACACAAAATAATAATATCTCCAAAGAAGGAGAAATTGATGATACTAATACAGAGATTGCAATCAATTATGTCCATACAAATATTATATGGAACAGATCTGAAATGAAAGATATTGATGAAAGGTTTTCTTTTGCTATTGCATATGATATTATTAATGGAAGTGATGATCCTGAACCGAATTCTGTTATTGAATGTCAAAATAGACATGATTGGGATAAATGGAAAGAAGCTATGCAAGCTGAATTAGATTCTTTAAACAAACGAAAGGTTTTTGGATCCATTATCCTCACGCCTGAAGCCGTGAAACCTGTAGGATACAAATGGGTATTCATACGAAAGAGAAATGAGAAAAATGAGATTATAAGATACAAAGCTAGACTTGTGGCTCAATGTTTTTCTCAACGTCCTGGAATTGATTATGATCAAACGTATTCTCCTGTTATGGATGCAATAACGTTTAGATATTTAATCAGTCTTGCGGTTTCTAAAAATTTAGAAACGCGTCAAATGGATGTTGTTACAGCTTATTTATATGGATCATTAGATAGTGATATTTATATGAAAATCCCTGAAGGATTTAAAATGCCTGAAGCATTAAGCAATAAACCCAAAGAAATGTATTCAATCAAATTACAAAGATCTTTATATGGGTTGAAACAATCTGGACGCATGTGGTATAAGCGTTTGAGTGATTATTTGATATGTAAAGGATATGCAAATAATCAAATTTGTCCATGCGTGTTTATAAAGAAGACAAATGGTGGATATGTTATTATAGCTGTCTATGTTGATGATCTAAATATCATCGGCACAATAAATGAGATAAATGAAGTCATTGTGCTACTAAAGAAGGAATTTGAAATGAAAGACCTTGGTAAAACCAAATATTGTCTTGGTTTGCAAATAGAGCGCATGCATAATGGCATACTTGTGCATCAATCAAATTATACGGAGAAGGTCTTAAAACGTTTCAATATGGATAAAGCAAAACCTTTAAGCACGCCAATGGTAGTTAGGTCACTTAATATTGACAAAGACTCATTTCGTCCTTAAGAAGAAAATGAAGATTTACTCGGTCCAGAAGTGCCGTATCTTAGTGCAATTGGAGCCCTATTGTATCTTACTAACTGTACAAGACCTGACATTTCTTTTGCAGTAAATTTGTTGGCTAGATTTAGTTCAGCCCCCACCAAACGACATTTGATGGGAATCAAACACATTTTACGATACCTTCGAGGAACTGTTGATTTGAGATTATTTTATTCAAACAATACAAAAGAAGGTTTGATTGGTTATGTAGATGCAGGTTATTTGTCTGATCCCCACAAAGCAAGATCTCAAACAGGATACGTATTTTTGAATGGATGCACTGCAATATCTTGGCGTTCTCAGAAGCAAACACTTGTTACAACATCCTCAAATCATGCTGAAGTTATTGCACTACATGAAACCAGCAGAGAGTGTGTATGGCTAAGATCAATGACACAACTCATCTTGTCTTCTTGTGGACTTGAGAAAGGCAAAAGTCCTACATTGATTTATGAAGACAATGCAGCTTGCGTGTCACAAATGAAAGAAGGGTATATCAAAAGTGACAGGACCAAACATATCCCTCCAAGATTTTTCTCCTATACACAAGATCTTATAAAGGACAATGAAATTGAAATGAAATACGTTCAATCTAGCAATAACTCAGCTGATCTTTTCACGAAGGCTCTTCCCAAAGTGATTTTCAGAAAATACGTTCACAACATTGGAATGCGACATGTACAAAACATGTGATGACTTTCAGATGACAATATGAGGGGGAGTCAACCAATCGCTGTACTCTTTTTCCCTTGAATAAAGTTTTTTCCCACTGGGTTTTTCTTTAGCAAGGTTTTTAATGAGGCAGCATTTCATGGTTGAACTCTTACTAAAATTGTCATCCAAGGGGGAGTGTTATGAAAAGACAAAAGATGTGGATGACAATTTTACAAAGAGTCTTCTCTTTTACCAAATTGAGAAGCAACACAACACAGTGTTTTCTTTAATTGCAAAATAGTACATTAATTTTGTATATAAATAGACTCACACTTATCATACGAAGGGATATGGAGAACATATATACATATATGTAAAACTTTGCAAGTCTTGTTCGATATTTAAATTCAGTTAGATTATAACTATATATATATATATATATATATATATATATATATATATATATATATATATATATATATATATATATATATATATATATATATATATATATATATATATTTCTCTTCCAAAGTTTTTTTTTCTTCAAACGTATATTAGACGATGCTTAACTCTTTTCACATAAGGATTTGCTCAAACGTATTTGCAAGTTGATCTTAATCACGAACCCACGCTGGCAACCGGTTTGGAGGTTCGTGACACGTTTTTGCAACCTTATTATTACTTAATTCATAGAATGCAATGAAAATATGAAAAGTTCGAATCTTGAAAATATCCATGGATGTCCTAAGTCTCTCTATCAAGCGTTGTACATCCAAGTTAACTTGTAGGAAGTTCAAATATCACTCGATATTTTGGTTCGACATTAAACTAGAAGACAACATCTTATTTCAAGGCTTTCCATGAAATGAGATTAGAATAATACAAGATCCAGTAGAATGCCTACTATGAGAACAATCGACTTACGTCTAAGTATCTGTTGGAAAAAAGTGTAAATTTTTCAAAGGAAAAAGTGTATTTTCCATGTTTTTGGACCAAATATAATTATATATAATTGTGAGATATATAATTAATATTTTATGGGTATGTATTCTCCTTGAAGAGAGGATTACAATGATATAAAGAACGTCCAAAATGGAGCTAAGATGAATGAAATATCGATGCTCAAAGATTGGTGTTTGATGTGGGAAAATGCAAGTTAAAAGTGTGAAAACTTGTCCCACATAAGAAGAAGGACCAAACCATGAGTGGTTTATAAGGAGGAGCCTTGACAAGTATGACAAGTTACTCCAAGACAAATCTTGGGTCCAAACAATAGCAAATCATTAAACTTGTGAGCACTCGCATCTGCTTCGTACTTTGTATAAGGTATTTTTTTTTGCGTGAGCCGAGTTCGTGTCTTGAACGAATCTAGACAATTCTAGATCCGTTACAGAAATGGTTTAATGATAGAATTATTATATTTAATTATTAATAAAAAATGTTTTTTTATTACAATTGAATATAATTAATTTGTTGTTACAACTCATGGTTTAATAATACAATTATTATATTTAATTATTAATAAAAAATGATTTTTTATTATTATTACAATTAAATATAATTAAGTTGTTGTTACAACTCATCTCCTATAAGAGGGATGGAGATGCAAACACCAAAATATACTTGAAACACTTGAAAGACTCGGAAAACACTTTGCATTCTTGAAAGATTTTGCACTTTAAACGGCGAGACGTTGCTGCTTCCAAGAACGAAGATCACTTAGAATTCACGTGTTTTTCCTGGCAAGTTGGTTACCTCCGGCAGTATACGCTGCTTTGGCTGTTGTACCCTGGGAAACAGACTTCGAATCTGTTTTAAGGGAATCCTGTCAAACACGAGACTCAGCCTTTATTTTCCGTATTGTAATTTACTTTCCGTATTATTATTTCTTTTATTTGTAATTTTAATTTCCGTACTTTATTTATTTCCGTGTATTGTAATTTCATTTCTTGAATTGTAATTCGTAATACATTTCTTATATTTTATAATTGGTATAGGGCACAATATCCTTACAATCTTAAAACAGAATTTTACAACCACGATACCGGTTATAAAATTTAGGAATTTTAAAGAAATTGTTTCTTCGATTCAAAGAAGTTTTGTCTTGAAGTAAAAGTTTCTATTACATTATTGTTTCGATTCAAACGAGTTTTGTCTCGAAGCAATTGTGTTTCCATTTCATTTAATTATTTCTGTTTCGTTACAAACGAGTTTTGGTTTGGAGACGGATTTAATTTTTGCAACAGCCTTGATTAAGTGTTTAATTTGAACGGCAGATTCGATTATTCACTTTTGGTTTCTTAAACAGTGAACGGATGATTCAATTTTAACTTTTAATATAAAATTTGTTACTATTCTCGTTCGGGTTACAAGTGTTTGAATGAACGGTTGATTCATTCTTCACTTTGGTGTTATCACTTTGGTGTTAAATTGAACGGCAGATTCAATTTTAGTGATAAATTTGGTTATAACAAAATTAATTTTTAGATTCTTGTGTGAAGTGTATTGTCGTCTTCACAAATGGCGGCTCAGTTCAAAGACATCGAGTTCTACTGACGGCTAGAAGGCTAAGTGCATTTCATAAGGGAAGGTTCAAAGGTTTACACCTACCTATCCTATGCAAGATTTCAACCATTGAAAATTCATTGGAATTTTATGTGTCTTCGATCAATCTCATACATGTGGGGGATGATTGGAATGTGTTTTCGATCTATCTCTCATTCATGTGGGGGATTGTTGGAAAAAAGTGTAAATTTATCAAAGGAAAAAGTGTATTTTCCATGTTTTTGGACCAAATATAATTATATATAATTGTGAGATATATAATTAATATTTTATGGGTATGTATTCTCCTTGAAGAGAGGATTACAACGATCTAAAGAACGTCCAAAACGGAGCTAAGATGAATGAAATATCGATGCTCAAAGATTGGTGTTTGATGTGGGAAAATGCAAGTTAAAAGTGTGAAAACTTGTCCCACATAGGAAGAAGGACCAAACCATGAGTGGTTTATAAGGAGGAGCCTTGACAAGTATGACAAGTTACTCCAAGACAAATCTTGGGTCCAAACAATAGCAAATCATTAAACTTGTGAGCACTCGCATCTGCTTTGTACTTTGTATAAGGTATTTTTTTTTCGTGAGCCGCGTTCGTGTCTTGAACGAATCTAGACAATTCTAGATCCGTTACAGAAATGGTTTAATGATAGAATTATTATATTTAATTATTAATAAAAAATGTTTTTTTTATTACAATTAAATATAATTAATTTGTTGTTACAACTCATGGTTTAATAATACAATTATTATATTTAATTATTAATAAAAAATGATTTTTTATTATTATTACAATTAAATATAATTAAGTTGTTGTTACAACTCATCTCCTATAAGAGGGATGGAGATACAAACACCAAAATATACTTGAAACACTTGAAAGACTTGGAAAACACTTTGCATTCTTGAAAGATTTTGCACTTTAAACGGCGACACGTTGCTGCTTCCAAGAACGAAGATCACTTAGAATTCACGTGTTTTTCCAGGCAAGTTGGTTACCTCCGGCAGTACACGCTGCTTTGGCTGTTGTACCCTGGGAAACAGACTTCGAATCTGTTTTAAGGGAATCGTGTCAAACACGAGACTCAGCCTTTATTTTCCGTATTGTAATTTACTTTCCGTATTATTATTTCTTTTATTTGTAATTTTAATTTCCGTACTTTATTTATTTCCGTGTATTGTAATTTCATTTCTTGAATTGTAATTTGTAATACATTTCTTATATTTTATAATTGGTATCGGGCACAATATCCTTACAGTATCCAATAATCCTCTTATGTTCATGATTAATATATATAAGGAATGACAATAGATGAGAAAAAACTCGTCACCTACTTATACCCGTCTGTGATGGGTGGGGTAAACCCATGAAAATACACCTGTGGACATGTGCATGGGTAAAAAAATATTCACCGACGGAGGACGGGTGGGTATAGGTGTAAGATTTTACCCGTGGGTTTACCCACAACCCGTGCCCTTAAAACCCGTCAACAATACCCATGGTTTTATCCGTCAAACCTATATATATATATATATATATATATATATATATATATATATATATATATATATATATATATATATATATATATATATATATATATATATAGGGTCAGGTTCTATGGGGCACCTGTGTGCATTGTGCACTTTGGGAACCTGTGTGAACCGTTAGATCTCTGAAATTAATGGTTAGATTGACAATGGCAGTGTTGTAATATATATGAAAGATGGGGGCATTCTGCATCCACAAAACAGGCGGAGGGGTAATATAGGTATTTGTCCCCAATTCAACTTCATAACCGGTTCATCTCCATTCCGGGAATCTCGCGACATCCCCTCTACATAATCATGTCTCCTTCGTTCGAATATTCTCCAAACATATAACCCGATAATCACTCCTGCATTTAATTAGGGCTTCTTATTTGCACAACTGCCTGCACAATGCACAAGGGCGAGTCATCGGCGGTCAAGAAGCGGAAGACGACGGAGCAGGTATGTGCACTTCGTTTTTTTTTTCCTTGTATTTGTCGATTTGGTTGTTATAATGATGATGCATGTTTGGTATTACTGAGGATGGAGCTGAGTTATGATCTAATATGCAACCTGGTAGTTTGGATTTGGGGGTTTTATGCCCTAGTTGGTGTAAATGAAGGCGTTGTATGTATGTGCACTTTTTTTGATCAAAAGACTGAATGTGATGATGTTCGAAGTCTTTGATAAATGTGTGTGTATTTTGAAGGTTCATTATGTTCATTATGGGCTGAATATTGCACTTCAAAGGGCTTGGTAAACTGTGGCACATAGTAATGCATCATAGTCGTAGTTGGATGTGCGTTTGATGCAATGGTGCACATTTGTAACCCGGAAGTGGGGGTTTATATGCACTATAACGTGTTGTTGCAGGGCATGATTGGATATTGCAATATGCAGGTTACGAATTGAATAGGAATTATGTTGGGGAATATTGTGTTTTAATAGTGGAAAACTTCATGTTGATTTAATTTGTTGTACATTGTGCATTAAAAAATGTGTTTATGAAATCCATATACATATAGTGCGTAGTTGATGAAATTTAAAAGGTGTATTTTCATAAAGGAGGGTTTTTATGCATCAAACTTCAGGTTGGTTAACATTAATGTTTAGGGGATTGTATATGAGTTAACTAATTGGCAAAGGACTCTGTCATTATGCATATCCCGTGTCTAGGTAATTTTATGTTACTATTACAAGTTTGATGCAGGTGTCTAAACAGAGACCAAAGTTTCTGGGTCAGCAATTATGATATTTTTTTAGAAGTAGTTTGATTTTAGTATTTTCAGAAGAACTTCAAATCATTTATTTGCATTGTGTGTGTAATGTTCGTTGTATGTGTGTGTGTCTGCATAGTACATGCAATTGCATATAGCTTCAATAGTGGGTACGTTGTTCATTAGAATGATGTTCATGAAATCCCTATCTGTGTGGTGCTAAATCTGTGAAATTTCAGTGGTGTGTTTTCATATTATGTGCATTGTTTGGGTCAGTTGCATATTGTACTGATTTATTTGTACATTATGCATTAGTATGATGTTCTTGAAATCCATATACGTGTAGTGCTTAGTCCATGAAGTTTCAGTGGTGTATTTTCATAAATGATAGTTTGTATGCCTAATTTCATGTTGGTTCATGTCAGTGGTTAGGGGATAGTATATGATGGTATTCGTTTGCATATGATCAACATTATGCCTAACCCGTGATTAAGGAATTTAATATTTCTGTTAATAGTTTAACGGTGTACCATAAAGCCAAACGTGTGTTTATGGTGCATCAGATGTGTTAGTTTTTAATATGATTATGTTTTTAGAAAAGTTTGATGTGCATTGAATGTTAATTGTGATCATATGAGAAGTTTATACTTTATGTAGTTAAGTAGATTATTTTGGATAGATATTTGTAAATATGAAAAGTGTGTACATGCTAAAGTAATGAATTATGCGTAATAGGTTGTGTCTACTACTGTTTGTAGGTTTGGTTTTGTATCCTAAATGGAAAACCAGAGATTATCGTGCGTAGTATATGTGTTTATGACGGTCCGTAAGTTTTTAGAATTTGCGAGCTGTGACAAGTGTCTGATTATCTTAGCAACCTGAACTGACAGATTATGGATTCCCATTTACCTGTAAACCACAGGTTGCGTAGAACGGCACATGTATTAGAAGGTTGCAAAGTACTCAACTTCATATGTTGTATGCATATGAACAGTATATGAATACTGTATGTAATGAATACCATATGTGTTGCATACTATAAGTCTATATATCTGTATCTATTGCGGGGTAATTGTATACTATTCCGATGTTAAATCTGTATATACGTGTTTCTTAGTTGTTTGTTAAATGTACAGTGTCCTGTTAGAAGAAGCGGTAGGATAGGGTTGCGTTCAAGGTTCACGAACACTGCGGAGACACCCCTGACTATCTCCGGCGAAGACAGTTCTTCTAACACTAGCACGATGAACGATTTTGTCAGTGATATCTCATCAAAACCAGGTATGGAAAGTATATTGTGTTGGATTATCAGATAATGGCAGAGTATTTACAGCACGTTGTGTATGTGTTTGAGTGTGAATCTGCCCCGTATAGTATCTTCTTTTGTGTCAATGTGCATGTTGTATGTAATTTGTGTAGGTGTTTATAAAGGGAAACTTATTTGAAGTAGATTGATGTAGGCTAATGCAGATACAAATATGGTAGATGGTTATTGTAAGCTAACAGGATAATGGGTATATGGGTGAGAATCATTGATGCATATTAATAGTAAAATTGTATTGTCAAAATTTTTTAGATGGAATCTATTTTGATGGTAATGATGGCATATTTGTGGTTGTTGATTATAATGGTTGGATATATGCACACAGTTGCAATAGATCTATGTATAGACGTTTGTACATCGTAGTTGCTTGCTGAATAATAAACATGTTTACTTTGTTGTTATTTAGTCTAGTCATTAATTGTGATACCAATGTATTATTGACTGTGCATTTAAGTAGGGTTGTGGTTATTTGTGTTTTTTGTTGATGTGTAGGTAGTAAAAGGGCAGTAGAAGCTAATAAAGGATCTGAAACTATGCATCCGGCAAAACTTATGAAAGTTAAGAAGGAAATGGTTAGTAAGGGAAAGTCTCAGGAAGAATATGCGACTGGACGATCTGGGTTGGTGGGTAAAACAAATGATGGAGGGAAGCGGAAGTTGTCATTGGATCGTCCCAAATACTCTTTAATCCGTTCTCGAAGCTCCCCTAGTAGTCTTTTTCAGTGCATAACTGCACTTACTAAGGAACAAATAGTTGATGTACGTGCAATAGGTTTTGGGAATTTGCTGCATCTTAATATTGAAGAGATACCGCTGAAACTAGGATATTGGGTTGTTGACCACTTTGATGCTGGTGCATGCAGCATCAAAACGGATAAATGGGAGGTAAGTATTGACGAGGATGTCATATATGACACGATTGGGGTACCTTCTGGGAAAATAAGGATGGTACGTCAGGAGTTGACATCAGCGAACCAGTCGTTGGTTAGTAAGTGGAAGGCGCAGTTTGGTGATACGGAAAGGATTTATCCGTCGACGATTGCTGACGTAATCAAGAAGAAGTGCATGAATGGGGGGGAAATGTTCAAGCTGAACTTTGTAGTTCTTTTTGCTAACCTTATGGTTGAAGGGGTGAAATCAGGACTTGCAACTTCGAAGGTGTTGCAATATATTTCGTCTGTCAATGACATACACAAAATGAACTGGTGTGCGTACGTGTTGGAGTGCATGGGCCGATGCAAAAACGGCTGGAAGAAGGATGGCAGTACATTTTTTTCTGGTCCCTTGACAATATTATCGGTGAGACAGATCGTTGGTTCCACTAATACCTAAAATATATACATTTGTGTTTTACATTTACTAACATGTGTTGAATAATCACCAATGTGCAGCTAATATATGTGGACAGAGTGACATGTCCTGGTGTGAAAGACCGATCTGACAAATCTGACATTGCATTATGTTCGTGGAACACGGAGAAGTTAAAAATGCGTGAGTCAAAAGAGATAGAGAATGGTGGTTTTGGTTTAGGGAAGGTATACAATTATGTGCATAGGGATGAAGTTTGCGTGCAGGATAAAGTATCTGGTGGGGGAATGAGTGCCGGTGATGGCGAGGAATCTGAAGATGGGCTTGACGTATTGTTGGCAGACATACAGGCGTCTGTGAAGGACAAAAAAGGCAAGGATGCTGAAGGTCAATCTATCAGACCTCTTGGTTGCGAAGCGGACGAAGGTAAATGCATATTTGTCTTTCAATTTGGTCTTTTATGCGTTTAATTTATCACTGAATTAGCGTAAAACCAATTAGAAGGTAACAATGTTTATTGATGTTTTTTATATGTAAAATGGTTAGATTGGAAAAGGGTTTGGTTGATTAATGTTTTTGATGCATATGGTAGGCCCGGATCATGAAACGGAGGAGGATGCGTTTGAGCTCGACACTCAAAGTGAGAAGAACATTGATGAGCTAATTGAACTCATCGATGCTGGACTCCAAAAACCTCCGGATATGCATATATCACCGTCAAGCATCAAAGGTGATTTTTAAATGTTAATGATATCTATAATCTAGATTAATGTATTATGGGTTTTTAGGCTGCATATCATATACTTTTAACATTATCATTTTAATGATGTGATTTTTTTGAGTTCCATTGTTCTGGTTTCATTTGTTTTAAAATTATGAACGTAGAACATGTATCAAATACCAAACGTCCGTTACGTGCAACGTACCTACAAATTTGCAAGAATTTGTGGTTTTATATGTTTAACAACATTAATTTTCAAACGTGCAGGGAAAGGAGTGGCTGCTGAAACGGTGCCTGTTGAGACCGTCCGGATGAAGAAAGTTGAAGAAGGAGTGTCGGAAACGGAACATGCTGAAGTACGAGACGACACAAACCTGCAGGTAATTACTGTTATACTTTTTAGTATGCATTTATTATTCCATAAATGACATGTAGATAGATTTCATAGTATGCAATTAATATTGACCTGCACTTACTGCTTAGTGCAGTAAGGAAAAGGTTTTCTTTGTTGAATTTTCTATATGTATGTGTTGGTTAGAGTTAAGACGGACCGAATAAGTTGGTTTCATTATTAGTCAATAATGGCTTATGAGCCGTTTGATATCATAAGTTGGATTTCATTATTAAGATTCGATGCATCAAGGTAATCTTGGAGTTGTTTGGTTGGATATCATATATATATATAGATGTTAGTTAATGTGTGTTGTGAGCTGGTAGTTAATTCAATTGTGCACCGTAACCGTATTTAATTAATGTCATGCTAAATATCTATATCGAATAACACTGTGCACTTCATAGATATTGCTTTGCTTATGCACTTCGTAGACAATGTTTGAGTGCCTACCTATATGATAATAATTTATTGTGGTGGGCGGATTTATATAGATTTCGTATGCTCCTTTTCACTATAAGCCTATGTCGTTATTTGGGTAGTATATACCTATGTTGTATAACACAATACATTTATGTTTCAAAGTTGATAGATTAATATGTAAATATTTTTTATAACACTATGCGTATATATTCCATTTGATAAACTTTTTTGTAGGAGTTCCTCGATGCATTTGATCACTGCATTGATACATTCGGGAGCTTGACGACGTTCATGAAAAAGTCATTGCCACTGGCGGTGTCAACTTTTCATGATTGCCCCGAGATATCGATGAGGAGTAAAATGTGGAAGAGGATGATTGTGGATGAGCACTTGCGGCTGAATGATTTGTTGGTGTCTGAGGCGGAAAGGAGACTGAAAAATGCAGCAAGTTCGAGTGCCGCGCACGTTGATGTAGGTTTCAAAACTCCGTCAACAAAAGAAGATGCGGACCGGAAAATTGAGGGTGTATGTTTAGGATCTGAAGTGTCGGAGCAGGTTAAGAGTCATTTGACACCTTGATTTGTAGAATCCTAATGTGCAAGATTAGACGAGTAGTAATGTGTAAACAATTCACCAAACATATGTTTTGTAAAATAACTAAGTAGACATATAATGCTATGTTCTTAATATGCTTTTATGAATGGAATGGGCGCGAAACGTGTTAACGTAAACACTGAAAGTTAACAATTTCATAGAGGTGCATTATGCGTCATGTTAAAAAAATGTTCTAACCTCGTTACTATCGCGTTTCATGAAATATTTATCCGTCGTCGTTGTGGTATAGGAAACGTAACCATTATTGAAACAGGTAAAAGAAGTTAGTGACTCTCAGTGGATGTGTTCACCTACTGTACTAGACGAGGTTGACAAGACGGTGATGCGTTATCTTATGGACAAGGATCGTACGGATCGGGTTGTTAGTGATGCACCGTCATTCAGCTTGGGACTTACACAAATTGAGCCAGTTAATCTTTCAATCGACAGATATGATGATCCGGAAACACCTGCACCAATTGCTGTTGTTGCGCCACAACTATTAATAGCTGACAAAGACACTAATGTTGGGGGTAAGGGAAAAGTAATTAGCGGTGCAATTGATAGACCTAAGAGAACAGTAAAACCGGGTACGTCTATGAGATCGCCATTCATGAAACGAATACTCGATGTCGATGCGAAGTTGACGAAGCTTGAACGACAAGTGTCTGGTGCATTCTTTTCACTCCAGAATGATGAAAAGTAAGTTCGACTTTGCTAATTTTTACTGAGGTGATAAATGTCGACATTTGTTATTTGCGAAATCCTTGTGAACTTAAAGTTAGGTGATACATGCATTAATAAAGTTATATTGATCATATTCTGATGCATTACTATGTGCCGCAGTGATGTTGTATTCGATACGGACTTGAACGTCAACTCGGTTAGAATAATACTGGAGAGCCTAATGCCAGGGTCATACGTAGTGAACAATGTTATTGATTGTTGGTGCGCAATTTTAAATCATGAGGAGCAGTTCTGGAGCGACAGCTCACCACTTCGATTGTTTTTCATGTCTACTTGTCTCGTAAGTACCATATGTAATGTGTAAATATGATTTTTGTTTTGCTTTGAATTTTGATGCACCAAACATAAACTATTGAGTGTGTAGACACAGAATATTTTGGACGGACAACTTAGTGAAGATGCGATGTATGAGATGTTTCGAATCAACCTGCAACTGACTATTGTCGGTGATGTGACGCTGAATACCGTAAGGAATGCGGAGCTGGTAAGTTATTTAAAAACATGGCGTGCATTTTTGTTTTTTTGTAAAAATGGTTAGGTGTCTAATTGTAGCATGCATCAGGTATTCTTCCCGATTATAAACCACTATCACTTTTACGTTGTGTGCTTCAATTTGAGGAGAGCATCAATAACAGTTCTAGATAACATTCATGCGGATGTATCAATAAATGACAAGTACAATGGAGTGATCGCTAGACTGGTATGTAGTGGTTGTTATTCATTATGTTGTTAAATGCATACTACATTTTTGTGAATAATGTGTTCCTTATCTGCTAATTCTCAGCAAATGCTATTTTCACGCTATCTGGATTCATTGGCACATCCTATGTGTGCGCGTGTGGCAAATGCTACACCTACTAAACCGTTATTACCTTGGGGTGTGCAAGAAGAGTACATAGATTGTGGTGTCTTTGCAATGCGGCACATGGAAACATACATGGGAAGGGCCAACAAGGAATGGAATCATGGATTGACAACGAATATAGATAAACAGGCACGACAGATGCACACGCTAAGAAGACGTTACATTACAAAAATATTGATGCACCCCATCAACAAAGTACGGTTGAGTCTTATCAAAGAGTTCACCGTTTATGATCAGTTGTCAGAGTACGAAAAGGCGCGCTTGTCAGCAAACGCTGATGCGGTGAAGGATATTCGGTTTGAAAAGTATTGGGGGTCTTAATCCTGAGGTTTTTATGTTTGCGTGCATCGGATAATTTTAGATGTTGGATATTTTGTTTCGATTGAAGTTTGATATTTGGTTCCCAAGTGATTATAGTATTTATTTAGACCGAATGGATTTCGGAACATGGATATTATTTTAAGTAAGTTATTTTTGAACTATACTACTATGTTGCATGCATTCTGTGGATTTCATTGCAAGCGCATGCATTCACTGCAGCAATTAATGCATCATGAATCTCACATTGAGATGAAAGGTAAAGATTTTGGCATGTACTTAAATTATTAAAATGTAATTAAGGGATAAGGTTTATGCAGATACACACACATACAATGAACATTACATACACAATGCATATAACATTGAGATGAACATTAAAGAGTTGGGCATGTAATTAAATTATAAAAATTTAATTGCGGGATAAGGTTTGGTGTTGATGGTCGCCATTCTGCAGTTTCGATATGTATGATTTATTGTTAAAGAAAGTATGCATTATAACGTCAAGTTACATCTTCGTGATGCATGCAAGGTGGAGTAGTCATGTTAGACGCATATTGTAATGTTTTTGAAACGGGTCTGTAGTCTGGACGATCCTGGTAGATGAATGTTCATGGTATTAATACGTTCATTGTGTGATGATCTTACAATAGTGAACACACCATAAAAAACGTTGTATTTTATATTGCAGGTGGAACGGGAAACCCATGAATTAAAATAAATGCTACATGCACCAGAACATGAAACTAAGGAACGCAAAGTGGGGTAACGAATATGATATTATTAAATTACGGAACGACAAAAAGGTTGAAAAGTTGATACTGGTAAAACAATAAATAGACTAATAAAATTTATTCCGAAACTTCTTGAAAACGCTCATATCGCCACGGTGTCGCGAGGATGTTATTTATGTGACTGGTTCAGTGCATTTAGTAGTCGTGACCTTGTTTGGGCAGTTTCGTGAGTCATGTAGTGCATGTTCCTTGCAAATCTTGCATAAACGTTTCTTACGCTTACTTTTTGATATTGCCTTTTCTCGTTCGCCTTTTAGCCTCTTTTTATTACGACAACCTTTGTTCCTTATCTCTGTCGGCGCATGTATTGAAACCTCAACAGGTTGTGGAACGCCCAACAAGAACTCAATCGCATCGTTTTTGTTAGGTGGAGGTTTGTCCTTGTGCAAGTTTTGTAAAGCACCCTTGATCTTTTTAAGTGACTCTATCACCCCGTCTATTGCGTCTTCTCCGTGTACAACGTAGCTCATTATGTCTGAGAACAGAGAGCTAATTTCGTGAACCTTCTTTAGGGGTGATGTTGATGATGTTGGTCTATTATCTGATATGGACAATATTATTTGCACCACGTCTTTTGTCCATCGGTTCACAACATACGTATCCGGGATTTCATCAACGCCGCACAGTCTGAATGCATATAACACATGTCGACATAAGATCCCAAGACGTTCGAACATCTTGCATTTGCAGGACGCAATGGGTCCATTCAGAGACACAATAACCTACACACAATTAATTGGGCGTTTAAACTGTGCATAAACCGTGCATAAAACCGATAATGTATTTGTACACCGTAAATTATAAGAACAGTAAGTGTGCGTACCTCGAATTCCATGTTTGATTCTATGTCAAGTACTTTGCATACCTTCATCCCATTTTTGTCTTCCTCAATGCCAGTAGTTGCCATGCATGACATTGCAGAGTTGTGTATCTCGACTTGATAATCCAAAAAAATTGATTTGGTGAACAACTGTGCAACTTGACGCTCGGATTTGAATTTCGTTTTAAGTTTAGGTGTGGTGTTCCAAGACTTTAAGTCCTTGGTTCGTTGTTTCTCACGCTGGTGGTCCATTGCCGTCTCAAATTGATCGTAAAACTCAACAAGGGTTGAGTCACCATTTGTGAAACGCCCAAAGAATGAGTTTTCACTTTCGGACCTTGAAGTTGTCCGCATCAAACCGGATAATGGAAGATCATACGAAAAAGAAGGAATCCATTTTTCTCGCATGTCCCATAAGTCGCAAAACCAATTGTGTTCTTCGAAGTTATAGTCCCTCATCAACGACGTCCAGCTTGTTTCGAACTCCATAGCTCCCATTGTCTTGTTCCAAACAATGTTATTGAAACGCCCTAAGAACTCCTCGTCGTTGCACGGACGTGAACCAATCTGTTTACACATTTGTGATTGAAGGATGCACAGAAAATGGTGTTCATGTAAATATGGGTATAATAATTAATGCTCAAAGTATTCATGGTATTGTTTGTTTACCTTTTGTTGGAGCTTACTAGTGATATGCCACATGCAAAATCGATGCTTGGCAGTCTTAAAAACATCGTCAAAAACCTGTATGATTGCCGGGTCTTGGTCAGTAAAAACAAAGGTTGGCTCTTTACCAAATGTTGTGAGAAATGCACTTATAAGCCACTTATACGATGCACAGTCCTCCCCTGCTATCAACCCCGCACCAAAGGTGACACACTTTTTGTGGTTGTTTATGCCGGTAAATGGTACAAACACCATATCATGCCTTTCAGAATGAATAATAATAGTTAGAAATCAATATAAAGTGTAATATACAAATGAAACAGAATGGTTTGTGCTCATTAAACTTGTTAAGAGGTCTCACTGGTTTGTTCGATAAGTGGCATCAAAAGATATTACATCTCCGAAGGCATCATAGTTACACTTTGCAATGTAATCCGCCCAGAATACACCGCGTAATATCCCGTTTTGATCACATGTGTAATGCATGGAGAAACCCTCGTCATTGTCCTGTTTCTTCCTTAGTTTGTCAATAAACATTTGTGCATCATTTTCGCCGATAAAAAGCCTTATATCCCTCCTGAAATTCTTAAAATCCATCTGAGTTGCATTGACATTGTTAAACCCACCGTGAACCTCTTTAAGCAAGTTATAGGATTTGCATGGACCAATGTTGACATTTCCAGCCTTATGGATGAAGCATTTTTGTTGAAAATCAAGCTTACGTGCCGATTTCAGTAGATGTCTATCCTCAGCTTTAACAAAATCATGGTTGTGAAACTGAGTAAACCGATATACCTGATACCGTTGACTACCGAGGAGTCTGAACCTTATGCATGCGGGACACCTGGTGCGTGTGGATGACGTGCAACGTTGATTGGAGCTAGATTCGTTGTTGACACTGTTATCTCCGGACTTGTTACATATTATCACCTTCAATGTTATAACTCCATCACGGTTTCTTTTTTGTGTTGACTTTCGAGTATCAAAACCACACTCGGCAGCGTATTGTTCATATGCAAAAATACCTTCGTCCAATGAAGCGTATACCTTGCCTTTGAATGGAATTTCACCGTCATATATCTTGGGCTTCGTGTAGGTAGACCCACCAGGGGAAGTGAACTCATTGCTGTCGCAACCCTCGTGTGCGGTGTCATTGCCTACAAATGAATGGACAGCAATATATTTCCCAGTATGCATTAAAACTAGGAGAAACAAATATTGATGGAATCAACCAATAATATAGATGATGGCCGAACTATGCATATGTGTATTTTGAGGATGGATTCACTGTATGAAGTACATATTAAAATGCAAAACAACCCCACCTTTTCCAGTATGCATTTAAGCTACATAAAATAAAAGTTGATGGAATCAATCGAAAAAATAGTTGTCCATGCACATAATGAAAATAAGATGAAACTGTGGAAACATGAGATTGCATAAACTTTTATTGTGTATAAAATTTCATAAACTACGGTAACATAATGAATGAACATCAAATATATTTTTCAGTGTGCATTAAAACTGGGAAAAACAACGATTGATGGAATCAACCAATAATATAGTTGATGGCCGAACACTGCATATGTGTGTTTTGAGGATGGATTCACTGTATGAATTACATGTTAAAACGCAAAACAACACCACATTTTCAAATAATAAGGTGGTACATTGATCTGTGCATATGCATAAAAAAACGAGACCAGTGTGTGTTCAAATAATAAGGTGTCGATATAACTATGTATGTATATTAATCATCTACATGATGATGCGATTCTCTCATGGCTGGATATTATGGTGAAATTCATAGAATAACTTACAGTCATTGTTCTCGGATATTTCCAAGTCTATGTTCTCGGATGAATGCAGTTCTTCAAAGCTGTTGGAAGAACCCATGTCAATACAAAACGATATTGGAAATCTTACTGTTCGCTGCAAAGTAAACGGGCAGATTGTATCGCCTGGTATGAACTGGTCGGAATGCAGTTATGGGTGAAGTCGCAGGGGGGGAGGATGACCGGAGCTGGATAGATTCAAAGTAAACGTCCAGATTGTAGACACTCGGAATTATTGAAGTCGTCGGAATGCAGTTTTGTGTGAGGTCGAATGGGGGAAGATGACCGGAGTTGAAGCTTTGGATGATGACCGGCTATGGAGTTTTTTGAGGAAGAGAAAGTCAACTATAGATTGAACATATCCTAACAATAACCACCAATAAAACTTGCTGAATTTTAGCTATTACCTTGTGTACCATTCGGATTAATTAGATACATTAATTTTAAATTTTGTAACTCTTATCAATATAATTATTTAGTGTTCCCATTATACCCTTGTTGCATATTTAATTAATAGGTTGTGCATTTTTGGTTCCCAATTGGTTCCCAATGCATATGGTGCCCCATAGAACCTCAATATATATATATATATATATATATATATATATATATATATATATATATATATATATATATATATATATATATATATATATATATATATATATATATATATATATATACCCTTTAATTTGGTGAGAACGTGAGAACCACTTTAAATTTTGTGAATTTAATGCATTAAATTATGAATTTGATATTAAAATTTATACATTTGATAATTATATGAATTTCATATAAATATTTACGTATATCATGATAGATTTGTTAACTTTATATATGAATTTATACATTTGATAACATTTGTGCATTTAATGTTTAGATTTGTGCATTTAGTGTATAATTTATTGAATTTCAATTTAGAGGTAATTTTAATGTTATATTATGATATTTATTAATATTAAGACCAATAATCGTTTGAAGTTATGAATTTAACTTTTAAATTTGTGCATCTGATGTACAAATTTATGCATTTTTAATCATTCTCACGGAATTAATATTTCAAGACTAAATTAAAATTGTTATATTAATTAATTTTAATATAAGATTATGCTTAGATACTTAAATTCCATAAAATCACAACAAACAATTTATAAATATTTTTTTAATTAATAAATAATTATAAAAAATAATACTGATAATAAACTTAAAATTTACTAAAGATTAGTTTTTTTTTGTTTAAATGATTTATACATAGATTAATTATAATAAGATATATTAAATATTAGTAGTATTAAAAGTTTAAATATTAATTTTTAATTTTAAGTTTATATAGTTTTAAGAAAACAAATTTATTAAAGTTGTTCTTTTAATTACCGAGTTAATAAACTAGTTAACGTATTAAAATTGGTTAATATTGAAAAAACCCTACGAACTTTCATAAATTTATCGATTAAGCTAGTGTACTCTTTGTACGAGTGTTTAAGTCTCTAGACAATTTTTGTCTTATTCAAAACTATATATTTGACATGTTTAACCTAAACAAGAAAAAAGAAAGTCTAGTGACTTAATTATGAAAATTGAAAAAAAAGTTGGTTTTTTAATAACAAACTATTCGAGTAACTAACTGTTTTACCTGTTAATCAGGTAGCATGTTAAAAATATATAGTTTTGAATAAGACAAAATTTGTTTATGGACTTAAACACTCTGAAAAAAAGTTCAATAACTTAATCAATAATTAAATGAAAGTTCGTAAAGTTTTTTCAATACTAACCTGTTAAAATTATATAAGTGAATAAAAAAAACATGAAAGAATATATCGTTAGGCCCACATGGATCGACAACATAAGATCGTAACGCCGACCTTCGATTTGAAAAAGTCAACAAATATTATATCAACCGGTCAACAAAGGGATTTTTTTTTTCTTTTTAATTCTTTTGGCGAACACACGCAATGACGTAACAAATTGGTAGAAAAGGAAAGCCGGTGACCGGTCAGCAAAGTGTTGGCGAGAGAAAGGGATCGGAGTTGATTGATGACGTGGTGCATTAGGATTGGACCAAAAATTGCCACGGTGTCCCACGGCGTGGGGAAAACAAAAGTGGATATTGCCGGCCGACGAGAAAAGACGGTAGCCGGGCGGTGGTTGCCTGCCACGTGTTCACAAAATTTGGGTAAACCCAATGACCAAGCATAGATAAATATCAAATAAAATTTCTGTATTAATTTAAATATTCATATTTTCATTTTGTGTTATTTAAAAATTAATGTTTATTTTTAAAAATATATGTAACTATTAAAATATAAAAAAGGATTTATCATGAAAAAATCAATGTGTTTTCATGGTTTTTGGGTTTCTGTTCATTAATGTTATTTTTTTTCAAAAAAATCTTTAAGTTAAAAAAAATTTTTATTTAGTTTTGTGAAATTTGATTATAAGAGCTCGATTATAATTAGAAACCGGGTTTTTAAGAACTAAAAAACCGGATTTTAATATCCAATTTTCACTAAACCAAAAAGTAAAAGTTAATTTGAGGATTTTATGGAAAAAACTAACATGGAGGGACGAAAACGCAAAAAATATCAATATATGTTGGTTTTTTCATGATATACCCTATTAAATATTAATAATGATACCATATTTATAAAGTAATTGTATTTTTTTTTTTTTAAAAAAACTTATTAATTAAACAAATAAAAATAACTTTATCATTCAAGGGTATAAAAGTGTAATAATTTTATAACTTTTTAAATTTTTTTTTTTAACCAAATTAACACTTATTTTGAAACTAATGAAACAATAACTTAGCTATGATTATATTTATTTAATCTAATTTTATTTAAAATTATATTGACGCATTATTTTTGTTATTTAAGTTGACCTAATTAATTGAAATACCCGTAAAAAATAACCTTTTTATATAAGATTTTATTATTATAAACCTGTTTCAAATCTTAAATAATAAATGTAACATCCCGGATTTGAGCCTGGTACGTGGATTTAATTTATTGGCTCATTTATTTTAATATTATTGCGTTGGTCCAATTAAATTCCGTTTCGTGGATTTAACGTGTCAAAATTGAGTGATACGTGTCTCCGAGCTAACAATTAGTGGATTAATTATCTCCTTGAGATCGTGGATTTAATTGGGTTCTATTGATATAATTTGTGAAAAAGTGATATCGGGTTCGGATTTATCGGGTTCGGGGTTTGTTTAATTGAGGAATTAGATATATATGCATTCCTGTGACCTTATCCTCTTCATTTCCTCCTATCTAAATCCTAAAACCCTGAAGTGTGTGAAGTGTGTGTACGTGAGAGAATTCTGAAGCTTCAAGGATTCTTCAAGTTAAATTGATTGCTGGAATTTGAAGCTTCTTCTTCATCACCTTCATCTTGTTAGAGCTCTTGAGGATTTTGAGGTATGAGGTATTAGTTTTGAAGGCTAAATCTTGTGTTTTATGTTGTGAAAATTGTGTGGTTTAGTTTATAGGATATAGAGGGCTGTTGTGTAGTGTTTGTGTATGTATTTTTGAGTTGAAAATCGAGTATGGAGGGTGAAATCCCTCTGGTTCAGCTATGGAGTTCGAAGGGCAGATTCTGCTGTCTGGCAAAAGCGCGGCGCGCAAATGGAAAAGCGCGGCGCGTAAATCAGTCTGCTAGAGAATTTTGGTTTAGTTTTATAAAAGAGTTGTGGGTCGTTAATTGGTCGGATTCCTTCGGGATATTATTGAATTGAATTATTTGGGATTTTGGGTCTCGATAGGAGTTCCGGAAAAGGGTTTCGGGGATCGATTGTCCGTTCGGGAATATGTTTCGGGATTAGTTTAATTGTGATAATTGTGTTGGATTGAGTTATGTTTGATTGAATTGCGTGGCTATCGAGTTTGTGATAACATGTGAGACCCGTGATGTGTTCAGGTGCTAGCCGATCACGTGCCGAGCCGCATTGAGAGTTCGGGTTTCGATTGCTTTCGGGTATCGGTGAGTACTCGAGTTCTTTTACAAATCGCGCGTAGTCTTTTACGAGTCAGTTATGTGATGTGATATGTGTATATGAGACAGAGATACGGCGCAGGTATGAGTTTCTCTACCCTATACGTGCTATATGTGTTTGAATTGCAGGTATCCGCGATATGTGATCGCGCAGGCTGACTGTCCCTAACCAGTCACGAGATATGAGGCTGTATATATACGGCAGTGATATTGCCAGGTCGCTCCTGTGCCTATTGAGTAGCTAACCGCTGCTGTGTGCGGCCTGTTAGCTGGGGAACGTGGTCCCCTTTTGAGCAGAGATGCGTGTTATGCATCGAGTTGCATATATGTGACGAGATATGTGTGTTGTGTATGTTTTATGTGCTTACCTGCAGAGTCTAACCCTCGCGTACTCACGAGCTGTCCAGCTTACGTTTTCGAGTCTTCTGTGTGTCAGGCAGTCATACCGTGGGACCGCAGTCACAGCTGCAGCAGCCGAAGTAGAGATCGGGCAGTTTAGAGTCGTGTATGCTGATTATATTTTGATACTGTACTTCAAGAACTGTTGTCTGTAGTTTGTTTTGATCAGTGTTATGTTAGCTTCCAGTAGTCGGTGTTTATCAGATGATTCAGTATGTATGTATATCAGTTTCAGTCTATGACATGACGGATGCGACTTTCGTGTTAAAGTTTTAATTAATAGTGATTTTCCGCTAATCCTGTGACATGCGCATTAAGACATAATTGCGATATTGCCACCTGTGTATTGTATTGACGTGGCATTTGTGTGAGAAATGTGGGTGTTACCGCTTGGTATCAGAGCTTGTGGTTTCAGTACTGAGTATCAGTGGATGCTTGTGCTCTTACCGTGTTCAGATCTGTGGGATTCTTCCCTGAGACTGAGTTTAGCGGAATTAACTAACCTAGCTTATTGTATAACGCTGGGTGATCGATCTGTTATCTTACCTTTGTGATATGTGCAGGTAGTTATGGCAGATCATGGCGAGGGTTCAGGGCCTGAGAGACCAGCGGGAGACGAGTATGTCCGCCGGTCAGAGATGTTATCAGTATTGACCGAGTTCTACAGAGAGAGGGACAGAGAGAGAGAGCAGCAGCGACAGAGAGCTGATCCGCCGCCAGTTACTAGTGTTGAGACAGTGGTTGGGGCATCTTCTTCTTCTGTGCGAGGTGGGTCCTTTAAGGACTTTATGGCGGGAGCCCCACCTCAGTTTCGAGGCGGTGGTGAGCCGGGTGCGGCTATGGCTTGGGAGAGAGAGATAGAGGCCGCATTCCGCGTTGCCCATGTCGATCCTCGTGATATGGTCGGCTATGCGGCTTATCAGCTAAAGGGAGGGGCTTCACAGTGGTGGAAGTCCATTGAGTCGTCCATGACTACTGCAGCAGCTTATGCTATGACATGGGACCAGTTCCGTGCCATCTTCGAGCTTCAGTATATTCCCCGGGATGAGCGCCGGGAGATGGAGCGTCGTTTCTTGCACCTTCAGCAGGGCAGTATGTCAGTTCAGCAGTATGTGGATAGATTTAATGAGTATGCCCAGTTTGCGCCCCAGCATGTGGATACAGAGGTTCGTAAGGCTGATGCCTTTATCGATGGGTTGAGATCGGATATCCGGGAGTTCGTCGGACTTCATGATACTCCTACCTTTGCGCGGGCATTAGAGTTAGCCCGAGTTCGAGAGAGGGAGATCGAGAGACAGAGGGGTCAGCCCCCATCCCAGAGACAGAGGACAGAGACATTCGAGCAGTCCCGTAGCTATTACCGAGAGCCTCAGGATTTTCAGAGAGAGAGACAGCCTGAGCAGCAGCAGGTTCAGGGTTCAGGATTT
This sequence comes from Centrapalus pauciflorus, assembly GCA_020465985.1. Classification (NCBI taxonomy): domain Eukaryota; kingdom Viridiplantae; phylum Streptophyta; class Magnoliopsida; order Asterales; family Asteraceae; genus Centrapalus; species Centrapalus pauciflorus. The sequence continues at coordinate 98,913 of JAANYP010001305.1, forward strand.
CGCAGAGACAGAGACAGAGGCAGAGATCGTAGATCCCGGAGGTCTGGGCAGTATCAGGGATCAGGGGCGGCCAGTCAGAGTCAGGGGCAGACTTCCCGTTACAGTGCTCCGAGTCAGAGTCAGAGTAGCGTGGGACAGGGGTCCCAGCCATCAGGGAGTCGGGCAGACAGTTCAGCTGGAGAGAGAGACTGTCCGAGGTGTCGCCGTCGCCATTCCGGTCCTTGTGTGCCGGAGCAGCCCAGATGTTATCGCTGTGGTCAGTATGGCCACACATCATTTACATGTACTTCGAGGGATTCCCTGTGCTTCCGCTGTGGGAGGCCAGGTCATATTGTGAGAGATTGTCCGGATGCGCCGCCAGCAGTGCAGGGAGCGAGCACCAGCGGTGCTAGAGCAGAGCCGTCGACTTCGAGCCGTCGTGAGTCAGCACCCAGAGGCAGGGGCAGAGTATTTCAGGCTACGGCAGAGGAGGCCCGCGAGTCTACCGATGTGGTATCTGGTACGTACATTCTGAACGGGCTTAGTGCTCGTATTTTATTTGATTCTGGAGCAGACCGCTCCTATGTGTCTGTTGTATTCTGTGCCTACTTTTCTGTGCCTGCTACTGTTTTATCTGTGCCGTTAGTCGTTGAGAGAGTAGACGGTAGTACTGCTTTAGTGAGTCGGGTATACAGAGATTGTGTCCTTGAGATAGATGCTCACCGGTTTTCGATCGATCTACTGCCGATAGAGATTAGCAGTTTCGACGTGATAGTGGGTATGGACTGGATGACAGCCAGGCGGGCCGATATTCTGTGTGCGAAGAAGATGATCCGGATACCCATTTCAGACAGTGAGACGGTGACAGTATACGGCGAGAGGCGCCGGGGTGAGATTGGCATTGTTTCTATGGCCCGAGCTCAGAGATATGTCGCGAAGGGATGTGAGACCTTTCTGGCTTATGTTGTCGACGCCAGATTAGAGAAGAAGACCCTAGCGGATATACCTGTAGTTCGAGAGTTCCCTGAGGTATTCCCAGAGGAGTTGCCTGGGTTACCGCCAGATCGTCAGGTCGAGTTCCGCATCGACCTTATCCCTGGAGCGGTGCCTATTGCGAAGACGCCTTATAGGCTGGCACCTACTGAGATGAGAGAGATGATGTCGCAGCTTCAGGAGTTGCTGGATCGTGGATTTATCCGTCCGAGTTCGTCCCCGTGGGGAGCTCCAGTGCTGTTTGTGAAGAAGAAGGACGGTTCTATGCGGATGTGTATCGATTATCGAGAGTTAAATAAAGTGACGGTGAAGAACCGTTATCCGCTTCCACGTATCGATGATCTATTTGATCAGCTGCAGGGTTCGAGCTTCTTTTCGAAGATAGATCTGAGATCGGGTTATCATCAGCTGAGAGTTAGAGATGAGGATGTGCCGAAGACTGCGTTTCGGACGAGATACGGCCATTATGAGTTCCTAGTCATGCCTTTCGGACTGACTAACGCACCCGCGGCATTCATGGATTTAATGAACAGGGTGTGTAGATCTATGTTGGATCGGTTCGTGATTGTGTTCATCGACGACATCCTGATCTACTCGAGGAGTGCCGAGGACCACGAGCAGCACTTGCGAGAGGTTTTGACCGTGCTGCGAGCGGAGAGACTGTATGCGAAGCTCTCCAAGTGCGAGTTCTGGTTGCGCGAGGTCCAGTTTTTGGGACATGTTGTGAGCGCCGAGGGTATTTCAGTAGATCCGGCAAAGATAGAGGCCGTGATGAGTTGGGAGCCGCCGAAGACTGTGCCTGAGATCCGTAGCTTTTTGGGCCTAGCCGGGTATTACCGCCGCTTCATTCAGGACTTCTCGAGGATTGCCAGGCCGTTGACGAGATTGACACGGCAGTCCGTTCCTTTTGTGTGGTCCGATGAGCAGGAGTCGGCTTTCAGAGAATTGAAATCCCGGTTATGTCAGGCACCAGTGTTAACATTGCCTGAGGGTACAGAGGATTTTGTGGTCTACTGTGATGCGTCAGGTACCGGTTTGGGTTGTGTTCTGATGCAGCGAGGCAAGGTGATTGCGTATGCGTCGCGACAGCTGAAGACCTACGAGGAAAATCATACCGTGCACGACCTTGAGTTGGACGCGATAGTGTTCGCGTTAAAGATATGGCGTCATTATCTGTACGGTTCGCGATTTGTAGTATATACCGATCATAAGAGTCTTCAGTATCTGTTCAGTCAGAAAGAGCTAAATATGAGACAGCGGCGCAGCCTCGAGTTACTGAAAGATTATGACTGCGAGATCCAGTACCATCCTGGTAGGGCCAATGTGGTGGCCGATGCGTTGAGCCGTAAGGCGTGTGGCCAAACGGTAGTTTCCCGAGCAGCGAGGCTCGAGGTCACCTCGACTCTTGTGGAGAGTCTGAGGCATGCTCAATTAGAGGGTCCGCGGGCCGAGAATGTGAAAAGAGAGCGTCTTGCAGGGCAGCTTGAGGTATTGAGCAGAGATAGCAGGGGTTTGTGGGCGTTTCGTGATCGTGTTTGGGTTCCGAGAGTCGGTAATCTGCGGCAGTTGATTTTGGATGAGTCGCACCGATCGAGATTATCTATCCACCCCGGGAGCACCAAAATGTACAGAGATTTGCGCGAGTTCTATTGGTGGCCAGGGATGAAGAGAGATGTGGGCCGATACGTCGAGGAGTGTATGACTTGTCTGCGAGTCAAGGCCGAGCATCAGAAGCCTCACGGGCATTTGCAGCCTTTAGAGATCCCTGAGTGGAAGTGGTATCATATCACGATGGATTTCATCGTCAGGCTTCCGCGCACCGTTCGAGGTAATGATATGATTTGGGTGATAGTGGATCGCTTGACGAAGAGTGCTCACTTTCTAGCGGTTCGGGGTACCATCACTATGGATCAGTTAGCTCGGTTATATATCAGTGAGATAGTGTCGAGGCACGGCGTTCCGATGTCGATTACGTCCGATAGAGATGCGCGGTTTACTTCGAGGTTCTGGCAGAGCTTTCAGCGCGAATTGGGGACAAGAGTTCAGTTGAGTACAGCGTACAGACCTCAGACAGACGGGCAGACAGAGCGGACGAATCAGACTCTCGAGGATATGCTCCGAGCTTGTGCGATTGATTTCAGTGGTAGTTGGGACGTTCACTTGCCGTTAGTCGAGTTTGCGTACAACAACAGCTACCATTCCTCCATCAAGATGGCTCCGTTCGAGGCACTGTATGGGCGTAAGTGCCTAACCCCTGTGTGTTGGGGCGAGGTCGGCGAGCGACCTATCAGTGGGCCCGAGTTGTTACAGGAGACAAGCGATAAAGTGGCGGTTGTCCGCGAGCATATGAGAGTAGCACAGAGCCGGCAGAAAAGTTACGCCGATCGTCGTCTGAATGAGCTCGAGTTCAGTGTTGGAGATCGCGTGATGTTGAAAGTGTCGCCGTGGAAAGGAGTTATCAGATTCAAGCATCGAGGTAAGCTGAGTCCGCGGTACATCGGTCCGTTCGAGATCATCGCCAGAGTCCGAGATCAGGCGTATAGACTGAGATTGCCTCCCGAGTTGGCCGGAGTTCACGATACGTTCCATGTGAGTCATCTGAGGAAATGTTTAGCCAAGGATGATCAGTTTGTGCCGTTATCTGAGATAACCGTGGATAATCACCTGAGATATGTCGAGCAGCCTGAGGCGATTACCGATCGAAAAGTGAAGAGATTGCGAAATAAAGAGATTGCGCTAGTACTCGTTCAGTGGAGGCATCATAAGGGTACTAGTGCCACCTGGGAGCCCGAGACCGAGATGAGGAGCCGTTATCCGCAGCTGTTCCAGAGTCCGAACTAGATTCCGGGACGGAATCTTTTTAAGAGGAGAGGATTTGTAACATCCCGGATTTGAGCCTGGTACGTGGATTTAATTTATTGGCTCATTTATTTTAATATTATTGCGTTGGTCCAATTAAATTCCGTTTCGTGGATTTAACGTGTCAAAATTGAGTGATACGTGTCTCCGAGCTAACAATTAGTGGATTAATTATCTCCTTGAGATCGTGGATTTAATTGGGTTCTATTGATATAATTTGTGAAAAAGTGATATCGGGTTCGGATTTATCGGGTTCGGGGTTTGTTTAATTGAGGAATTAGATATATATGCATTCCTGTGACCTTATCCTCTTCATTTCCTCCTATCTAAATCCTAAAACCCTGAAGTGTGTGAAGTGTGTGTACGTGAGAGAATTCTGAAGCTTCAAGGATTCTTCAAGTTAAATTGATTGCTGGAATTTGAAGCTTCTTCTTCATCACCTTCATCTTGTTAGAGCTCTTGAGGATTTTGAGGTATGAGGTATTAGTTTTGAAGGCTAAATCTTGTGTTTTATGTTGTGAAAATTGTGTGGTTTAGTTTATAGGATATAGAGGGCTGTTGTGTAGTGTTTGTGTATGTATTTTTGAGTTGAAAATCGAGTATGGAGGGTGAAATCCCTCTGGTTCAGCTATGGAGTTCGAAGGGCAGATTCTGCTGTCTGGCAAAAGCGCGGCGCGCAAATGGAAAAGCGCGGCGCGTAAATCAGTCTGCTAGAGAATTTTGGTTTAGTTTTATAAAAGAGTTGTGGGTCGTTAATTGGTCGGATTCCTTCGGGATATTATTGAATTGAATTATTTGGGATTTTGGGTCTCGATAGGAGTTCCGAAAAAGGGTTTCGGGGATCGATTGTCCGTTCGGGAATATGTTTCGGGATTAGTTTAATTGTGATAATTATGTTGGATTGAGTTATGTTTGATTGAATTGCGTGGCTATCGAGTTTGTGATAACATGTGAGACCCGTGATGTGTTCAGGTGCTAGCCGATCACGTGCCGAGCCGCATTGAGAGTTCGAGTTTTGATTGCTTTCGGGTATCGGTGAGTACTCGAGTTCTTTTACAAATCGCGCGTAGTCTTTTACGAGTCAGTTATGTGATGTGATATGTGTATATGAGACAGAGATACGGCGCAGGTATGAGTTTCTCTACCCTATACGTGCTATATGTGTTTGAATTGCAGGTATCCGCGATATGTGATCGCGCAGGCTGACTGTCCCTAACCAGTCACGAGATATGAGGCTGTATATATACGGCAGTGATATTGCCAGGTCGCTCCTGTGCCTATTGAGTAGCTAACCGCTGCTGTGTGCGGCCTGTTAGCTGGGGAACGTGGTCCCCTTTTGAGCAGAGATGCGTGTTATGCATCGAGTTGCATATATGTGACGAGATATGTGTGTTGTGTATGTTTTATGTGCTTACCTGCAGAGTCTAACCCTCGCGTACTCACGAGCTGTCCAGCTTACGTTTTCGAGTCTTCTGTGTGTCAGGCAGTCATACCGTGGGACCGCAGTCACAGCTGCAGCAGCCGAAGTAGAGATCGGGCAGTTTAGAGTCGTGTATGCTGATTATATTTTGATACTGTACTTCAAGAACTGTTGTCTGTAGTTTGTTTTGATCAGTGTTATGTTAGCTTCCAGTAGTCGGTGTTTATCAGATGATTCAGTATGTATGTATATCAGTTTCAGTCTATGACATGACGGATGCGACTTTCGTGTTAAAGTTTTAATTAATAGTGATTTTCCGCTAATCCTGTGACATGCGCATTAAGACATAATTGCGATATTGCCACCTGTGTATTGTATTGACGTGGCATTTGTGTGAGAAATGTGGGTGTTACAATAAAAATATCGGTTAAATAAATTTTTTTAGGGGAAATTGCGCAAAAAATCTCTAAGTTGGATCATTTTTGCGATTAAAACCCCCAACCATTTTTCATTGCATAAAAAACCTCCAACCGGTTAAAACTTTGTAAATTTGGGTTTTTTTCAAAAATTCTGACTTGCAACCGGTTTAGCCGGTTGCAACTTGATGACGTGTACAAATTTTAAATAGATTTTTGCGTAAAAAACCTCAAACTTGTTTAGTTTTTTCAATTAAAACCCCAAATCAATTTTCATTTGATAAAAACCCTCCAACCAATAAAGATAATTAAAATTGAGTCTTCACTGATTGTATATTAATGACATGAATATTTATTAAACATAAAATTCGTTTCCCAATGAAACCTCCACCCTCTAGGCTAGCGAACCTCACTGCTTTGTCTGATCATATTTGAAAGCTAAAATGGAACATAAATAAACGAAATTGAACATAAAGTTGAAGCTAAAAATGCAATTCGTAAACACGAAATGAAATTGATTCAATCGGCACAATTGAAGTTAAAATTCAAAATTAAACGGCAAAAGTTAATCGAACATACATACATAAAATAAACAACACTGAACATAAAGAGGGGATAGAGTAATCGGAGTTGCGGGAGGTAGAGAAGAAGAGAAAAGGTAAATATTATTGTTGGTTAGAAGTGAAAAAAAAATAGTTAAGGGTTTTAATCGAAAAAGTCACCAATTTCGGGGGTTTTTATGCAAAAATTCACTTTAAGAATTATATATGTAGTGCCACGTAGGCGCCACGTAAGTCGGGTTTGCCATGTGGACGCCACGTGTGTGCCATGTAAGCATATCAACCTATTATAACCGGTAATGTCCTAATTTCAAAAGATTTTACCGGTTAGAGGTTTTTTGTGCAACGAAAAATGGTTGGGGGTTTTAATCACAAAAATGGTCCAACTTTAGGGTTTTTTGCGCAATTATCCCATTTTTTTTATTATTAATCGAATAACAAATTTATGAAACAAACCAGTACAATGGCCTTGATATAATCCTCACTAATTTACAAGAAATAAAGAAAATTAATATATATATATATATATATATATATATATATATATATATATATATATATATATATATATATATATATATATTTCAAAAAATATAGAAATAACATAAAAACAAATTTTGTACGTCATTCACTTAACATAAACTCTCCCAACTTCATTCTGCATATATAAAAGTTGGGTGCGTATTGTTCGTGTCAGAATAACTCGACTCGACCCGATTGAGTCCGTACCAAATCATCTGGCTTTCGGTTTTTTAATTTTTACAGTTTTGATTCAGTTCAGTATGTGTGGTCCGGTCTTTTTTAACGATATTTCTTTGTAAAAGTTAAGACCGGACTAAACCAGACGAGATAGGACGTTGCGTCCTATTCTCAGTTTCAGTTCGGTCCAGTTCTGATACAGTTTTGCTTTCTTTCGTTCTTTCGTCTGGATTCCAGTCGTGATTTGGATCGTGAGATGACGACCGGTATCTTATCGATAAAATTAACGACCGTCAACGTGAATCAAGTTCAGATTCACGAGCATCGGTTTGAGGTACAATTCGATGTCCAATTCTTAACAGATTCGATAAAGTGTTCATGGCACGAGACTGTTGAGAAATGATGTTTCCAATGAACGGATTATCCGACAATATAATTTCGTATCCATCGCTATACGAATCCATCCCGTCCGCCATAAGCTGCCACACTAAACCGCCACCAACGGTTCCTCCGCTTCTAGCCATCATGTAAATGTGTTTATAAACAGCGTATATATACGAATTCCTTTCGATAGTAATCTTATAATCCGAATCTTCGATCGATTTTCCAAATTCCGCGATCACCAGTGGTTTCTTTAGGACTGTTCTTGAATCTTGTTCATGAATCAACATCCATTTTTGCATAAATTTCATTTCAGATTCTTCATTTTCTCCTGATAACCTGTAACAATTTGATTAATTGTTTTTACTACATGATCAAGTGACCAAAAATGTTTCGGTTCGTACCATTTATCAGGATATGCATGAATTGTGGCGAAATCGATTTCGTTAACAAGATTGCTGCCGATGAAATCAGTTCCGATTTCGTATCCGGGGTTTACTTGCTTTCGTTCAGGAATCGTGTCTCCGTAAAACCCTTCCATCCCGATCTCCAACAGATGGTTTCCGTCCAACGATTTCACGAATGAAGCCATTTCTTGAACCCAAACCTGCATCCGAAATTAAAGATTACAAAAAAAAACGTATATAGATCATTATGCCACTGCTAAAAAAATAGGTATCTGCGACAGATTTGGCGACGTATAAGCATTAACGACGGATTTAGCTTCCGTCGTTAAAGGCTATTAACGACAAACAAATCAGTCGTTGAATACTGTTCTTTTAGCAGTGCCGATCATATGTGATCGAAAGATTTACAATTATTCAGCTCACATTAATTGTTTGTCCTGAGTAATCATCGTAGCAACGTGGCTCGTTGATAAGTTCCCATGCCATAATTGTGTCGTCGTTCTTATACGCGATCCCGGTGATGGTGTTAATTCGTGTAATTACCGTCTGCATTCATCGGTGTACACATACAAGTAATAAGTCCGTGTGAAAAAACCATATCATGGATATACGAAGCGTAAAAGTCGGTTTTTAGCAAGTATACTTGAACATGGTTCTTGTAGTACCCTTTAACAATATGGTTTGTGTAGAAACCGTCGTCGCTATCGATCTCCATGCCCGTGTTTCTAGCCCATTCGACGTATTTCGGTTTCCCTCCAAAATCTTTAAAATTGTTAACAAAACTTAATATCAACCGAATACCGTATTTTCTTGCTTCAGCTATCACAAAATCCAGTCCCTATCAAAAACCCGAGTTTATTACACAGAAATTATAAAACTTTATGTTACATCATATCATTTAACTATGCAAAATGTCCATTTTAGCTACAAAACTATATTTTGTGATTATTGTCTATTTTTAACCATTTAATCAGGTACCTGAAAAACACGTTCGTCGTATACTCCTGGCGAAACTTGTAGCGCTTTATCACCACCATCTGCGAAAGCCCAAGTACGACATACTGAAAGACCTGCACTCGCAGCGTCTCGTAAGACGTGGCTAACTTTATGCCTCTCGATGGGATCGGTGGCTACGTTCATCATCCAATACGCGTTAAAACCGTTGAACAGAAATGGCGAGCCGTCGAAAACGAAGTTAGGTCCTTCGGTTAGAACAAAGGCTCCTTGGTTGTGTTTATAAACCCTAGCTTCACAATCTTGACTAAAAAAAACTAAGTAAAAAAGAATATATGTTATGTAAATAGTAGCCATTGTTGATTGAAAGATTTGAATGAATGGATGCAAAGAGTTGTTTAAAAGAGAGACAATGGCATATTTATAAGTTGTTTTAGTTAAGGAAGTTTGCAAAATATGAATTAAATTTGACTTCTTTTTAGATAATGTTTTTTTTTAATATAATAGTTATTAACTTACGTATTGCGTGGATATTTTATGAATACATGTTTATTAAAAATCTATATAAATATAAATTACATACAAAAATGTTTATTTTGCTACAAAAAATATAAAAATATTATTGTTTTCATTACTAACAATAATTAAATTTTTTATATGAATAGTACTTACCGTGTTTTATCTTTTTATAAAAAAAATTATTTTTAGATTTTTATATAAAAATAAAAATAAAAAGGATATTTTTTTAAATTTTATTTTTACATAAAACACAATTTAGATAACTTATAAAATATTTTATTACAAAAATTGTATTATTTTTTATTTTTAAATGTATAAATAGCCCTAGTTAGCTAAAATTAAGTGTTAAATATGAAATTTATTAAAATTATTTAAAAAGATTATATTTTTATTTGTAAAAGTTAAATTAGGTAGTATTTAATTATAGTTTTTATTATTATTTTAATATAAATAGATAACTAATTAAGAAGAATTATATATGAAAATATTTTAAAATAAACAGATTACTAATTATGGCGTATTATATATGGAAATTTTGAGCGGGAAAAAGAAATTTTGATTGAGTAAGTAAGCGACACGTATCGTTAAACATTTTCTTTTATTATTATTTTTGAACAGCAGATGTTAGTGGTTAGTTGTTAGCACCATTATTAGACACATTGTCAATTGCTAAAAATAGAAACAACTTTATGCATTTTTAAAATTTATAGTTAAACTATTTATTTATTTAATCATTAATAGGATCAATTTTTATATTTTTTTATCATTTATAACAAAGCTTAAAAATGTTGTTGCTATAAATGATGAAAAATATACAAAAGTTAATGTTAATAAGGATACAAAATATAAAAAGGTTGATGTTATGCATATGAAAAATATAAAAATTAATTATTCGTGATAAAAAAAATAAATAATTTCGCTATAAATGATGAAAAATTAAAAAATTATAATTATCTTTAGTAATTATATTTAAAATAAATAAATATAATATATATCAAATTTACAATAAATAAAACCCACAATAATATATTTTATTCTAGTGGGATATTCCCTCGACGAAAACGATTATGGTGTGAAAAGGAAGGAAATTTGTAAAAAGGTTAATTGCGAGAAATAATAATATAACTTTTGTCAAAATTCAATTTGGTTTTTATTTTTTTAACAATTATAACATGACATATTAGTTTTTAAATGACGTGTAATGTAATTTAAGAAAAATATCTCTGTCTAAACTTAACCCATAAAAAAATAATTATATTCCTTTAGATACGAGTGATTAGATGAAAACTTAACCAAATTATATTTCATAATATTACTATAATTGATAAAATATAAAATAAATTATTATAATCACAAATTTTAATAAAGTAAGTTGGTGCACACAATTAACCTTTTGTAAAATACCTTAAGTTTATTCTTGTATCTAGTGGTGACAATTTTAACCCGTTCAAGTAAATGGGTTGAATTGGTCGATGACCAAAAGTCAAAAAATTAACATAATATTATACTTTTTTTTTTCATAAAACAATTTGTTCAACAAATCATTTTCTAGAATTTCACATTTTTAAAAAATTATGTTCTACGTTAGTTTTTTACTACGGGTCATTTTAATCATTCTGCCCGGTCAAAATCGTCATCCCTGCCTGTATTTAATATATTTTTTAATGAGAGCTGATTTGTACATAATTAAAATTCTTTTATGCATAACAATTTCATCATAAAAATGACTTTCAAGTATTTTCATGTTAAAAAGTTAATAAGAATAATATAATCAATTTATGTCTAATTATTATGTATGATAAAATATTATCATGTCCAAATCATCGTATTTTTTTTAATGGGACATTAGCCCGTGGCTATGTATGACAAAATATTATTATGTTTTTTTTTAACAGCTGGTGTGGTGATTATCGCTTAGTTCAAAGTGCCGACAGATCCCAGTTCGATCCCCACCACAATCTCCTAGTTAGATTAAAATATTCATAGTTAGATTTAGGGGTGAGCTCGGTACCGTACCGAACCGAACCGGTACCGATCCCGAAAATTCGAAACCGAATTATTAGTTTTGGAAGAACCGAATACCGAACCGTATAATTTTATATGGTGCCGGTTCGGTTCCGAATACCGAATTTTAGCTAATTTAAGAACCGAATACCGAACCGAAAGTACCGAATACCGAATTTTAGCTAATTTAAAAACCGAATACGAACCGAATATATTAATTCGGTATCGGTCGGTACCGGTTCGGCTTCGAGAAATGATACCCGTTGCTCACCTCTAGTTAGATTAGTTCATCTGAAGGGAAAAACCCAAAAATCCACCTTAAGTGAGGATCGAACCCGGGTAACATCCCTTCCCAAGCCCCATATGAAAACTTGGTGGCCACCAGGACAAACCCTGATAAATATTATTATGTATAAATCATAGTATTTAAAAAGAATTATAGTTTTTATTATTAAATTAGCGATTAAAATTAGCACGAATAAGACATTAGCTCGTGGCTATTGCCTATTGTGCGGAATTAAGAATCCGTACCTTCATAACCGACACTCTCAACTATTTTGGTTCATTCATTTCAAATTTTCATTTGCAATTTAAGGGTTTGAAAAACAGGACATTTTTATCCTCCAAGTAAAATATAAGAATAACGTCTTTTTAACAATTTAAAAATACAAAATACTATTTTGGTAATTTTCAAATTTCATACTTGTTGTTTACTAGAAACTATGAATTGAGTCTTTTAATTTAAAAATTAAACTGACGATTCTTGTATTTGAAGTTTTATTAAAGATTTCGTCATTTAGTCATTTAAAATGATCATTTTATCCTTAGATGTTTAGCTAATTATTATTGATGTTGTTTTATTATTATTTCTGTTATTATTAAATAATAAGCTAATATAAAAAAAATTAAAAATACTAGTGTAATTAATTTAATATAAAAAAAATTTGTAATACCCTCTAACGACTTCCTAATGCCACATAAATAACATGTCAACATGAATATAATATAATAATCCCTAGATATTCCCCAAATGCACACGTGGAAACCCCGATAATTTAAAACTTTAAATTACAAATTAAGTCACGGAAATCCCTAATTAAACTACATAATATCTGAAGTATATATATACAGTCCCTAAAACATAACTACCTCTACGAAAGATAGCTAACTCCTCGAACTCAGCAAAGGTAAACCTACTTGGGTCCAGCAGGCCTACTAGCACTCCGATCATCTGAGACACACACATTTAAACACAGGTCAGCTAAAGTTTGTGAGAATGTAAGTGTTAGGTGTACGATTATAAAAACTCAGTAAAAGAAAGTAAACTCAGTATTAAAGCGTTCAACGTTCTCTACTGAACAAATATATGAGATCCCACAAGATAGCTTAGATAGGTACTCAACCCGTGTGGACGAATCCACGTACTCAAATCCCTAGACCGCACAAAGCAGTCGTCAAGAGCTCAAAAGGGAATCGAGAGTGACCCGACTATAATAACCCGAATTTTAAAATAACAAATATTAATAAATAGAAATACTAATAATAATAAAAACCTTAATAACATTGATTAAACATTAATATAACATTATTTGTAAAATAAAAGGGGCTAAAATAACAAACTTTATAACTCAGATAAATAAACCAAAATAAGATGGACTTTAATTATAATTAACCTAACTAAGCTCAACCCGTATATTTAGGGTAACATCTGTATTTATTAAGATTAATCCCAAACCCTAAACACTAATTAAATTACAAACTCAGAAAAAGAAACGTAAAAGAACTCTAGCCGGCCGTAAAGCAGTGTTCATCAGAAGCAAACCGGTCAATAGTTCAAATCAAGGTAAAGAACTTTGCTTAAACTATCACATTTTTTTAATATATGAATATTATGTGTCAGACCCACTGATTTCTCAAAGGTCTCAAGTCAAGGCCCAGTAGCAACGCATTATCAATCATGAAACTAAGATAAAATTTACAATTGCGGAAATAAAATTAATTACAAACAGAGACAGAATTTTAAGTAGCAAGGTACAAATATCTAGACTATTACATCAGATCACATAATATAAACTAGACCCGAACCCCAAAGCTCAATCATCAGCTAAGTACCAAGGTGTTGGAACAGGTTCTAATGTACTTCAAGCTCTTTCAAGTTCCGACCTAAGAACTAGGTCCAGCCAATCCTTTGCCTTTACCTGAAAAATAATGCAACAACGGGTAAGCTTATTTGCTTAGTGAGAATGTAGAATTTCACATTTAACATGCAATTATGAACGCGGAAGCACATGCACTGCACTCGGCTCATGCACGGCTCAGCTCTATATGCACTGCACTAGGCTCATGCACAGCTCAATCTCGAAGGGTCATTGGCCAATTAATGCTCTTTTGATGCGCGACTTTGCTCAGCTCCCAGTTATAAAACTGTTGTTGCTCTTGAGACTTTTAGACAAATTCATAAGGAATGCTCGGATGATGATAAATCCATACACACGCATCATTAGTGGGGATCAGCCACGTACTGGGCTAGCTACCAGTAAAAGCTCTATATGGATATCATCGGAATGCTCAGCTCTAGCTACCCTCTGTGCTTTCATCACGTAAATCAGCACATCATAAGCCTAACATTAACCCAACACTGAGCAATAGTGATGGTGTTAAGCTTAACAATCAAGTGACTCGTCAAAGAATCGAATCTAGAAGAAGAAATACTCAGCTCAACAAATCATAGTAAATATACTATGACAATATTTCAATAAGCTCAAGATCAGAATATCAATAAATCAGAATCATGCAACAAAAGTCTCAATTCACATAATATGCAGTTAAAGTGAAATCTACAACTCACTGTTACTGGCTATTTGTGCTCTTTTACTTTCTGGCTCTGGCTCTGTTGCTCACAATCTGTAGTGGATAGAACCACTATCTGACTTATATCAGACTTTCAGATGCTCGCCATTTTGCTCGTTGCTCAATCTGTTATTAATATCATTCCTGATATTTATTAGCTCTTATATCATCTGAATAATATATATTCAGTGTTCATCATTTATGCTCAAGATTCATTCGTTGGTCTTTGATCCCACAATCTTATATTTTGATCATATTAGCATCAATCTCAAAGTCTTATAAAGTTACATTTCTGAAATCTGATCATTCATATTTATATAAGGAATTTTGTTGTTATATTTTGAATCATAAAAACCACATCCGGATTAGGACCATCCGAATTCGGATCATCCGGATTCGGTTCTAGATCATCCGAAATGGCACATCCGAAGTTGGTCCAAATGATTCATTCGAACTAGCACCATCCGAAATGGGCCATCCGAAGATCATCCGAGTTCGGACCTTCTTCCGTCCGAAACGGTACTTTATCCGAAATTGATAATATCCGAACTCGGATCATCCGAGTTCGGACCAATACTTAACAAAATATTTATTTGTTATCCGAAGTATGGGACCGAAATGGATTTCATCCGAATTTCGTGGTCCGAAATGGGACATCATCCGAATTCGGGTCATCCGAATTCGGATCCCACACTTGGTATTTTTTTCCAGAAATTGTTCTTGGTGTTCTTGGTGTTCTTCATACGGATTTTATTAATAATTATCAAACTTTCATCTTTATCAACATGCAATGAAATATATTGATGTAATATCACTATTTGAGTGTTTTTATACTAATTTCCCTATTAATAACATCATTAATTTGTCAAGATCGTCCAAAGTAAGCAAGTTTTTGTCAAAAACATATATTTTCATAAAAATCAAATTTCTTGCTTATTCGAACGATCTAACCTCAGATTTCTGTTTCTGTTTCATCTATTATCATAAATTTATCATAATCTACAAAATTCTTATACATGCAACAATAATTTCATAATTTAATTTCTTTGGTTTCGGTTTTTACATAAAACCGAACCAAACTTTGAATAGTTTGGAAAATTACCTTAAATTCTTGTCAATTGATGTTTCTTGATGATACTTGTATCTCCTCTTTGTCTTCAATCTTCAATTTGATTGCAAATTTATGGAGTTTTCGTTGAATTCTTGTGAAGAATCGTATGTTTTTAGTGAGAGAGTAGAGAGAGAGAGTTAATTGTATTTAATGATCTTAAATGATCATTTTCAAGGTTTATATATAAACTTTGGTTAAATTTGCTATTTAACCCATTAAACTTTTGTATTTTACATATCTTTTAATTTACTCATCTTTAATAATTAATATCATATATATAATTTAAATAAATATTTTCAAACTTAAATAACTTACATCATAAATAATGTAATAAAATTACATTATTATCTCAAAATCAGATATTTAGTTGGGCTAAAAGTTGGGTTGTTACAGAATGGGCTCCACCACGCACAAACTTCGTCCCCGAAGTTAGATATGTTCGAACAGACTTGGGCAGATAGTTTTTATGATATCCTGATTCTCAAGACTGATACGAACCTTTGTGGTGTTTCCACTGAATGAGCACCATCTGTGTTTCACATCTTATGTTTCTTTGAGATTCTCAAGTACAAAACTTAAATTTCTCTTTTCAGAGTTCATATTTGATTCCATGTTTCGCTGTTTGATCATTTTAGAAATTCTGACTTATTATTCATACTCGTATTATATGAGGTTTATGCTTTTCGCCATAATCAATCCAGATAGCAACTCAATACATGAGTTAGCTCATATATCTCTTTCATTCGATCTTGAGCCAGTTATGGCTTTTAAATCTCTCATCTGTATTGTAAAATTTTCATTTGCTATCTTATACAATCACATAAGAGATTTTTAGGATTTCTGATTATCAGTGATATAGTCACTTTGTGGGCTTTTGAGATTTAACTTTATATCTCATTCAATTTAGCCTGCAGCTCAATATATATCAATTAGCTCAGATCTCTTTTTCATTTTTCCTTTGAAACTAGCTGTAAAACTTTTGGGAGTCTGATATCTGTACTTTATGTTTCTTTTATTGATGATGTTAAAATCTTCAATCGCTTAGCCGATTTTCTGACTTGTGCTGACTTCTTATGAAGACTTATACTTTTCTTTGCTCTATCAAACAAATGAAATCTATCCTCCGGCGCAACAATTGGAGTTAACTCTTCATGTAGCGACTTCACCTCACCTTCCTTGGTCTTAATTTGCGCTGTCATGTCCGTCAAATCTTTTATGTATGCAGTCTCTCGAGAAGTAAAATCCTCCAAGAAGATCGAATGTTAGAAGCCAAGAATGAGAGTTTGAGGCAAAATGTTTGAAATGTTGTATTTAGAGCTTGTCGAACAAAACAGAAGTTATAATCGATCACATTTTCTTCGCAACGATTTCAACAGTTGATGGATATTTCAAACAAACCAAATATGATCTCGAATTTGAAGAGATCATACGTTTTAGAATCTTCCAGCGAATAAGAACATTAGTGACATGGAAAACAAATGTTATTCAGATTCGAATTCCAGGGAAACGATTTGATAGAAACCGACAATTTTCTTAGGCTTTCTCGGTGTGATTCGTTAAATATAACGGCAGCATCTGTTATTGAAGTCAGATCTCGAGTTACCAGAGTTCCGAAACCATCTCCATGATCATTTACATCATCTTCTACTTTATGGCCATCGCCTTCCTCTATTAATTTACTGTGTAATTCGGTCAAGAGGCTTCGACAAAACTATAATCTTTAATTCTGTTTAATTATATGTATAGACATAGGTTTGAATCTTCATTGGTGAATTTCTGAATTTGAATTACTTTACTATTTTGACGGAAGCTTTTATTTTATGTGCAGTTAGATGGAATAGGAATTCCATTTTAGATATCTCACTAGTCTCACGTCGACATAGTGAGAATCCATTCTTACATTTATTTTGGTATTTGACGGCATTTCATTGGTCATTTATGACCAATCGCTTGATTTCACAAAGATCTCAATCTATTTCTTTATCACTCTCGCTTTGTACCTCTGACTTCTTTGATTCTTACTCAAGTTGTCACTGAGTGCTTAACAATTTGGTTCAAAGATCATCTTCTCAATAGGTTTTATTATTATTATTTAATTAGCAACTTCTACCTCTGTCTCATTATAAGACATGCTGTAATCTTTTAAATTACAAGGATTTATGAAGTAGCTTGTGTTTTGGATTATATTTTGATTTCTTAGAGCTTTTGAATCATACACGATTCAGATTACAATACCTATATTGTCTATAGGTATTATTTCTTATTGGAAATGTATTTATATCGTAATTTCAACTGATACGACCCATATGTCATCCGCATTATTCACTATCGATGACAGGGTTGTACAGTTAACTCACTACTTATGTTGGAATTGAAATTCATATGGTAACGGAATTAAATCATTTTAGCATAAAAAAAAACTTAGTATTAGTTACCATTGGGGTCTTTTGACGTCTCTGGTGTCTCCTCAGCATCTTCAGCAGTTATATGGAAAGCTCGCGCCCTTGCTGTAGGTATCATTGTAGTACTCTGTTGAATTGCTCTGCCAACGGGTTGTTCAGGATTAGTAAGCACGCGTGCATTTGGGCAATGTTTGGCATAATGTCCACGCTCACCACAGTTGTAGCATACGTCGTTTCTTTCTGGGCACTCATCGCTTCCATGTCCAATCCGGTTACAAGTGTAACAGGTCACATCTCTATGGTTGCAGCGTCCGCTATGAAATTTGTTACAACGTTTACACGGTCGTGCTCCTGACTGTAGGGAATAGACTTTAGTCTTCTGAGGTGTAGAGGATGCTTGTGACTGCTGCTGACTGGACTTTGATGAACTGAAGAATCTACTGGATTTTTGTTTCTTAGGTGGAGATGGACATGTAGGACTTATAGCCATCATCACGGGTTCACAACTCGAATCTGTGAATTCTCGCTCCACCATCCTTGCTGCTTCCACTATGCTGAGATGCGTCGTGAACTTGATGCTGCTCATTTGTCTTCTATATATTGGATTCAGTCCCAGTCTGAATCGGTTTATCTTACGCTCTTCTGTTGCTACTTGATATGACGAGTAGCCGCAAAGTCTCGAGAACTCATGTTCATATTCATCAACAGTCTTAGTTCCTTGTTTCAATTGCATCAACTGCATCTCGAGTTCGTCTTGTTTGTCTGTTGGACAGTATTTGGCGTTGAACATCACCAAGAACTGTTCCCAGTCCAGTGTCATAATTGCTTCCTCACCATAGATGCTCCTTTGTGTTTTCCACCAGGCTCTAGCAGCTCCAACGAACAGTGCTGTAGCGAACTTAACTCTATTGTTGTCCAAACATTCTGAGATACTGAAGATCTCTTCAGTATGACTTATCCAATCTAACGCTTTTATTGGATCTACTGTGCCTTCAAACGTCATAGCACCACTCGCGTTGAAGTCTTTAAATCTACAGCCTTTTGGCTGCACAACTCGCTTATTGACATGCTCATTATCTGAATCTGGTTCGCTTGACTGTTCAGTTTGTTTCTTTTTATGTTTATTTCTCTTTTCAGTTTTCTTCATTGATTCAATTTGCTCTAGCATAAACTTGTTTTGTTGCTCATTATTCTGAGTTATTAGTTGTTGCATCATTTCCAGGACTTGCTCTGGGGTCATGCCACCTGATGGTTCACCTTCTCCTGACATAGCTCTGAAATTCAAATCACTAAATATTTAGTTCATTAGTCTAGCACATTGTACCCTTTCATGCCCCGTCCTACTAGTCTCTGAAACCTATCTTAGTTCAAGCCATCCTGTCATGATTGATACTATAGCATTGCACAAGTTTGAGATCATGTATTACATATAATACAATGATTCACTCAAACTATTGCTCTGATACCATCCTGTCAGACCCACTGATTTCTCAAAGGTCTCAAGTCAAGGCCCAGTAGCAACGCATTATCAATCATGAAACTAAGATAAAATTTACAATTGCGGAAATAAAATTAATTACAAACAGAGACAGAATTTTAAGTAGCAAGGTACAAATATCTAGACTATTACATCAGATCACATAATATAAACTAGACCCGAACCCCAAAGCTCAATCATCAGCTAAGTACCAAGGTGTTGGAACAGGTTCTAATGTACTTCAAGCTCTTTCAAGTTCCGACCTAAGAACTAGGTCCAGCCAATCCTTTGCCTTTACCTGAAAAATAATGCAACAACGGGTAAGCTTATTTGCTTAGTGAGAATGTAGAATTTCACATTTAACATGCAATTATGAACGCGGAAGCACATGCACTGCACTCGGCTCATGCACGGCTCAGCTCTATATGCACTGCACTAGGCTCATGCACAGCTCAATCTCGAAGGGTCATTGGCCAATTAATGCTCTTTTGATGCGCGACTTTGCTCAGCTCCCAGTTATAAAACTGTTGTTGCTCTTGAGACTTTTAGACAAATTCATAAGGAATGCTCGGATGATGATAAATCCATACACACGCATCATTAGTGGGGATCAGCCACGTACTGGGCTAGCTACCAGTAAAAGCTCTATATGGATATCATCGGAATGCTCAGCTCTAGCTACCCTCTGTGCTTTCATCACGTAAATCAGCACATCATAAGCCTAACATTAACCCAACACTGAGCAATAGTGATGGTGTTAAGCTTAACAATCAAGTGACTCGTCAAAGAATCGAATCTAGAAGAAGAAATACTCAGCTCAACAAATCATAGTAAATATACTATGACAATATTTCAATAAGCTCAAGATCAGAATATCAATAAATCAGAATCATGCAACAAAAGTCTCAATTCACATAATATGCAGTTAAAGTGAAATCTACAACTCACTGTTACTGGCTATTTGTGCTCTTTTAGTTTCTGGCTCTGGCTCTGTTGCTCACAATCTGTAGTGGATAGAACCACTATCTGACTTATATCAGACTTTCAGATGCTCGCCATTTTGCTCGTTGCTCAATCTGTTATTAATATCATTCCTGATATTTATTAGCTCTTATATCATCTGAATAATATATATTCAGTGTTCATCATTTATGCTCAAGATTCATTCGTTGGTCTTTGATCCCACAATCTTATATTTTGATCATATTAGCATCAATCTCAAAGTCTTATAAAGTTACATTTCTGAAATCTGATCATTCATATTTATATAAGGAATTTTGTTGTTATATTTTGAATCATAAAAACCACATCCGGATTAGGACCATCCGAATTCGGATCATCCGGATTCGGTTCTAGATCATCCGAAATGGCACATCCGAAGTTGGTCCAAATGATTCATTCGAACTAGCACCATCCGAAATGGGCCATCCGAAGATCATCCGAGTTCGGACCTTCTTCCGTCCGAAACGGTACTTTATCCGATATTGATAATATCCGAACTCGGATCATCCGAGTTCGGACCAATACTTAACAAAATATTTATTTGTTATCCGAAGTATGGGACCGAAATGGATTTCATCCGAATTTCGTGGTCCGAAATGGGACACCCGAATTCGGATCCCACACTTGGTATTTTTTTCCAGAAATTGTTCTTGGTGTTCTTGGTGTTCTTCATACGGATTTTATTAATAATTATCAAACTTTCATCTTTATCAACATGCAATGAAATATATTGATGTAATATCACTATTTGAGTGTTTTTATACTAATTTCCCTATTAATAACATCATTAATTTGTCAAGATCGTCCAAAATAAGCAAGTTTTTGTCAAAAACATATATTTTCATAAAAATCAAATTTCTTGCTTATTCGAACGATCTAACCTCAGATTTCTGTTTCTGTTTCATCTATTATCATAAATTTATCATAATCTACAAAATTCTTATACATGCAACAATAATTTCATAATTTAATTTCTTTGGTTTCGGTTTTTACATAAAACCGAACCAAACTTTGAATAGTTTGGAAAATTACCTTAAATTCTTGTCAATTGATGTTTCTTGATGATACTTGTATCTCCTCTTTGTCTTCTTCAATTCAATTTGATTGCAAAAATTGGAGTTTTCGTTGAATTCTTGTGAAAATCGTATGTTTTTAGTGAGAGAGTAGAGAGAGAGAGAGTTAATTGTATTTAATGATCTTAAATGATCATTTTCAAGGTTTATATATAAACTTTGGTTAAATTTGCTATTTAACCCATTAAACTTTTGTATTTTACATATCTTTTAATTTACTCATCTTTAATAATTAATATCATATATATAATTTAAATAAATATTTTCAAACTTAAATAACTTACATCATAAATAATGTAATAAAATTACATTATTATCTCAAAATCAGATATTTAGTTGGGCTAAAAGTTGGGTTGTTACATTATGTTTTATATATGAAATATGTGAAGAAAATCAAAGGATCCAAAACCCAGATTTATATAAGAAACAAACTTAATATTGGGTTGAGGCGTCGATGGCGGTAGGGGTGAGCTCGGTACCGAACCGTACTGAACCGGTACCGATCCCGAAAATACCGAAACCGAATTATTAGTTTTGAAAGAACCGAATACCGAACCGTATCTTTTTATATGGCGCCGGTTCGGTTCCGAATACCGAATTTTAGCTAATTTAATAACCGAATACCGAACCAAGAGTACCGAATATCGAATTTTAGCTAATTTAAAAACCGAATACCGAATCGAATATATTAATTCGGTATCGGTCGGTACCGGTACCGGTTCGGGTTCGGGAAATGGTACCCGTCGCTCACCCCTGGATGGCGGTGGTTCGTGACCGGCGGCGCCGCACCAGGGGCGACCGCAATGGTCCTGGTCAGCGGCGGTCGTGAAAGAGTTGAGTGTGTGAGCCGAGAGATCAGGCGAGTGAGTGGGTGTATCTGGTGAGGCCGAGCGATGGTGGCGGTGGCGGAGTGGTAGCAGCGGCGGCGGCGGCGGCGTTAGGCTTGCTGTCCGCTGCTGTTGTTGTGAGGGCGAAGGAGAGTCAGAGTGAGCGAGGTGTGAGGAAGAGGAGAGTAGAGAAAAACCGAGGGTTGGTGGTGGTCGCCGGTGAGCGGCGGCGGTCGCCGGCCGGAACAGAGAGCAGAGAGGGAATAGAGTAGAGAGAGAAAGAAGAGAGAGAGTGGGAGATCATGTGTGTGTGGCGTGTGTGCTGGCCGAGAAAAGGGGGAGAAGAAAAGAAAAGGGTGTTGGGTCATGGATCCGACCCGACCCATAACCTAAATAATTAAATAAATAGTTATAATATTTAATAAATATATTAATTTAGTTTTATATTTTATTTATTATACATCATTATTCCTACTAATTAATAATTAGTTTTAAACCCATTTAATAAACCTAATATATATTGGAACCGATTCTAAATAAAATAATTAGTGGGTAGCAAATCAATTAATTATTCACGGTTATATTTACGATTAATATCAATTAAATGTTATCTATACTATATATAATAAGAAAACCATTTGGAGTTTCTGAACCATTGGATGGAAAGAAATTAATGGTCTAGATTAATGACAACTCATAATTATTTATGAAATGTCTCTTATACCCTTAATTAAAATCAATAATTAATTCTATGTCATTTTTTTAATTCATTTTCCAAATTTACTACTGTTAGGCACAAAAAGGCCTCAGTCAAACCTGTTCTACATCTGAGGGGGAGATTTTATAATCAAACCTGTTGATGCATTTGAAGGTTGAATTTAAGGCCTGTTATATGCCTTATTGAAACCTGAAAATGATTTGCAATATCAGTCTAAAGCTGTTCTATATGTTGCATGTGTTGCAACTAAGACAGTTTGTCCAAGCTGCTCTGTCTGCTGAACAGGCTGGACATAAACTGTCTACGCTGCTCTACACTATTGAGCAGCTTGGGCATTTTTAAAGTGTTCCATTCTTTGTGAACAGAACCTGTTCTTTGTGAACAGGCTAAACACTTTATGGAATTTGTTTCCAAGTCATCATGTATTGTTTTTGACTACAAGATCAGTTTACAAAGTCGAAGACAAAGTGGAAAACAGAACTGCTCAGCCTGCCCACGCTGTTCTGTAACATGAAGATAAAAGGATATTTGAAAAAGGGTGACAGACCTTTTTCTTATATTAAAATAGGCCTTTACAGGGAAGAAAGACGCAAAGTTGACATTCCTAAATTAGTTAAAGGCAATGCGACAGTAGACAAAGTAAAAAGACAAAAGTTCTGCACATGTGAAGACAAGTCTGCTTTTCAGAATAGTGCAGAAAAGGTTATGTTGTCTTTTCAACAAGACTTTTCCTTTTCATTCTGTCCAATGAAGATGTTTCTCTGAGATCCTCTAAGTGAGTATAAAAGGAAGCTTCTAAGGTCAGAAAGAATGTGAAGAAAGCTAAGTGCTTAAACCAAGAGTGAACGTGCAAGTGTGATCTTCATGCATGCAAGTCTTCTGTAAAACAGCATCTGTGTGTCTAAGCTGTTTTACCTAAGCTGTTTCCTTAAGTCTTGTAAACACAGTGAGTGCTTCTTAGTGAGTGTATTCATTGTATACTAGTTCGAGTCTGTCTTAGACTAGTAAGCATACTGTTGTATCTGTCATCTCAGCTTGAACTATTCCGCATTCAAGCTTGTTTGTAATTAACAAATTGTTGATAATACATACAAAACATTGAGAAAAGAGTGTGTAGTTTTAAATTGCTGTATTCACCCCCCCTCTACAGCTTATAACTATATACTTTGGGAACCTCTCGGGACCTACAACTGGTATCAGAGCAGTTTAGAGTGTGTGTCATTCTAGATCTCTCATTCTCCCAAGTTTCCATGGACAACAGTGCTGCAAATTCTTCTTACTATGACAATGGCTCTATGGGCAAGCCTCCAAAATTTAATCATCAAAACTTCTCTGGTTGGAAGTGCAGAATGATGCTCTACTTAGAGAATCTGGATGTACAACTGCCAGAGATAGTGATGGAGGGTCCCTATGTGCCAACCTCTGTTACTACTATAACTCCAGCGGTTGAAGGAGCTGCCCCTGAAATCAGGACCTTTGAGAAAGCTAAAGCTCAATGGTCTGATGAAGACAAGAGATTGGTGGCTCTGGATGCAAAGGCCAGAAACAACCTGGTCATTTCTCTCCCTGATGATGTGTTCAAGCAGGTGGAGAAAATGAAGACAGCAAAGGAGATGTGGGATACTTTGTGTACCGTCTATGATGGACCCACAATCACACTGGACAACAGGATCAATAATCTTGTTAGACAGTATGAGCTCTTCTTTGCTAAACCAAAGGAGACTCTCACTGAAACCTACACCAGGTTCACTGCTCTAGTGAATGATCTCAAAGCTGTTGGGATCACCAAGGACAGTCTTACCCTGGTGAACAAATTTCTGGACATTTTACCTGAAGAATGGAACTACTTTTCAACAATTCTAAGGAACTCAGGTACCATCAGAAGTATGGATCTGGTCAATCTGTATGGATCCTTACTGAATGATGAACAGTCAAGGCAACAAAAGAGAAATGCCTTGGAAATGTCCAGAAGAGGTGCAGCCTTTGTGGCTAACGTGAGACAGCCTGTTAATCAGGTGAATGATGTGTTCATTCAACCTGATCAACAGGATGATGAAAAGGAGGAGGTGTCAGACGAAGAAGATACTGCAGATCTTGCTGAACAAGATGATGAGCAAATGATAGCCATGCTTGTCAAAAGGTTCAACAAGAAAAGGTTTGGAAGAAACATGCTGCAAGGAGGTTCAAGTGCTGGCAAAAAGAAGGCATTTGACAAATCCAAAGCTGAGTGCTTCAAGTGTGGCAAAACTGGTCACATAGCTGCTGACTGTGTGTCAAAAGCTGTTGGTCAGTCATCCAAACCCAACCAGACTAACAAGGATGATGGCTATAGGGTTAAGTACCTTATGGCCATGGCTAAGCTGAGGAAATTGGAAAACTCTGTGTCTTCCAATCGCCAAAAGGGACTCATGGCAGAGACATGTGACTGGGAGGAATCTGATTCATCATCTGATGAAGAAGATAATCAATGTCTGATGGCCAACACGGATGTCCCATCAACAAGCAGTTTCAAACAGGATATGGCTGAAGCTGAAGTCTTCAGCAGCTTAGAGAACTGGAATCCTACAATGATGTATAAGGTACAAAATTTTGTGGCTTACAGTTCTGAAGAAAAAGTTAAAATGTTTGAATATATGCTTGTTGATCTCAAAGCTGCTGTTGAGAAGCATGATGCTTTATTATCTGAAATCTCTAAGCTTAAAGCTGATCTTAAAACTAAATCCAGTAAACTGGACAGTTTCCATAAGTTGGAAACTGAGCTTGATGAATTAAAACACGTCAACTCCATTTTACTGGAAGAAAAGAGAGAAACAGATATAAAGCATGCCAAGCTTCAAAAGATAGTTGACTCTTGGTGCCAATCTGCACAAAAAGTCAGCCATTGTATAAGTCAACAGATTCCTGCACAAATCCAAGCCTATCTTGGAGGGGATCTTGACACAGCAGCTTCCATTGTTGAGATAAGTAATTTGAAAGAAGATTTATCCACTCTTGGTGAACTTCCAAATACATTCATTCAAAATGTGAATGGTAAACTAATCTCAACAAACAGGTTTGTCAGGCCTCAAAATACTGACAGCTTGTGTGAACTCAGCTCAAAAGCTGATATTGGAGTTTGTTCTCCAAGACAGCCTGCTAAGTGCTTTGCTAGCTCACACAAGCAAAAGAAAGGAAAACATGTTCAAACTGAAGCTGTGGATGCTAAACCTGTTGACAAAACAGGTTCTGAGTCCAAAGCTGTTAGTAAAAAGCATGTTAATTCTTTTGATGCTAAACATTTTGAAAATAAGTTTTCAAAAAGTAAGCAGCCTGTTTTCAACAAGGGTAAGTCTCATGTTGAAAACAAAACTGCTGTGATTTCAAATAAGTTTTCAAATCATAGTGGTAAATTGGTTTTAAATGAAAATAAGTTTTTCAAAACCAAACACAGTGAGTATGTTGATAGGCAGCATAAATCACAATCCAGTAGGGGCAAAGGCAAAACCATTGCTCAAACTGAGACAAATGGGAATAAGTTTCCCAAACCTGTGGAAGCTCAAAAGCCAATCAAGCTTCCTGTCTTTGACATCTGTCCTCCCAAAAAGAGGAAAGAAGAGACAGTCAAAGCTGTGGCTATTGAACTCTCCACACAAGCTGTTGATTCAACAAAGAATGCTAAACCTGCTGAAAGAATCAACAAAAATAATTCAGAATGTGTTTCTGAAAGATCTTCTTCCAAAAATTTCTAAAAAGAGAAAATGTTACAAATGTGGGAAGAAGACACATCTGGCCAAGGACTGTCCTGAATCTGAGGACATGAGGCCTGTTGACTCTGCTGTTTCCCTCACAGCTGTCACAAGCAGTGGTGGAAATGTCACAGTCACTGAGGATGGTATTCAAGCTGATATCATTCAGATAGGGAATATTAGTGTGGACATTTCAAATCCATCAACAAATGTTGATGAAGTAGGAGAACTCATCTCTGTGATGAGTTCCCCTAAAAATGACTAATAATTCTCTTATCACTCTGCAGGAAAAACAACCTTTCCAGGTTTGGTACTTGGACAGTGGCTGCTCAGGGCACATGACTGGTTGTAAAGAATTGTTGAGTGATCTCAGGCCTGAAAAAGGGCCAAAAGTCACCTTTGGTGACAATGTACAGGGATCCACTGAGGGATATGGAACTCTTAAAGCTGGTGCTGCAGTGTTCAAAAGGGTAGCCTATGTGGTTGGGCTAAAACATAACCTTGTTAGCATAAGCCAACTGTGTGATGCTGGCTACAAGGTTAACTTTGATGAGCACCTGGGTTACATATTGGATTCCCAAGGCAAAGTTGTGCTGTGTGCTCAACGAAATAAAGGTGTATATGTTGTGGATATGCATTCTGCTGACCCCACAACTGAAACCTGTTTTCTCACAAGAACAAATGCTGATCTAAACTGGTTATGGCACAGAAGACTGTCACACCTGAACTTCAAGAACATCAACAAACTCTGTAAGAAAGAGTTGGTGACAGGTTTGCCTTCTATGACTTTTGCCAAAGATAGATTATGCACAGCTTGTGAGAAAGGCAAGCAGAGAAAAACATCTTTTAAATCCAAACACAATTTCTCTATTGATACTCCACTCTTCTTAATCCATATGGACTTGTTTGGACCTGTTAATGTCCCAAGTCCAGGAGGAAGAAGATACACTCTTGTAATGGTTGATGAGTTCTCCAGGTACACATGGGTGATCTTTCTGAAGAGCAAAGGAGAGGCTGCGAGAGAAATTATTGGATTTGTTAAAAAGATGGAAATGCTGAACTCTGCCCAAGTAAAGCAGCTTAGAAGTGATCATGGTACTGAATTCAAAAACAGTACTCTTGAAGACTTCTGTGAAGAGAAAGGTATCAGTCAAAACTTTTCAGCAGTAAGAACTCCTCAACAAAATGGAGTTGCTGAAAGGAGAAACCGAACTCTCATTGAAGCTGCCAGAACCATGCTGTGTGCATCAGGTTTGCCTTCATCATTTTGGGCTGAAGCTGTCAACACTGCCTGCTTCACTCAAAACAGATCCTTAGTGGTGAAAAGGTTCAACAAGACCCCCTATGAGCTGCTCAAAGGGAGAAAGCCAAATGTCAGTTATTTCCATGTGTTTGGATGTCCCTGTTTCATTCTGAATCAAAGGGACCAGCTGTCAAAATTTGAACCTAAAGCTGATGAAGGTGTGTTTGTTGGCCACTCTTCTATCTCCAAAGCCTACAGAGTATACAACAACAAAAGAAAGGTGATAGATGAATCTATCAATGTCACCTTTGAAGAGTCCAAGAATGCCTCCACCAAAGCTGTTCCTGAATCAGTTTCAGGAGAATTTAACTTTGATGATCTGATGCATTCAATCAATGAAGAGGACTCAAAAGCTTCCACTACACCTAGTGTGGAACCTGCTAACCATGATGGACATGATGATGATTATGTCAATACACCCTGCGTGAATAAATGTACTGACTTAATTACAACTGCATGTCCAGAACCTATCAATGCTGATTTTCCCAGTTCCTCTGCTGATATGTTCAACAGTGGTCAGACATGTTCAACAAGTGAACAGGCTCAAGACAACAGTGTGTTTGAAAATCTTGAGAGCTGTTCAACAGGACCTGCTGAAGATGTTAACAACTCAGGTAAATCATCATTGAAAAATGATCCTAAGTGGATCAGGTGTCACCCCAATGATCAAATAATTGGTGACATCAACAAAGGGATACAAACACGGTGGGACAGCTTAGGGAACTTCCGTATGTTCTCTAGTTTTGTTTCACTGATGGAGCCAAAGAGGGTTGATGAAGCATTAAAAGATGCCAATTGGATCACTGCCATGCAAGAAGAACTCAATCAGTTTGAGAGAAACAAAGTATGGAAGTTGGTCCCTACTCCTAAAGGTAAAACTATAATTGGCACAAAATGGGTTTTCAGGAACAAGATGGACGAGCAAGGTCATGTCATTAGAAATAAGGCAAGACTGGTTGCTCAGGGCTACAGACAGGAGGAAGGCATTGACTATGATGAAACATTTGCTCCTGTGACCAGGCTAGAAGCAATTCGTTTGTATCTAGCCTACGCTGCTCATAAGAGCATAAAGGTATTTCAAATGGATGTGAAGAGTGCATTTTTGAATGGGAAGCTGCAAGAAGAAGTATATGTCAAGCAGCCTCCAGGTTTTGAAAATGAACAACACCCAGGTTTTGTCTATAAGTTGGACAAAGCTCTCTATTGTCTCAAACAAGCCCCTAGAGCCTGGTATGACACTCTTACTGAATTCCTTATGAGCAATGGGTACTCCAGAGGTAAAGTGGATACCACATTGTTCATAAAGAAGGTGAAGTCTGATATTATGCTTGTTCAAATCTATGTGGATGACATAATATTTGGTTCTACTAATGAGCAACTATGCAAGAATTTTTCATTACTCATGAAATCTAAGTATGAAATGAGTATGATGGGAGAACTAACTTTCTTTTTAGGATTACAGGTTAAACAAAACCTCAACTGGAATTTTTATAAATCAAAGAAAGTACACGTTAGATCTGTTGAAAAAGTTCAAATTTGATCAAAGTTCTCCTATTAAAACCCCAATGGCAACCAATGTAAAATTGGATGCTGATGCCAGTGGCAAAGCTGTTTCAGTAACAGCTTACAGAGGCATGATTGGGAGCTTGCTATACTTGACTGCTAGTAGACCTGATATTATGTTTGCCACCTGTTTATGTGCTAGCTTCCAAGCTGATCCAAAGGAATCACATCTAGCTGCTGTTAAAAGAATCTTCAGATACCTGAAGGGTACACCAGGTTTGGGTCTTTGGTACCCCAAAGACTCAAGCCTTGAACTAACAGGTTATTCAGATTCTGATTTTGCAGGCTGCAGGTTAGATAGGAAAAGCACAACAGGTGGATGTCAACTCCTTGGTGGAAAGTTGATCAGTTGGAGTAGCAAGAAGCAGAACTCAGTGTCCACTTCTACTGCTGAAGCTGAATATATTGCTGCTGGAAGCTGCTGTGGGCAGATTCTGTGGATGCAGCATCAGCTTGAAGACTATGGGCTTGTGTATAGGAAAACTCCTATTCTGTGTGATAACACAAGTGCCATAGCCATCTCCAACAATCCAGTATTTCACTCAAGAACAAAGCATATTGAAGTCAGACATCACTTCATCAGGGATCACATTCAGAAAGGTAATGTGGAGGTAAGTTTTATTTCTACAAATGAACAGCTTGCAGACATTTTCACCAAACCTCTGGATGAAACAAGGTTTAATTACCTTGTCAGCAAGCTGGGCATGTTAAATAAGAGTGACTAAGTGTCCTCTCAAGTCTACGAAGTTGTATGTCTCACACTGCTCAAGTTTCTCAGAACAGCTTAGACAGAACAGGCTATGCATGTTCTATACTTAGCCATTTTTCTGAAAACTTGAACAGCTTGAGCACAGAACAGGCTGAACAACCAACAGTTTATAAGTCCAGCCTGCTCTGATGGTTCATTCCTCAACCTGTTCATTCCTTCACACTGCCTTTGATCAAACCTGTTCTCACAACTGAGAACAGGCTGAAGGCATAGTTTGAAAGGAGAACAGCTTGAAGAATGAACCACATGTGTTGACTCTACTTATCACAGGGTTGACCAACAGCGTAGACCAGCAATTTAATTACCTTTCTTCATAATTAAGTTACTTAAATTATGTTTTATTTAACTTAATTACTGCGGATAATGTGTGTTACGTGTGTTAGTGATTAAAAAGGTCAAGTGGTCTGACAAATGTTTCTGACATGGACAACCGTTCCGTTTTTCCGTCAACTAACATTTCAAATCAAACCGCCCAAACCTTTTCTCTCTCATACACACGACCATTCAAATCCTATAAATACCTACATACTGTTTCATCTTCGTCTTCCTCATCATTTCCAGAAATCCTCAAGAACCCTAAAAATCGACTAAGTGTCTTTTGCTTCTTCAAACCTCAAAAATTCCCAAATGGCTCACAGACCTAATCCCTTTCTCCCAGTGTTCGTCGGTGAAGACGTTGTCAAACACTCGTCAGTCACCACAATGCTGACTATCAAACCCACCAACTACATTGCAAACTTAACCATTCCCAAAAACTATGTGGGGAAGGGTTATGAAGAAATGGTGGAGTTCCTTCAAGTTCATCCGTTGAACTACGCGATGACTGCATCTCCTGGTGTCCTGTACCAGGAGATGGTGTATGAGTTCTGGTATACCTGTGCCTACCTTCCAGAATCCAAAGTCATCAAGGGCACAATACTCAATGGGACTCAGACCATTGAGATCAACACTGATCTGCTCAGGGAGGTGCTTCATCTACCAACTGCTGCATCTTACGATAAGCCCCAAGCTGAAAATGATCAAATGGGCAATCTGCTACGCTTCTGTGGTGTGGCAGAACCCAAGGTTGGAGCAACACTGTTCAGGAAGGACCTCTCTCCTACCTACAGTTTCCTATTCGCCTCTGTGGTGATGTGCTTCAGCAGTAAAGTTGGTTCATTTGACCAACTAAGCCGTGATGAAATTCCTATAGTTCTGCAGCTTGTGGATGGAACTAACATAGACATGGCTAAATGGATTTTTCTGAATATGAGGAACCTGGTGCAGCAAGAGTCAAGACCAGCTGCTGTTAGATATCCCAGGTTTCTGAGCCTCATCTTCAAGCATGTATGTGGTGAGCATCTCTATAACTCTCAGCCTCTTCTTAAGACTGCTGCATTCCCAGTAATAGGGAATAGAGTTTTCTATACTCCAGTCCTGCAGAATGAGCCTCCTCTATCAACACCAATGAGGAGGCTGCTAGGTTTAGTGGAAGGACCCTCTACTGTGAGGGTGGATCCAGAGACTGCACCTACCAGAAAATCCAAAGCCAGGTCCAAACTTGTAAAGAGGACCCTGGCAACTGCTGAAGCTGGGCCTGTGAAAAAGAAGGCCAAAACAGCTCCATCTGAGTCTGTTCCTTTAGCCTCTGTGGCTGAGGAAGAGCAGACCCTTCACCCTGGCTCATCTGTTGAGCCTGAAGCCTTTGTGGCTGGTGCCTCTGTGGCACAAGAGACGATGGAACAGGCCAGCCCCACTGTTCCTAGCCCAGTCTCCCATCCTGTCCAAACAGATCCTCTCTCTACTCCACAATCACCCACATCCTCCATCCATTACCAAAGAAAATCAATAGCCAAAAAGAAAACAGCCCACAAAACCATCTCCTCTGTTCCCTCTCAACAGGGTTCAGTTGTAAAAGAAGCAACCCCAGCTGCCTCTCCTATTTTGGGAGAAGGTTCAGCTCATTTGGAGCCTGCTTCACTCCAAACTGAGTCACCCTTGAGTCAGCCTAGACCCTCTGGTTCCTCCCAACAGGAACCAGTTGTACAAATGGAGATACCCACATCAACTATCCCAGCCTCCCAACAGGCTGAGGATATTGAAAGACAGGAGTCCTCTCCACTCCATACTGTGTCCACACTGTCCCCCACTCAAATCTCCTCACACCCTGAGTCTGCACGAGGTGCCCACGCTGCTGATATAGACCAATCAGCAGCTCAGCCTCAAACTTCTGTTCCCCATGATTCAGCTGTTCAACACCAAACAGCTGCTGAGGGACCAACAACCCAAGCTGATGAACCTCAGGGATCATACCATCCCTCTGGTGAGGCTGCTTCCTCAATGCAAATTCCATCAGCAGGTTTCACCACTGCTGATGTTGAAATGCATATCCCATCTCCCAATGATGAGGTGCCTTTAGACCAAGGCACTGCAGAGGGAACCACCACTGGTCTTCATGAGGGTGTTGCAACACAAGCAACATCTGAGAGGCCCCAAACATCATCCCCTTTTCCTGGTGATGCAGCTACAGCCGCTGCTGAAGGACCTCTTGATCCCTCCAAACTGGGCCATCTTACTTTTGCCCAGGCTATGGAGCTTCTGTCCCAAGTCTCCCTTCCCTCTCCATCACATCCTCAAACACCAGCCTCATCCTCATCTTCTCGATATACCCACTCAAAGCAATCCACCCAAACACCACCATCTCCCAAAGACCTGCCTTTGAAGAATCAGCTTTCTTTGCTGACCAACAAAGTTGGTTCTTTTGAAATCACCATGCACTCCCTACCATCTATCATCTCAGACTCTGTGTCTGAGCAGCTCAAAGGATTCTTTGATATGTTTTAAGAATCCTTCCCAGTCACTCCTCAAACTGACAACTCTCCACAGCTGATTGCACTCACTGCACAGCTGCAAAATGTATCCAACTCTCTCTCCTCTATCCTCTCCTTACAACAGGACTCTGTGTCCTCTATGGCAGCCATTTCTCAACAGCTGTCATCTCTCCTCACTTCTTGCAACTCTACCCTTCCTAACACTTTGGCCAGCTTACAGACCATCATTGGTTCCCTATCCAACTCTGTATCATCAGACCTTGCTGATGTGCGAGATTCACTAGAACTTCATCTTGCACAGCTGCAATCTCTGCTGTTCACAGCGACTGATAGGGAAAATCTTCTTAAGCTGACCACTCTTGCTGATTCCCACACATCTTCTCTTCAGACCTGTCTTTCCCAACTTAGTGAGGTGAAGGATAACTTGGCTTTCTTAGTGAACAGTCTTGTTGGTCCTAGACCCTCTAAACCTGCTGGCAAGCCTGCTGACTTTGTGTCTTCAGGCAGACCAGGTGTTGAAGTCGCTGCTTCATCTCCTTCAAAGGGGGAGAAGTCATCTGCCTCGAAGACTAAGTCTAAGGGGGAGAAAACTTCTTCTCCTAAGGAGATACCAGTGTCTGCAACTCACACTTGTCAGCCAGCAGAAATTTTTGAAACAGGTGCAGCTGAAGGTTCTTCTCAAGCTGCTATGCCTACTCAGGCTGTCTCTCCAAACCCTGCTCCGTCTAAGGGGGAGGAAATCATTCCTGAGGACAGGCCTAGCAGCAAAAGGAGGCACCTTATTCTATCAGAAGAAGAAGAAGAAGAAGAAATTCCTGAAGCTGCTGTCACTAAAGCAGCAGCTAAAGGAAAAGAAAAGGTAGCTGAGGATCCTATGCAGCAGAAACAGGCAGAAATGCAATTTCACAAGACCAGAGCCAAAGAGATGGGCCTCCCTATGCACAAATACTTTGAGTTTAGGGAAGAACAGCTTCAAGCTCTGGAGGAATTAAGAGAAGAAGAAGAATCTGCCAAAGCTGCTAAGTCCTTTGCCCTTCAAGAAGCAAAGAAAATCAAAATGTCTACCTTGGAGGTGCAAAAGAAAATAATGGAAGCTGCCAGGCAATCAGCAGGAGAAAAGGAGAAGGAAGTAGAGAAAGGTACTCAGGTCTCTGTGACCAAATCAACAGTACCCTCTGCCAGAGCCAAATTCCACTTTGACAACTTGGCTAGAAAGAAATTTCATGATGTTGCTACTAGAATGCTTGCCAAGGAAGCGATTGTCAAAGCTGTTCCCATTTCAAGAAAAGGCACACAGTGGAAACTTCAGATCACCAGGATGGGTGCAACAGGCCCTGAAATGGAATCCTACGATCACACTGATGTTGCACAGATGGGATACAGGGAATGGGTGGAACTGGCAGTTGCCCTGAGCCAGTCTAAGTCAGAAACGGCTAAGACTATCAGGGCATACATCAAGAAGCTGATGGAGAGAGTAAGTGAGCTGGGCCTGATTCCAAAAGAAGTAAGAGAGGGTGTCTTTGTGACATACCCCAAAATAAAGGCCAGAAGGACAAAGAAGGATACAGAGCTGGAAGAACTCCTTATTATGATTGAACAAGGAGATTATGCTGTGGAAATTAAAGGAGTTGACCACAGCCTGCCTGAAGGAGTTGAATTTGAAGATGGCAAAGTAATTGAAGAGCCTGAGTTAGGGGCATTTTTTGTAGATCCCCTATCTCAGAAGAAATGTTTTCAAAGAGCTTCAGACCTACACAAAGTTGGTCTAAAGCAGCTTGCAGCCTTCAGGATTGCCACCTCCTTCAGACAGTCCAGCATATGGAGAGCAGCCATCTGGGAGGAGCTGAAAGGTTTTTATGACAGAGGTGAGCTTCAAGATTTTAACTTTATGTTTCTCATAGCTGAAATTGAAGAAATGGAAGAAACAACGGAAGAACTTGAAAGAAGATTCAAAGAAGGGATACCACCTCCTGTCTAATGAAGTCCACCTGCCATCTGGGTAGGTGAAGAATGGAAGCTGTCCATCAGTTGGACAGGCTTGCCATTATCTGCTCCCAACTCAAACAGTCCAAACATTTTGTACATTAGTTGTACATCCTGTACATTAGTTGTACATTATTACATTAGTTGTAAAATACATTAGTACATTAGTTGTACTCTTGTAAGAACATGTGTTGTTCTAGTGTAGTCAAAAATCAGTGTATATATAAACTGATCTTTTACTTTACTGTAATGTTGTAATTTCTATTTCAGCAAATGTACTGTAAAAATATATAGTGATTTTTGATAAGTCCAGCTTGGACTGGTTATTGCAAATAGGGGGAGATTGTTAGGCACAAAAAGGCCTCAGTCAAACCTGTTCTACATCTGAGGGGGAGATTTTTAACCAAACCTGTTGATGCATTTGAAGGTTGAATTTAAGGCCTGTTATATGCCTTATTGAGACCTGAAAATGATTTGCAATATCAGTCTAAAGCTGTTCTATATGTTGCATGTGTTGCAACTAAGACAGTTTGTCCAAGCTGCTCAGTCTGCTGAACAGGCTGGACATAAACTGTCCACGCTGCTCTACACTGTTGAGCAGCTTGGGCATTTTTAAAGTGTTCTGTTCTTTGTGAACAGAACCTGTTCTTTGTGAACAGGCTAAACACTTTATGGAATTTGTTTCCAAGTCATCATGTATTGTTTTTTGCTACAAGATCAGTTTACAAAGTCGAAGACAAAGTGGAAATCAGAACTGCTCAGCCTGCCCACGCTGTTCTGTTACATGAAGACAAAAGGGTATTTGAAAAAGGGTGACAGACCTTTTTCTTATATCAAAATAGGCCTTTACAAGGAAGAAAGACGCAAAGTTGACATTCCTAAATTAGTTAAAGGCATTGCAACAGTAGACAAAGTAAAAAGACAAAAGTTCTGCACATGTGAAGACAAGTCTGCTTTTCAGAAAAGTGCAGAAAAGGTTATGTTGTCTTTTTCAACAAGACTTTTCCTTTTCATTCTGTCCAATGAAGATGTTTCTCTGAGATCCTCTAAGTGAGTATAAAAGGAAGCTTCCAAGGTCAGAAAGAAGTGTGAAGAAAGCTAAGTGCTTAAACCAAGAGTGAACGTGCAAGTGTGATCTTCATGCATGCAAGTCTTCTGTGTAAACCAGCATCTGTGTGTCTAAGCTGTTTTACATAAGCCGTTCCTTTAAGTCTTGTAAACACAGTGAGTGCATCTTAGTGAGTGTATTCATTGTAATCTAGTTTGAGTCTGTCTTAGACTAGTAAGCATACTGTTGTATCTGTCATCTCAGCTTGAACTATTCCGCATTCAAGCTTGTTTGTAATTAACAATTTGTTGATAATACATACAAACATTGAGAAAAGAGTGTGTAGTTTTTAAAGTGCTGTATTCACCCCCCCTCTACAGCTTATAACTATATACTTTGGGAACCTCTCGGGACCTACAATTAATTTAGTTTATTTCAAGTTATTTGCTTATTTGCTTTAAGTTGCTTATTTAGTTTTAAATTATTCATTTATTTATTTGTTATTATTCTAGATTTAGTTTTAAGCTTTAATTATTGTCTTAGTTTTATTAAGAAAAAGGGAATCGTGGCGCAAGCATCGATTCTCACAAAACAGAAAGCTTCTAATTCTAGTTCTTCATCTAGTCCTCATAGGTTTATGCACACGCGTTATTCTGGTAGAATTTCACCTTTGAAATTTGACCAGGAAATAGAAAAGACGGCTAGATCTAATAGGCGAGCCACAACTCAAGCAAACAAAATTAAAAACATTGCTCCTAAGGTAGACGTGGAAGAAGAAGTAGTTAGTTCAGAAGACGAGAACGTCGATAACGTTCTTTTCGATGTCCAACAAAACCAAAGACCAATGGGAGACCGTAGAACCGTAGAATCCCATTATAGGCCGGGTGATATCCCTGATCCATCACCCATTCTCTACCCAATTAATGAGAATGAACCTGAAATTAGGCCACAACTATTAGTATCTTACCCGTTTTTCACGGAGCACCAAGCGAAGAACCGTACGAGCACTTAGCTGAATTCACCGCTATATGTAAGGCCAATCATGTTAGGGGAATGACAGTAGACACACTCAAACTTAGGCTATTTCCTTTCTCTTTAAAGGAAAGAGCGAAAAACTGGTTTGTGTCACTTCCCACTGATAGTATAACTAATTGGGATGAAATGAAAAAAGAATTTTTAACTGAATACTACCCAATTAGAAAAACTACATAAAAACGTAAAGAAATTACTGGATTTAAACAGAAAATTGGAGAACAATTCCACGAAGCCTTTAATAGGTTAAATGAATTACTAAGAACATGTCCTCACCATGAAATTCCTAAATGGATGCTAATTAAAACTTTTTTCGATGGGGTCAGTCAAGAAAGTAGGAATATGATCACCGCCGCTTCTGGCGGAA
This sequence comes from Centrapalus pauciflorus, assembly GCA_020465985.1. Classification (NCBI taxonomy): domain Eukaryota; kingdom Viridiplantae; phylum Streptophyta; class Magnoliopsida; order Asterales; family Asteraceae; genus Centrapalus; species Centrapalus pauciflorus. The sequence continues at coordinate 136,164 of JAANYP010001305.1, forward strand.
CCTTTTTAGCCAAGGAAGATGACGAATCCTGGGAATTATTAACCCAGTTAAGCAAAGGTTTAAAAGTCCAAGCGGGTTCGGATAGTAGTGTTGGTGTCCAGGTCATGGGCATAAACAATGCATGGAAAAAGAAAGTTAAATCCGACACCTCCGAACTAAGCAAAAAGATGGACCTGTTGATGAAAGGAATGGGAAAGGCTACAGTAGCACATGTCTGCTGTGTCACTTGTGGAGACCCTTCTCATCAAACCGAGAATTGCCCACATACCTTCACCCACGAAGAGTATGTGAATGAAGCTTTTGGCTGTCGACAACGAAGAGAACAGGAGAACCCATACTCGGAAACCTACAATCCGGGATGGAGAAAACACTCGAACTTTAGTTGGAGGGACAATCAAGACAATGATGCTCCCACGAAGCCAAGATATGAGCAACCTCGTCAACAAAATCGAGACTCCCAATACGGATCGACCTCAGCTATGAAGGATGATCGATACTATAAATGTCAAGACCCTAAAGAAGAGCATGAGTCACGACCAGTGTCGGGAAACACGAAAGAGTTTTCCGAGTTTATGGAATTCATGAAACAACAGACCATGGTACAAGCGAAAACTATGGAGATGCTTGGAAGGCAAATGGGACAAATTGCAGAGTCCCTAACAAAACCAGAAGAAGGGAAGCTTCCAAGTAACACCACGGTTAACCCATCACACCACCATGGCAAGGAGAAGAAATATGAAGTCAATGAAGTGAATGAAGTTAACAAAGTCACTACCCTTAGGAGTGGAAAGAAAGTAGATAATAATATAGACATGCCTAAGGAAAGTGAAACAGACGATGAGGTAGAAATTTCTTATGAAGAAGAACCACCTAAATCGGAGTCAAAGGTAGAAACAAGGATTAAGAAAGTAACTTTTAAGGATTCAGAAGCCAAGAAACCAGTCGAGACTAAAGTTGGGGAAGGCAGTTCAAACACTGAAATTGCTCAGTACCCAACGGCCTTAGAAAATCCGGCATCATTACCGTATTGTAAGAAAGGACCCAAAAATGAAGAATTATGGGACATTTTTAATCAAGTTAAAATTAATATTCCCTTAATTAAAGCCATGCAGCAAGTCCCTTCTTATGCTAAATTCCTAAAAGACCTTTGTACTCAGAAACGTAAATTCAAAATATCTCTTCCAAAGCAAATCAACCTCACTGAACAAGCCAGTGCAGTTATCACTAGCTCATTGCCGCCTAAACTAAAAGACCCAAGATCAGCCTTGATTCCGGTGACTATTGGCGATATTCAGATCAAAACGGCACTTCTAGACTTAGGGGCAAGTGTTAACATTCTACCTGGTAATTTATTTGACCAACATGATCTAGGCACCCTACATATAACAGATGTCATCCTACAATTAGCAGATAGGTCCACCAAAGTACCACGGGGGATGTTATCTGATGTAATTGTTAAGGTCGAAGATTTTCATTATCCAGTAGATTTCTTAGTGTTGGACTCGGACAATACTTATAAAGAAAGCCAACCGGCAATCATATTACGACGTCCCTTCTTAGCCACAATCAATGCTCAGATCAATTGCAGGACAGGTGCTTTAGACATAGCATTCGGAAACCGCAAACTCCGACTCAATGTCTTTAATAATGTACCTAATGCACCATTGGATTCAGAGTGTTACATGATCGATTTAGTTGATGATTTAATACAACAACAATTATCAACAATAACATGTAAAGATCCAATGGAGCTGCTCCTGTATTATCATGAGCATAAGTTAGATAATATGTCTGAAGGTAAGGAGTTCAAACTCGAACGTGTTCAGTTAGTGGACTCTACTCAACCACCATGGACACATAAGATCGAGAAACTTCCTACTAATCTTCCACCATCAGCAAAACCATCTCTAGAGCAACCACCCCAGTTAGAGTTGAAACCACTTCCATCTCATCTCAAATATGCTTTTCTTGGACCTGAGAGTACATTGCCTGTAATCATTGCAACAAATCTTACTGCTGCACAAGAAAAGGCTTTATTAGAAGTTTTATCGAGATATAAGGAAGCGGTAGGCTGGACTATAGCAGACCTCAAAAGAATTAGCCCAACACTATGTATGCACAGGATTATAACTGATCCAATAGCTAAGCCGAGCAGAGATGCTCAGCGAAGGCTAAATCCCAACCTTAGAGAGGTAGTGAAGAAAGAAGTACTAAAATGGCTAGATGCTGGAACTATTTATCCTATATCAGATAGCCAATGGGTTAGTCCCACACAGACGGTTCCCAAGAAATCTGGAATAACTCTTGTCGATACTCCTGAAGGAGAAAAGATCGCAACTCGCCCTGTAACGGGGTGGAGAGTATGTATCGACTATAGAAAATTGAATGCCGCAATCTCTAAAGACCATTCCCTTTGCAATTCATTGACCAAATAGTAGAAAAATTAGAAGGGAAAAAATTCTATTGCTTCTTAGATGGCTATTCGGGGTATAACCAAATCCCGATACACCGAGAAGACCAAGATAAGACGGCCTTTACATGTCCGTATGGCACATTCGCCTACCGAAAAATGCCATTTGAATTATGTAACGCTCCGACCACATTCCAGCGATGCATGATGGCTATATTTTCAGACATGGTTGGAGGGTCTCTTGAAATCTTCATGGACGATTTTTCTATATTTGATAATGTAGGTCCCGAGAGGTTCCCAAAGTATATAGTTATAAGCTGTAGAGGGGGGTGAATACAACACTTTAAAAACTACACACTCTTTTCTCAATATTTGTATGTATTATCAACAAATTGTTAATTACAAACAAGCTTGAATGCAGAATAGTTCAAGCTGAGATGACAGATACAACAGTATGCTTACTAGTCTAAGACAGACTCAAACTAGATTACAATGAATACACTCACTAAGATGCACTCACTGTGTTTACAAGACTTAAGGAACAGCTTAGGTAAAACAGCTTAGACACACAGATGCTGGTTTACAGAAGACTTGCATGCATGAAGATCACACTTGCACGTTCACTCTTGGTTTAAGCACTTAGCTTTCTTCACACTTCTTTCTGACCTTGGAAGCTTCCTTTTATACTCACTTAGAGGATCTCAGAGAAACATCTTCATTGGACAGAATGAAAAGGAAAAGTCTTGTTGAAAAAGACAACATAACCTTTTCTGCACTTTTCTGAAAAGCAGACTTGTCTTCACATGTGCAGAACTTTTGTCTTTTTACTTTGTCTACTGTTGCAATGCCTTTAACTAATTTAGGAATGTCAACTTTGCGTCTTTCTTCCTTGTAAAGGCCTATTTTGATGTAAGAAAAAGGTCTGTCACCCTTTTTCAAATACCCTTTTGTCTTCATGTAACAGAACAGCGTGGGCAGGCTGAGCAGTTCTGATTTCCACTTTGTCTTCGACTTTGTAAACTGATCTTGTAGCCAAAAACAATACATGATGACTTGGAAACAAATTCCATAAAGTGTTTAGCCTGTTCACAAAGAACAGAACACTTTAAAAATGCCCAAGCTGCTCAACAGTGTAGAGCAGCGTAGACAGTTTATGTCCAGCCTGTTCAGCAGACTGAGCAGCTTGGACAAACTGTCTTAGTTGCAACACATGCAACATATAGAACAGCTTTAGACTGATATTGCAAATCATTTTCAGGTTTCAATAAGGCATATAACAGGCCTTAAATTCAACCTTCAAATGTATCAACAGGTTTGATTATAAAATCTCCCCCTCAGATGTAGAATAGGTTTGACTGAGGCCTTTTTGTGCCTAACAATCTCCCCCTATTTGCAATAACCAGTCCAAGCTGGTCTTATCAAAAATCACTATAAATTATTACAGTACATTTGCTGAAATAGAATTACAACATTACAGTAAAGTAAAAGATCAGTTTATATATACACTGATTCTTGACTACACTAGAACAACACATGTTCTTACAAGAGTACAACTAATGTACTAATGTATTTTACAACTAATGTAAAAGCAAAAATTACAACTTATGTAATAATGTACAACTAATGTACAGAATTTTTGGACTGTTTGAGTTGAGAGCAGATAATGGCAAGCCTATCCAACTGATGGACAGCTTCCATTCTTCACCTACCCAGATGGCAGGTGGACTTCATTAGACAGGAGGTGGTATCCCTTCTTTGAATCTTCTTTCAAGTTCTTCCCTTGTTTCTTCCATTTCTTCAATTTCAGCTATGAGAAACATAAAGTTAGAATCTTGAAGTTCACCTCTGTCATAAAAACCTTTCAGCTCCTCCCAGATGGCTGCTCTCCATATGCTGGACTGTCTGAAGGAGGTGGCAATCCTGAAGGCTGCAAGCTGCTTAAGACCAACTTTGTGTAGGTCTGAAGCTCTTTGAAAACATTTCTTCTGAGATAGGGGATCTACAAAAAATGCCCCTAACTCAGGCTCTTCAATTACTTTGCCATCTTCAAATTCAACTCCTTCAGGCAGGCTGTGGTCAACTCCTTTAATTTCCACAGCATAATCTCCTTGTTCAATCATAATAAGGAGTTCTTCCAGCTCTGTATCCTTCTTTGTCCTTCTGGCCTTTATTTTGGGGTATGTCACAGAGACACCCTCTTTTACTTCTTTTGGAATCAGGCCCAGCTCACTTACTCTCTCCATCAGCTTCTTGATGTATGCCCTGATAGTCTTAGCCGTTTCTGACTTAGACTGGCTCAGGGCAACTGCCAGTTCCACCCATTCCCTGTATCCCATCTGTGCAACATCAGTGTGATCATAGGATTCCATTTCAGGGCCTGTTGCACCCATCCTGGTGATCTGAAGTTTCCACTGTGTGCCTTTTCTTGAAATGGGAACAACTTTGACAATCGCTTCCTTGGCAAGCCTTCTAGTAGCAACATCATGAAATTTCTTTCTAGCCAAGTTGTCAAAGTGGAATTTGGCTCTGGCAGAGGGTACTGTTGATTTGGTCACAGAGACCTGAGTACCTTTCTCTACTTCCTTCTCTTTTTCTCCTGCTGATTGCCTGGCAGCTTCCATTATTTTCTTTTGCACCTCCAAGGTAGACATTTTAATTTTCTTTGCTTCTTGGAGGGCAAAGGACTTAGCAGCTTTGGCAGATTCTTCTTCTTTTCTTAATTCCTCCAGAGCTTGAAGCTGTTCTTCCCTAAACTCAAAGTATTTGTGCATAGGGAGGCCCATCTCTTTGGCTCTGGTCTTGTGAAATTGCATTTCTGCCTGTTTCTGCTGCATAGGATCCTCAGCTACCTTTTCTTTTCCTTTAGCTGCTGCTTTAGTGACAGCAGCTTCAGGAATTTCTTCTTGTTCTTCTTCTTCTGATAGAATAAGGTGCCTCCTTTTGCTGCTAGGCCTGTCCTCAGGAATGATTTCCTCCCCCTTAGACTGAGCAGGGTTTGGAGAGACAGCCTGAGTAGGCATAGTAGTTTGAGAAGCACCTTCAGCAGCACCTGTTTCAAAAATCTCTGCTTGTTGACCAGTGTGAGTTGCAGACACTGGTATCTCCTTAGGAGAAGAAGTCTTCTCCCCCTTAGACTTAGTCTTCGAGGCAGATGACTTCTCCCCCTTTGAAGGAGATGAAGCAGCGACTTCAACACCTGGTCTGCCTGAAGACACAAAGTCAGCAGGCTTGCCAGCAGGTTTAGAGGGTTTAGGACCAACAAGGCTGTTCACTAAGTAAGCCAAGTTATCCTTCACCTCACTAAGTTGGGAAAGACAGGTCTGAAGAGAAGATGTGTGGGAATCAGCAAGAGTGGTCAGCTTAAGAATATTTTCCCTATCAGACGCTGTGAACAGCAGAGATTGCAGCTGTGCAAGATGAAGTTCTAGTGAATCTCGCACATCAGCAAGGTCTGATGATACAGAGTTGGATAGGGAACCAATGATGGTCTGTAAGCTGGCCAAAGTGTTAGGAAGGGTAGAGTTGCAAGAAGTGAGGAGAGATGACAGATGTTGGGAAATGGCTGCCATAGAGGACACAGAGTCCTGTTGTAAGGAGAGGATAGAGGAGAGAGAGTTGGATACAGTTTGCAGCTGTGCAGTGAGTGCAATCAGCTGTGGAGAGTTGTCAGTTTGGGGAGTGACTGGGAAGGATTCTTTAAACATATCAAAGAATCCTTTGAGCTGCTCAGACACAGAGTCTGAGATGATAGATGGTAGGGAGTGCATGGTGTTTTCCAAAGAACCAACTTTGTTGGTCAGCAAAGAAAGCTGATCCTTCAAAGGCAGGTCTTTGGGAGATGGTGGTGTATGGGTGGATTGTTTTGAGTGGGTAGTGGGAGAAGATGAGGATGAGGCTGGTGTTTGAGGATGTGATGGAGAGGGAAGGGGGACTTGGGATAGAAGCTCCATAGCCTGGGCAAAAGTAAGATGGCCCAGTTTGGAGGGATCAAGAGGTCCTTCAGCAGCGGCTGTAGCTGCATCACCAGGAGAAGGGGATGATGTTTGGGGCCTCTCAGATGCTGCTTGTGTTGCAACACCCTCATGAAGACCAGTGGTGGTTCCCTCTGCAGTGCCTTGGTCTAAAGGCACCTCATCATTGGGAGATGGGATATGCATTTCAACATCAGCAGTGGTGAAACCTGCTGATGGAATTTGCATTGAGGAAGCAGCCTCACCAGAGGGATGGTATGATCCCTGAGGTTCATCAGCTTGGGTTGTTGGGCCCTCAGCAGCTGTTTGGTGTTGAACAGCTGAATCATGGGGAACAGAAGTTTGAGGCTGAGCTGCTGATTGGTCTATATCAGCAGCGTGGGCACCTCGTGCAGACTCAGGGTGTGAGGAGATTTGAGTGGGGGACAGTGTGGACACAGTATGGAGTGGAGAGGACTCCTGTCTTTCAATATCCTCAGCCTGTTGGGAGGCTGGGATAGTTGATGTGGGTATCTCCATTTGTACAACTGGTTCCTGTTGGGAGGAACCAGAGGGTCTAGGCTGACTCAAGGGTGACTCAGTTTGGAGTGAAGCAGGCTCCAAATGAGCTGAACCTTCTCCCAAAATAGGAGAGGCAGCTGGGGTTGCTTCTTTTACAACTGAACCCTGTTGAGAGGGAACAGAGGAGATGGTTTTGTGGGCTGTTTTCTTTTTGGCTAGAGATTTTCTTTGGTAATGGATGGATGATGTGGGTGATTGTGGAGTAGGGAGAGGATCTGTTTGGACAGGATGGGAGACTGGGCTAGGAACAGTGGGGCTGGCCTGTTCCATCGTCTCTTGTGCCACAGAGGCACCAGCCACAAAGGCTTCAGGCTCAACAGATGAGCCAGGGTGAGGGGTCTGCTCTTCCTCAGCCACAGAGGCTAATGGAACAAACTCATACTGAGCTGTTTTGGCCTTCTTTTTCACAGGCCCAGCTTCAGTTGCCAGGGTCCTCTTTACAAGTTTGGACCTGGCTTTGGATTTTCTGGTGGGAGCAGTCTCTGGATCCACCCTCACAGTAGAGGGTCCTTCCACTAAACCTAGCAGCCTCCTCATTGGTGTTGATAGAGGAGGCTCATTCTGCAGGACTGGAGTATAGAAAACTCTATTCCCTATTACTGGGAATGCAGCAGTCTTAAGAAGAGGCTGAGAGTTATAGAGATGCTCACCACATACATGCTTGAAGATGAGGCTCAGAAACCTGGGATATCTAACAGCAGCTGGTCTTGACTCTTGCTGCACCAGGTTCCTCATATTCAGAAAAATCCATTTAGCCATGTCTATGTTAGTTCCATCCACAAGCTGCAGAACTATAGGAATTTCATCACGGCTTAGTTGGTCAAATGAACCAACTTTACTGCTGAAGCACATCACCACAGAGGCGAATAAGAAACTGTAGGTAGGAGAGAGGTCCTTCCTGAACAGAGTTGCTCCAACTTTTGGTTCTGCTACACCACAGAAGTGCAGCAGATTCTTCATCTGTTCATCTTCAGGCTGTGGTTGATCATATTTGTCAATCACAGGGAGTCGAAGAACTTCCCTGAGCAGATGAGTGTTGATATCAATGGTCTGAGTCCCATTGAGTATGGTGCCCTTGATGACTTTGGATTCTGGAAGGTAGACACAGGTATACCAGAACTCATACACCATCTCCTGGTACAGGACACCAGGAGATGCTTGCATTGCGTAGTTCAACGGATGAACTTTCAGAAACTCCACCATTTGTGCGTAACCTTTCCCCACATAGTTTTTGGGAATAGTGAGGTTGGCAATGTAGTTGGTGGGCTTGATGGTCAGCATCGTGGTGATGGATGAGTGTTTGACGACATCCTCACCAACGAATACTGGGAGAAAGGGATTAGGTCTGTGAGCCATTTGGAAGTATTTGAGGTTTGAAGAAGCAAAAGACACTTAGTCGATTTTAGGGTTCTTGAGGATTTCTGGAAATGATGAGGAAGACGAAGATGAAACAGTATGTAGGTATTTATAGGATTTGAATGGTCGTGTGTATGAGAGAGAAAAGATTTGGGCGGTTTGATTTGAAATGTTAGTTAACGAAAAAACGGAACGGTTGTCCATGTCAGAACATTTGTCAGACCACTTGACCTTTTTAATCACTAACACACGTAACATACATTATCCGCAGTAATTAAGTTAAATAAAACATAATTTAAGTAACTTAATTATGAAGAAAGGTAATTAAACTGCTGGTCTACGCTGTTGGTCAACCCTTTGATAAGTAGAGTCAACACATGTGGTTCATTCTTCAAGCTGTTCTCCTTTCAAACTATGCCTTCAGCCTGTTCTCAGTTGTGAGAACAGGTTTGGTCAAAGGCAGTGTGAAGGAATGAACAGGTTAAGGAATGAACCATCAGAGCAGGCTGGACTTATAAACTGTTGGTTGTTCAGCCTGTTCTATGCTCAAGCTGTTCAAGTTTTCAGAAAAATGGCTAAGTATAGAACATGCATAGCCTGTTCTGTCTAAGCTGTTCTGGGAAACTTGAGCAGTGTGAGACATACAACCTCGTAGACTTGAGAGAACACTTAGTCACTCTTATTTAACATGCCCAGCTTGCTGACAAGGTAATTAAACCTTGTTTCATCCAGAGGTTTGGTGAAAATGTCTGCAAGCTGTTCATTTGTGGAAATAAAACTTACCTCCACATTACCTTTTTGAATGTGATCCCTGATGAAGTGATGTCTGACTTCAATATGCTTTGTTCTTGAGTGAAATACTGGATTGTTGGAGATGGCTATGGCACTTGTGTTATCACACAGAATAGGAGTTTTCCTATACACAAGCCCATAGTCTTCAAGCTGATGCTGCATCCACAGAATCTGCCCACAGCAGCTTCCAGCAGCAATGTATTCAGCTTCAGCAGTAGAAGTGGACACTGAGTTCTGCTTCTTGCTACTCCAACTGATCAACTTTCCACCAAGGAGTTGACATCCACCTGTTGTGCTTTTCCTATCTAACCTGCAGCCTGCAAAATCAGAATCTGAATAACCTGTTAGTTCAAGGCTTGAGTCTTTGGGGTACCAAAGACCCAAACCTGGTGTACCCTTCAGGTATCTGAAGATTCTTTTAACAGCAGTTAGATGTGATTCCTTTGGATCAGCTTGGAACCTAGCACATAAACAGGTGGCAAACATAATATCAGGTCTACTAGCAGTCAAGTATAGCAAGCTCCCAATCATGCCTCTGTAAGCTGTTACTGAAACAGCTTTGCCACTGGCATCAGCATCCAATTTTACATTGGTTGCCCATTGGGGTTTTAATAGGAGAACTTTGATCAAATTTGAACTTTTTCAAAAGATCTAAAGTGTACTTTCTTTGATTTATAAAAATTCCAGTTGAGGTTTGTTTAACCTGTAATCCTAAAAAGAAAGTTAGTTCTCCCATCATACTCATTTCATACTTAGATTTCATGAGTAATGAAAAATTCTTGCATAGCTGCTCATTAGTAGAACCAAATATTATGTCATCCACATAGATTTGAACAAGCATAATATCAGACTTCACCTTCTTTATGAACAGTGTGGTATCCACTTTACCTCTGGAGTACCCATTGCTCATAAGGAATTCAGTAAGAGTGTCATACCAGGCTCTAGGGGCTTGTTTGAGACCATAGAGAGCTTTGTCCAACTTATAGACAAAACCTGGGTGTTGTTCATTTTCAAAACCTGGAGGCTGCTTGACATATACTTCTTCTTGCAGCTTCCCATTCAAAAATGCACTCTTCACATCCATTTGAAATACCTTTATGCTCTTATGAGCAGCGTAGGCTAGATACAAACGAATTGCTTCTAGCCTGGCCACAGGAGCAAATGTTTCATCATAGTCAATGCCTTCCTCCTGTCTGTAGCCCTGAGCAACCAGTCTTGCCTTATTTCTAATCACATGACCTTGCTCGTCCATCTTGTTCCTGAAAACCCATTTTGTGCCAATTATAGTTTTTCCTTTAGGAGCAGGGACCAGCTTCCATACTTTGTTCCTCTCAAACTGATTGAGTCTTCTTGCATGGCAGTGATCCAATTGGCATCTTTTAATGCTTCATCAACCCTTCTTTGGCTCATTAGTGAAACAAAACTAGAGAACATACAAAAGTTCCCTAAGCTGTCCCACCGTGTTTGTATCCCTTTGTTGATGTCACCAATTATTTGATCATTGGGGTGACACCTGATCCACTTAGGATCATTTTTCAATGATGATTTACCTGAGTTGTTAACATCTTCAGCAGGTCCTGTTGAACAGCTCTCAAGATTTTCAGACACACTGTTGTCTTGAGCCTGTTCACTTGTTGAACATGTTTGACCACTGTTGAACATATCAGCAGAGGAACTGGGAAAATCAGCATTGATAGGTTCTGGACATGCTGTTGTAATTAAGTCAGTACACTTATTCACACAGGGTGTATTGACATAATTATCATCATGTCCATCATGATTAACAGGTTCCACACTAGGTGTAGTGGAAGCTTTTGAGTCCTCTTCATTTATTGAATGCATCAGATCATCAAAGTTAAGTTCTCCTGAAACTGATTCAGGAACAGCTTTGGTGGAGGCATTCTTGGACTCTTCAAAGGTGACATTGATAGATTCATCTATCACCTTTCTTTTGTTGTTGTATACCCTGTAGGCTTTGGAGATAGCAGAGTAGCCAACAAACACACCTTCATCAGCTTTAGGTTCAAATTTTGACAGCTGGTCCCTTTGATTCAGAATAAAACAGGGACATCCAAACACATGGAAATAACTGACATTTGGCTTTCTCCCTTTGAGCAGCTCATAGGGAGTCTTGTTGAACCTTTTCACCACTAAGGATCTGTTTTGGGTGAAGCAGGCAGTGTTAACAGCTTCAGCCCAAAATGATGAAGGTAAACCTGATGCACACAGCATGGTTCTGGCCCTTCAATGAGAGTTCGGTTTCTCCTTTCAGCAACTCCATTTTGTTGAGGAGTTCTTACTGCTGAAAAAGTTTGAGAGATCCCTTCTCTTCAAAGAACGTCTTCAAGAGTACGTTTCTGAATTCCGTACCATGTCACTTCTAAGCTGCTTACTTGGGCAGAGTTCAAGCAATTTCCATCTATTTGACCAAATCCAATAATTCTCTTAGCAGCATCTTCCTTTTCTCTTCAGAAAGATCACCCATGTGACTGGATAACTCATCACCCATTACAAGAGTGTATCTTCTTCCTCCTAGACTTGGGACATTAACAGGTCCAAACAAGTCCATATGGATCAAGAAGAGTGGAGTATCAATAGAGAAATTGTGTTTGGATTTAAAAGATGTTTTTCTCTGCTTGCCTTTCTCACAAGCTGTGCATAATCTATCTTTGGCAAAAGTCATAGAAGGCAAACCTGTCACCAACTCTTTCTTACAGAGTTTGTTGATGTTCTTGAAGTTCAGATGTGACAGTCTTCTATGCCATAACCAGTTTAGATCAGCATTTGTTCTTGTGAGGAAACAGGTTTCAGTTGTGGGGTCAGCAGAATGCATATCCCACAAACATATACACCTTTTCTTTCGTTGCGCACATAGCCCCCCCCCCACAACTGCCTTGGGAATCCGACAATATGTAACCCAGGTGCTCATCAAAGTTAACCTTGTAGCCAGCATCACACAGTTGGCTTATGCTAACAAGGTTGTGTTTTAGCCCAACCACATAGGCTACTCTTTTGAACACTGCAGCACCAGCTTTAAGAGTTCCATATCCCTCAGTGGATCCCTGTACATTGTCACCAAAGGTGACTTTTGGCCCTTTTTTAGGCCTGAGTTCACTCAGCAATTCTTTACAACCTGTCATGTGCCCTGAGCAGCCACTGTCCAAGTACCAAACCTGGGAAGGTTGTTTTTCCTGCAGAGTGATAAGAGAACTATTAGTCATTTTTAGGGGAACTCATCACAGAGATGAGTTCTCCTACTTCATCAACATTTGTTGATGGATTTGGAATGTCCACACTAATATTCCCTATCTGAATGGTATCAGCTTGAATACCATCCTCAGTGACTGTGACATTTCCACCACTGCTTGTGACAGCTGTGAGGGAAACAGCAGAGTCAACAGGCCTCATGTCCTCAGATTTAGGACAGTCCTTGGCCAGATGTGTCTTCTTCCCACATTTGTAACATTTTCTCTTTTTAGTATTTTTGGAAGAAGATCCTTCAGAAACACATTCTGAGCTATTTTTGTTTATTCTTTCAGCAGGTTTAGCATTCTTTGTTGAATCAACAGCTTGTGTGGAGAGTTCAATAGCCACAGCTTTGACTGTCTCTTCTTTCCTCTTTTTGGGAGGACAGATGTCAAAGACAGGAAGCTTGATTGGCTTTTGAGCTTCCACAGGTTTGGGAAACTTATTCCCAGTTGTCTCAGTTTGAGCAATGGCTTTGCCTTTTCCCCTACTGGATTGTGATTTATGCTGCCTATCAGCATACTCACTGTGTTTGGTTTTGAAAAACTTATTTTCATTTAAAACCAATTTACCACTATGATTAGAAAACTTATTTGAAATCACAGCAGTTTTGTTTTCAACATGAGACTTACCCTTGTTGAAAACAGGCTGCTTACTTTTTGAAAACTTATTTTCAAAGTGTTTAGCATCAAAAGGATTAACATGCTTTTTACCAACAGCTTTGGACTCAGAACCTGTTTTGTCAACAGGTTTAGCATCCACAGCTTCAGTTTGAACATGTTTTCCTTTCTTTTGCTTGTGTGAGCTAGCAAAGCACTTAGCAGGCTGTTTTGGAGAACAAACTCCAACATCAGCTTTTGAGCTGAGTTCACACAAGCTGTCAGTATTTGAGGCCTGACAAACCTGTTTGTTGAGATTAGTTTACCATTCACATTTTGAATGAATGTATTTGGAAGTTCACCAAGAGTGGATAAATCTTCTTTCAAATTACTTATCTCAACAATGGAAGCTGCTGTGTCAAGATCCCCTCCAAGATAGGCTTGGATTTGTGCAGGAATCTGTTGACTTATACAATGGCTGACTTTTTGTGCAGATTGGCACCAAGAGTCAACTATCTTTTGAAGCTTGGCATGCTTTATATCTGTTTCTCTCTTTTCTTCCAGTAAAATGGAGTTGACGTGTTTTAATTCATCAAGCTCAGTTTCCAACTTATGGAAACTGTCCAGTTTACTGGATTTAGTTTTAAGATCAGCTTTAAGCTTAGAGATTTCAGATAATAAAGCATCATGCTTCTCAACAGCAGCTTTGAGATCAACAAGCATATATTCAAACATTTTAACTTTTTCTTCAGAACTGTAAGCCACAAAATTTTGTACCTTATACATCATTGTAGGATTCCAGTTCTCTAAGCTGCTGAAGGCTTCAGCTTCAGCCATATCCTGTTTGAAACTGCTTGTTGATGGGACATCAGTGTTGGCCATCAGACATTGATTATCTTCTTCATCAGATGATGAATCAGATTCCTCCCAGTCACATGTCTCTGCCATAAGTCCCTTTTGGCGATTGGAAGACACAGAGTTTTCCAATTTCCTCAGCTTAGCCATGGCCATAAGGTACTTAACCCTATAGCCATCATCCTTGTTAGTCTTGTTGGGTTTGGATGACTGACCAACAGCTTTTGACACACAGTCAGCAGCTATGTGACCAGTTTTGCCACACTTGAAGCACTCAGCTTTGGATTTGTCAAATGCCTTCTTTTTGCCAGCACTTGAACCTCCTTGCAGCATGTTTCTTCCAAACCTTTTCTTGTTGAACCTTTTGACAAGCATGGCTATCATTTGCTCATCATCTTGTTCAGCAAGATCTGCAGCATCTTCTTCGTCTGACACCTCCTCCTTTTCATCATCCTGTTGATCAGGTTGAATGAACACATCATTCACCTGATTTACAGGCTGTCTCACATTAGCCACAAAGGCTGCACCTCTTCTGGACATTTCCAAGGCATTTCTCTTTTGTTGCCTTGACTGTTCATCATTCAGTAAGGATCCATACAGATTGACCAGATCCATACTTCTGATAGTACCTGAGTTCCTTAGGATTGTTGAAAAGTAGTTCCACTCTTCAGGTAAAATGTCCAGAAATTTGTTCACCAGGGTAAGACTGTCCTTGGTGATCCCAACAGCTTTGAGATCATTCACTAGAGCAGTAAACCTGGTGTAGGTTTCAGTGAGAGTCTCCTTTGGTTTAGCAAAGAAGAGTTCATACTGTCTAACAAGATTGTTGATCCTGTTGTCCAGTGTGATTGTGGGTCCATCATAGACGGTACACAAAGTATCCCACATCTCCTTTGCTGTCTTCATTTTCTCAACCTGCTTGAACACATCATCAGGGAGAGAAATGACCAGGTTGTTTCTGGCCTTTGCATCCAGAGCCACCAATCTCTTGTCTTCATCAGACCATTGAGCTTTAGCTTTCTCAAAGGTCCTGATTTCAGGAGCAGCTCCTTCAACCGCTGGAGTTATGGTAGTAACAGAGGTTGGCACATAGGGACCCTCCATCACTATCTCTGGCAGTTGTACATCCAGATTCTCTAAATAGAGCATCATTCTGCACTTCCAACCAGAGAAGTTTTGATGATTAAATTTGGGAGGTTTGCCCATAGAGCCATTGTCATAGTAAGAAGAATTTGCAGCACTGTTGTCCATGGAAACTTAGGAGAATAAGAGATCTAGAATGACACACACTCTAACCTGTCTCTGATACCAGTTGTAGGTCCCGAGAGGTTCCCAAAGTATATAGTTATAAGCTGTAGAGGGGGGGTGAATACAGCACTTTAAAAACTACACACTCTTTTCTCAATGTTTGTATGTATTATCAACAAATTGTTAATTACAAACAAGCTTGAATGCGGAATAGTTCAAGCTGAGATGACAGATACAACAGTATGCTTACTAGTCTAAGACAGACTCAAACTAGATTACAATGAATACACTCACTAAGATGCACTCACTGTGTTTACAAGACTTAAGGAACAGCTTAGGTAAAACAGCTTAGACACACAGATGCTGGTTTACAGAAGACTTGCATGCATGAAGATCACACTTGCACGTTCACTCTTGGTTTAAGCACTTAGCTTTCTTCACATTTCTTTCTGACCTTAGAAGCTTCCTTTTATACTCACTTAGAGGATCTCAGAGAAACATCTTCATTGGACAGAATGAAAAGGAAAAGTCTTGTTGAAAAGACAAAATAACCTTTTCTGCACTTTTCTGAAAAGCAGACTTGTCTTCACATGTGCAGAACTTTTGTCTTTTTACTTTGTCTACTGTTGCATTGCCTTTAACTAATTTAGGAATGTCAACTTTGCGTCTTTCTTCCTTGTAAAGGCCTATTTTGATATAAGAAAAAGGTCTGTCACCCTTTTTCAAATACCCTTTTGTCTTCATGTTACAGAACAGCGTGGGCAAGCTGAGCAGTTCTGTTTTCCACTTTGTCTTCGACTTTGTAAACTGATCTTGTAGCCAAAAACAATACATGATGACTTGGAAACAAATTCCATAAAGTGTTTAGCCTGTTCACAAAGAACAGGTTCTGTTCACAAAGAACAGAACACTTTTAAAAATGCCCAAGTTGCTCAACAGTGTAGAGCAGCGTAGACAGTTTATGTCCAGCCTGTTCAGCAGACTGAGCAGCTTGGACAAACTGTCTTAGTTGCAACACATGCAACATATAGAACAGCTTTAGACTGATATTGCAAATCATTTTCAGGTTTCAATAAGGCATATAACAGGCCTTAAATTCAACCTTCAAATGTATCAACAGGTTTGATTATAAAATCTCCCCCTCAGATGTAGAATAGGTTTGACTGAGGCCTTTTTGTGCCTAACAGATAAGTCATTCGAAGGGTGTCTATCTCATTTGGAAAAAGTTCTCAAGCGGTGTACCGAAAACAATTTGGTATTAAGCTGGGAAAAAAGTCATTTCATGGTCAAGGAGGGAGTAGTCTTAGGACATATAGTGTCTGAAAGAGGTTTGGAGGTTGATCGTGCTAAGATACTATTAATTTCATCATTACCACCGCCTACTAATATTAAAGGAATTCCTTCCTTCTTAGGACATGCAGGATTTTACCGAAGGTTTATAAAAGATTTTAGTGCCATAACTAAACCCTTATGTAACCTGCTACTCAAAGACGCACCATTTAATTTCGATAAGGGATGCATAGAGGCATTTGACACATTAAAAGCTAAGCTCATGGAGGCACCGAACCTGCAATCACCCGATTGGTCTCAGCCCTTTGAGATCATGTGTGACGCAAGTGATCACGCAGTAGGTGCCGTCCTTGGTCAAAGAGTGGACAAGAAGCCTCTGGTAATATACTATGCCAGTAAAACATTCTCTGAAGCTCAGATAAATTATACAACAACTGAAAAAGAATTACTTGCAGTAGTTTATGCGCTAGATAAGTTCAGATCTTATGTCTGGGGAGCTAAGGTAATTGTGTATTCTGATCACAGTGCCTTACGACATCTCTTGGCTAAGAAAGACGCTAAACCACGACTAATTCGTTGGATACTGCTATTACAAGAGTTTGACTTAGAAATTCGAGACAAAAATGGCTCAGAAAATGTAGTAGCAGACCATCTATCGAGACCGCCAACAATCACCACCGATATGCTGGATTCCATTCGGGATAACTTCCCAGATGAACAATTACTGTTCATCACAAAAGTGCCTTGGTTTGCTAATTTAGTGAACTATTTTGTCACAGGGAAAATCCCAGGCCACTGGAATTCACATGAAAGAAAGTATTTCTTTTCCCAAACTAAACAATACATTTGGGAAGAGCCAGATTTATTCAAAATAGGAGTAGATCAGATTATCCGGCGATGTGTACCAGACAATGAGCATTACGACATCCTGAATCACTGCCATTCGTATGCATGCGGAGGTCATTTTAGTGCTAAAAAGACATGTCATCGCACTGCTTTCAAAACTCCTATTGGCATGTCTTCCTATAAGTTAGTGTATGGTAAACTATGTCATCTTCCGGTTGAACTAGAACACCGAGCATTGTGGATAATTAAAAATACAAATCTAAATTTCACAGCTGCCGGTATAAATCGAAAACACCAACTAAACGAATTAGAAGAAATATGAAAGGAAGCTTATGAAAGTGCTAAAATATATAAAGAAAAGACAAAAGCTTTCCATGATCGACTAATTAAACGAAATGTGTTTAACAAAGGTGACAAAGTCTGGTTATTCAACACACGCCTGTGGCTCCTCCCAGACAAACTAAAAAGTAAGTGGTCAGACCCATACACAGTCACTAACGTCTACCCTCATGGTGCAGTAGAAATAATAGATCAAAAAGGCGGTGATCCGTTTAAAATGAACGGACATCGATTAAATTTATTTGTACAATGGGCTGATAATGAAATTATTTCATCTGAGACAATGGTTTTTGAAGATATCACTTAAATATTAAGATTTCCAAAATGTGTGGCTGAAGACATTAAACTTAGCGCTTTCTGGAAGGCAATCCAGTGAACTTTGTGGGTGTGTTCCATAGAAACCCTCACGAGAGTATAACTCATCCACTCGGGCTACCGAGGGGTTTAAAGGCTTGTTGCACATGCTATGTGCAATCGTTTTTCACCACGAAAGTGTGTTTTTAATTTTAGATATTCAAGTAGATTTTAATGATTTACATATGTTTTAGTAATTTTAATCGCTCCTTTAAGACACTTAGTTACATAACGATTCATCCTACAACATAATGCCACACGTAGTGTCCAATTAAGTTGGGGAAAAATTGTACATCATTGGGAAAGAATCCAAAGACAGCGAATGTTGGCAAAACGGTCATAATTGGAGAAGGAATCGGTGTTTCGTACGTAAATTCATCAGCATTAGGGGGACCAAACATCACAAAAAGCACACACAAAAAAAACCACCTGGCAGCCAGAGCAGCGCACCGGCCAGCGCAGGCCTGCGCACCGGCCATCACACAGGTGCGCCTGCGTCTGCGCCCCGATGAAGATCTGCGAATTTTTAACCCCTTTTCACACCATTTTACCCATTTCTCTCCTACAACTTCCGAAAATTTGGCAAACTTTTGCTCTCGAATCTTCCAAAATCCGGAGTTCCTTTCATTTTCATCCTTCTTTGAAGATCCTCTCTGCAATGTAAGTGTTTTTCTTCTCCATTTTTCTTCTTTTCAAGCCAAGAAGTGCTATTATGTCATGAACTTCATTTCAGCCCTAATTCTATGTGATGATTGAAGAGGATGTGTAGATGAACATTATGTAATTATTTGAGTTGCAAATTCCTAGACTACAAACAACTCATGAATTTCATATTTCTCTAAATGTGATTTTTGAGAATTCTTCACTGTGACTTGTTCATAAACTCCATCTTAGTAATGTTGCCATACCCTAGGTTCATTAAAATTTGTATTACACTTTTTTGGCACACATACACCACACAAATTCCATGATTCACACTTGTAATCGTTAAATTTTACAAAAGAGAGTCATCAAGTTCTTGCCATTTCGTACCTCTTGCCATGCTACGTACTTCTAATTTTCATGCATATGAGACAAATGCCAAAACCGTGGTAGGAGAATTCTTATTCCGTTGTTGCTCTTTGTACGATATTCTCCGCGACATTATTCGACACATGGCATTCAATTCATGATCCTCTCATCGAATTCATCGAAATCTACTGAGACTTGCATACATGTGTGCCAATTTGTGCATTTATTTGTTCTAAATTTCTTCTTGCTATATATATAGATGGCACATCAATTTTCCGACAATTCTCGTCGCCGTGTAACACGTACACCTTGCATGCGTGTCCGTATGCCAGTCCCTATCAACATAGAGTACCCTTCGCCTCCACCTTCATAGCCCGCTTCGGAACCACCAACCCATTTTTACATCGAGAAGACACTCAAAGAAACAGACTTTAAGAATTTTGGGATTATCGAGAGTTTTGATAGAATAGGGTGGTCGGGAGCTTTAAGGATAGAGACACCATACGTGCATGAATACAAGATTCGAGAATGGATGCGTTCTTTGATTCGGAGGGAGGCCGACTTAGAACATGATTTTGAGCTTAGGGGGCGAATTGATGGCAAAGAGGTAGTGGTTACGAGGTCAGACCTTTGCGACTATTTCGACTTTGATACGAAAATACCCATGACTAGGGAATTTTGGACTGAGCGTGACTTGTCGAGTGGTGTTTTACGGCATTCCAAGGGATGGCCACGGAAACTTACTGTGGTTTTTAACCTCACCATTGAACAAGCCAGGGTGTATTCTAAGTATTATAGAGGTGACTTGCGACCATCAGTGAAAGTTTTATTGAAAATCATCGTGTTTAATGTTCTACCCCGATCATCGAACACCACTGCGGTCTGCACGAGAGAAGTTATGCTCATTCATGCTCTCATCACTGGAAAACCCGCCATTTCCCTCGTGTATATCATGATGCAAACTATCTGGGAGGCCACCTTATCAAAGACACCGATGGAAATCCCTTATGCCCGAATGTTGAGTGAACTGTTTATTAACATGGGGATAATTTCCGAGGGGTCGAGTCCACACCTTTTGGGCCCGAATGATGTATGGTTTACTAGGCGCACAATGGCTGGGTTGGCATTTGAGCAAGATTCTGATACCTTCTTGATCCGTGATCCCGCACATGGCACGGTTTCTATAATTCCATCTGCGCGATCATTTTATGTCTATGAGAAGGATATTGGGAAAGGGAAAACTAGACTCGTGGAGGATCGACCTGACGAAGGAGGACCCTGAAATTCACAACCCTCGGATAGTGCAATCATGGAAGCCCGACTAAAAGCTATTAAGGATGCGGTGGAAGGATTCTTAGCTGCAAACAAAGCGGTGCTTCTGGAGGTCGAGAAGCTTAAGCAAGACTTCAATGTGCATGGCATCTTGGTGGGAGCTCACTCCCGCTGGCTCTCTAGCCTCCACTCTCGAGTGGACGAGCTTGAGCGGGCAGTCGGCCGCCGAGGTTCTCAAGCTACATCCGGCCGCACGTCACACATGACTTCCCAAGATGAATACTAGTGTTGTCACTCATGGTTCCGTGCTAACAAACAAATTCCTGACGTCTAAACATTTACTCTTCTTTGGTGTGGATGGCCTTGGGCCTTAAACAGTTGGATTCCGGTGTTCATGTCGGCACCGTTGGTTGTAGAACAATCCTCAACTCTCATGCATGCTCTTAATTCCATAGAACATTGAATTCTTTAATTTCATTTTTCATATCGTCTTTCCATTTTAATCTTGATTTAGTGTCGGGGTTGACACTTTCTTTAAGTTGGGGAAGAGGGAAAAAACAAAAAAGGTGTTAATATGTCACAAGAAATGTTTGCAAATTATAAGTTTTCAATGAAAAAAACGTAAAATCTCGAGCAAAGCATGCACCCAATCAAACCGAAAAACGAAAATGTTTTGAGGCGATTAGGCCCCCAAGCGCAGCCGCCGGCGCAGGCCTGCGCCTAGGGGTGCGCCTGCCCGGTTTTGGCCCATTTTAAATAGAAATTTTTTTTAAACCTTACAAGAGTATACCTTGCGCCCCGAGTACGGCTCCATCATCTTCCTAACCAATTTTCACACAAAAAACCCAATTTTGCCTACAAAAATCCTTGGAAATAAAGCTAGAGCTTCATATTAAGCAAGATTTTGCAAGGAACTTGAGTTTTCAACTCAAGTTGGGGAAGAAGGAGTCAAGCTAGGATCTCATCCACTTTAAGTTAGACCAAAGCTTTTCTTCATTTTCATCAAACAAGGTATAAGCTCTTCACCATTTTTATGAAAAGAAAGCTTTAATGGAGTTCTTGGGATAAATTTTGACTTTTTAGGTTGACTTTTTGTATGACCGATTAAGATAGGATGTGACTGTTGATTATATGTTGCAAAGAAGATATAAGTGAAATCATGGTTAACAATTAAGGGAGAGTCATACTAATAAAGTTACGAAAAGTTCATTGTTATTTTATGCAAATCTGCTTAATTGATCAATATGATAATATGCTTAGCATAAACAGCTAAAGTTATACATGTATGTGTTACATATGACATGATCATTGCATAAAATACAATTTGCGATCCCTTGTTTTGAAACTAGAACAATTTGAAAATGCTATATATACTTAAGTCATCATAATTACAGATGTCTTGACGAACAAGGCAACGTGTTGGAGAAGGTGCCAGCTCCTCTACCCGACCGAGGGTGGAATGGAACCCAGACTTTTACCTGTCACAACAATCGGCCACAATTAGTCATGACAAAGAAATTTTCAGGGAAGGTTCTAGTAGAGAAAAGAGTAAAAAAGGATGAGTTTGAAAATTATGGGGTAGTGAGGTGCTTCGATCGGTTAGGATGGGAAGCTGTCTTAGATTTAGGCGAAGAACACATTTACCATGAAGAAGTCGTGGAGTGGATGTCCACACTAATAAGAGAAGAGGGTCGATTCAAGGGCGATTTCACATTGATAGGACGTGTTAATGAACATGAGTTCCCAATGACTGCACGTGTTCTGAGGGACATTTTTGGAATGGATATTGGAGTAGGCGCAGATGAAGCACGAGCCTTTAACTATGAATACAAGACAGATGCACAGTTGGCATTTACAGACCGAACGTGGGAAGGAGAATGGACTACACAACTGGCGGAGATCTTAAGAATCGGCTATAATGCCGTAGCGGGATATACAACTTATGCCAGATGCGATCTAAGCCCAATGGCGAAAGTGTTGCATAAAATTGTTACTAATAATGTGCTCCCAAGAGATAGCGACTTAACAAAAATCCGGCACAAAGAAGTAACAATTTTATATGCATTGATGACGGGAGAGCCGAGTCTCTCCTTTGCGTGGATTGTGATGAACGACCTTTGGTCAATGTATGATACAAGGGAGAGGAAGATTATTCCTCACAGATGGGTTATATCGGAGATTTTAAGGGCACAAGCTGCTATTTCACCCATCTCCGTCCAACAAGCAGTTTCCGGTGCCGTCATCACATCAGCTATGATCCAGAGCATCACCTTGCGCCAAACAGACCAAGGGTTTGAGATTTTTGATTCAGATACGGGGAAGACACACAGAGAACCATATAGTATAGAGGAAGCCGAGGCATACCACCAACACCAGGCCGAACGGTTACATGCAGCCGGGGGAGCTAACGATATGTCCTAAGTGATCGCTCGTCTAGACGCAATGAACTTGCGATTGGGTAGCTTTCAAAAAGATGTGGTTGGGCGGATGGACGAGTTCCAACACGAGTTGGAAACCCAAACGAACCGTATTGACAAGATTTACACGGGCGTGCGAGCTACGACATTTCAAAATGCCTTTTACAATCAGTAGCACTGGGTATACACGGATGCGGTGAGAGACCACATGAACTACAATGCCGGTTTGCCACACCAACAATACGAGAACTACCAGTGGCAGAATTTTGAAAGACTAAACATGGAGGAGCGAACACCTCAATACTTCCCTGCTTATGGTCGGATCCCAATAACTACACAAGGGGACAGTGTGGTTCATCCAGCGAACACATACCCACTGACACCACTGATGCAAGAAGACCGAAACCCCTTCGGTGAATTCTTTGCTGGCATATTCAGACCACCACCACCACCCCAATAGTCAGGTTCTCCCGTTCCTCTTCTTTAGTAGGATGATTTACAGTTTTTGCGTGCATTTCTATTATTGAATAAGTGTGTTTCTTTTCGAGTAAGATTGTGTGAGAAGTAAGTTGTTAAGACAATTTGATTGAATTTCCCTATAATTCTTTATTGTGAGCTTGCGACTTAAAAATGATGATGTTAGTTAGGTCGGTTTCAAGTAAAAAGATATAATTGAATGAGTTTAGACAGATCACAAAGAGTCATAAACGCTCAAAAATCAAAGAAGTGAACTGAATTTAAAGTAGGATATATTGTGTTGTAACGAGTGATAAATGAAAAAAAAAATTTCCAATAGCCGCTAATAATTCATGCAATAAGGGAGAGGAAATGAACACGAATATAAGCCGCAATTCAAGTGTGGCCTAGTTGATTCAGGAAATTAAGTCTGAAGGGTACCATCATGCCTAGCCCCTAAGGTCAACTGGTCTGGGAGTGGCTGACCCAAATCCTGCTACACGGATAATCTAGAAAGCCATGTTAAACTTGAACGGAAAAATAGAAATATCGCATGAAAAAGAGTAAAACAAAAAGAAACAGAAACATCAGTAACTATAATCATGCATTAAGGAAAAAGATGGTCCAGTGACCCACGTGAATTCAATTCTGCAACCTTGAGCTAAAAGGATGATAGCGGTGAGGAATTTTTGAAACAACTATCCTAGAGACGTCACGATTATATCTGAAAATAATCTAGTTCGTGTCCTTGAATATAAGTGTGTTTATGAAGGCTAGTGTTTGTTTAAATGAGTTTGTTGTATCTTTCACGCTTGATAAACCCGATACGTTTAAAGTCTGATTTTTGTTGCTTGCTCGGGACGATCAAGGATTAAGTTTGGGAAGTTTGATTGGGTTATAAATTACAATGTTTATTAAGCGTAAAAGAGTTGTTTTAAATAAGAAAATGTCATAGAATGTGCTACTATTGAGTAAATTCTGTGCTTGTGCAGGAAAGTAAAATCCAGTCTAAGTTGGCGAAAAAAGGAAGAAAATCAAAACAATTTTAAAGAGCCAAGTGTAGAGGGGAGCGCAGCCCTGCGCCCCGAATGAGTGCTCAACAGAAAAAATTAATTTGCCAAAATAAGGATTTTAGAGTCAGGCGCAGGGGGGGGGGGGGGGCGCAGGCCTTTGCCTACGGCTGCGCCCAACCCATTAAATTATTTTTTCAGCCGTTTTTAGGGTTTTCAGCTCTCTTCTATAAATACAAAAAGGTAGAGGCAGAAAACCATCATTTTTTAGAAGAGAGAAAAGCTTAGAAAGAGGTCCCGTTTGAGCGAATACGAGTACGAAGCAAGCACGAGTCAAGCTACGACATTGCTATGAAGATGGATACACAACTCTGGAGTATTACACCAATGATGTGCGGCTAATCTCACACTAATCATTCTCGGAGGAAGCACAACGCTAAGTGTTTAATTTCTATGAACGATTTGTTATGTTTGCATGGTTTTTATTGTTTATGTTTTGATTGTGAACGAATGATTGTTATTTGTTTAGTTGCGTTTCGCAAGATAGTTCGTTGATATTTTATTATTCATGCCGAGTTACATGTTTAATTAAGACGAGTAATAAACGTATCACGCGCTATGCCCAAGATCACGTAACGATTCTAATAACAATTATAAAAGGGTTATGTCTATGTAATCTTTCAATCGTTTATGAAATTGAATACAAGCTAAGTGTGGAATCCACTTCGTTAATATATTTAATCAAACAATGCATTTAAATCTCTTTTCTTTAATCGCGCAAGTAATCAAGTTTATAAAAGCAATTAATCATCCTTTTCAACCAATTACCTTTTACAAGTAATTAAATTACAACG
The DNA here is from genome assembly GCA_020465985.1 of Centrapalus pauciflorus. Lineage (NCBI taxonomy): Eukaryota > Viridiplantae > Streptophyta > Magnoliopsida > Asterales > Asteraceae > Centrapalus > Centrapalus pauciflorus. Next base: position 161,051 of record JAANYP010001305.1, read on the forward strand.
CTCGTCGCTCGAATACGTGAAATTAACCTCTCGCTCTCTGTGGATACGATCCCTACTTACCCTAGCTTCTAAGGTATTTAGTGGTTATTTTTGGCGAGGTAACGACACTCGTATCAGACGCGGTATGAACTGATTATTAAGAGACTTCCTAACGTCAAATTTTTCCATGTCTTTGGTTGCAAATGTTTTATTCTCAATGATAAAGGCAATTTGAGAAAATTCAGCCAGAAAACAGATGAAGGAATCTTTATCGGCTACTCTAAGGAGTCTGTGGCTTTCCAAGTGTACAATAAACGCACGAAGATCGTCAATGAAAGTGTGAATGTCAAATTTGATGAAGGCATCATAATGGCTCCTGGACATACCAGTACAGGACCCGATCCTCAACTAGAATACTTCTATGAAGTCCACTGAGCATAACGATGAATCGAATGATCTTGATAATTTATTTGAAAGTTTCTATGATGACTATTTTGATAAGGCCAAAACTGATATATCTAATTTGGTTCCTGACAGGGTTACTGAAGATCCTGTCGTCGTCTCAGATCATTCACCGCCAGCAGTTTGTGGAGACTTTGTAGTCGTTTCTCTGATAGTGTACCACAATGTACAACTCCAGAATCACAAGCCATACCCTTGAATGATCAGACCCCCGAAACCCCTATTCTAGTGAGGTTCCAACACCTTCGGAACCTCCTCCCCGTCAACCTTACCTTGATTTAGATCCCAATCAAGACCAACTTCAACCATATCCTCATACGCATAAATGGACAAGGGATCACCCTCCGGAAAACATTATAGGAGATCCCTCTGCGTCAGTTCAAACCCGAAGAGCTACAAATAACGAGTGTCTCTTCTCAAATTTCTTGAGTAAGATCGAACCAAAAATGGTTAAAGAAGCTCTTCAGGATGCTGATTGGATTGTTGCAATGCAAGAGGAACTGAATCAGTTTGAACGGTTGAGAGTTTGGAGATTGGTGGAAAAACCAAAGGATAAATCCATCATTGGCACAAAGTGGATCTTCAAAAACAAAAAGGATGAACAAGGAGTGAACATCCGTAACAAAGCACGACTCATTGCCAAGGGATACAGTTAACAGGAGGAATTGACTACGATGAGACATTTACACCAGTTGCTAGAATCGAGGCCATACGGATGTCCTTAGCATTTGCAGCTCATAAAAACTTCATAGTATATCAAATGGACGTAAAGATGGCGTTTTTGAATGGGGGACTGAAAGATGAAGTATATACATATCATCCCTAAGGATTTGTAGATCCTTTGAAGCCAGGTCATGTATATATTTTAGATAAGTCACTGTACGGTCATAAACAAGCACCATGCGCATGGTATGATGCATTATCACTCTATCTCATAAAATGTGGTTTCAACAAAGGTGCAGTTGACACAACCCGGTTCATAAAATGTCAAGGTCCTGATATCATTGTAATACAAGTATATGTAGATGACATAATATTTGGGTCTACAAATCCAGAATTTTGTAAAAAGTTCACGTTTTTATTGTCCAAAAAGTTTGAAATAAGCATGATGGGTGAAATAAATTTTTTCTTGGGTTTACAAGTACGACAACTGAGTGATGGAATCTTCATCAATCAGTCGAAATACATCCAAGACATGTCGACAAAGTTTAACATGACCAACAACACTACCATGAAAACACCCGTGGCTCATGATTCGAAATTGAAACTCGATGAGGACATTTCGGGGAAACCTGTAGATGTTACTCATTATCGAGGAATAATTGGTTCATTAATGTACTTAACTGCGAGTAGACTTGCTACATGTGTTTGTGCACAATATCAGGCGAATCCTAAAGAATCTCATATGGCTGATGCCAAACAGATTCTCAGAACTCTAAAGGGTACCCCTAATCTAGGTTTGTGGTATCCTAAGGAATCAACTTTTATTTTGACTGCCTTCTCTGATGCTGATCATGTAGGTGACAAAATGGATAGAAAAAGCACATTAGGAGCAGTTCAGTTTCTTGGTGATAAACCTGTCAGCTGGTCATCCAAGAAACAACATTATGTCTCACTGTCAACAGCCAAAGCAGAACACGTTGTTGTATCTTCGTGTTGTTCTCAAGTACTGTGGATGAAGAGTTTACACCACAGAAGATTCCTATCTACTATGACTCTCAGAGTGCAATTGCTATCGTATCAAATCCCGTACAACACTTTAAGACAAAGCACATCGACATCCGGTATCACTTTATTAAGGATCATGTAGAAAACGGTAATGTTGAATTGTATTTTGTATCTACTGAATATCAGTTAGCTGATTTTTCTACCAAAGCGTTAGATGAAAAGCGTTTTAATTTTTTGGTATACAAATTAGGTATGCTGAATCATTAGATTTAAACATTTAGTTGCTACAAAGTATAATTTTTCAATTTTCAGTTTTTTACGTGATTTATTTTATGTTGATCTTTTGTTGTTTCAAGGTGTTGATTTTTCTGAGATTTAACTGATCATGGATTGTCATGTCAGGGGGAGCAAGCTGAAAATTATATCTGGATAACTGCTTTAAACAACAAATCTGATTTGTTTTGTGCTTAATTGCATGGGGAGCATTTCTCAAAGGTGACATCAATTTGAGGGGGAGCATAACCGAATTCTTCAAGGGGGAGCAACTTTTATTTTACTTTCTTTTATTTTATTTTTTATCTTACTTATATTTTATTTCTTTTTTAGTATCAATTTTTTTTAGTATGTGTGTTTTTATTTTATTTTAGTGTGTTTTGTTTTAATTGAGCTTAAAAAGAGTGGGCTTAAAAGAAAAATAGAAAGAAGAGTGAGCCGGGTTCCTTAGTGTTTAAATTCAAATTTCAAAAACATGTTTTTTCCTCTCTTTCTCGAAACAGTAAGCTGCCTTCCACACTCTTTCTCTCTACTTTCTTCAATCGAACAGTCACCAACACCTTTTTCAAGTTTGATTCCAACGTTTTTTAGTGCAAATTTGTATGTTTTTCTACTTTATTTTTACTGTTTGTTCGTTTATTTTTGTGTTTCTTCGTGGTTTATAGGCACTGTGCGTGTATGGTTGTGTGTGTCGATGTGTGAAATTCTGGAATCATGAATGTGTGCCTACATGTTAAAATTGATTGTTTGTATGTGTGCATCATGGTAAACTAAACTTGGATTTCAAATTTCATGGCTTATGATGCATCATACAACATTTCATCCGAGATTTCAGTTTCATTTTTTCATGTTTTTATAATGTCTGAAAATATGAGATTTAAGGTTCATTGTGATGTTTTTGGACAAAGATCAGTAAAGAGATCTTGTTTAGAATAGTATTTCGTGCATGCTCATGTTAATTTTTAATTTTTAAAGTGTCTGATAAGACTATAATATTATGTGTTTTCGGTATCATTCAAGACATATTTATGCACTTGTACTTCGTAACTGTCGTGCTTTTACTTCATAATTGTGTTTCAGGGTCAAGATGTCAAATGGAAGCAGCTCGAGAAAATTCAGCGCGTAACGAGCCGGTGGGGCGCAGACTTGCGGCACCCTACGCCCTCAAAACAGTGAGATTTTGAGTTAGAGAGCACTTCCAGTGCAGCCCAAAATAGCCTTGGCCGGGCAGGCACACGCATGCGCCCGATTCTGCGCCCGTGCGGCGTGAAAACCCTACAGCCGATTTTCTGCATCCAATTCCCTAAACGACTCCTCCTCTATAAATAGGGAGCATGAACGTCCGTTTTTGAGAGTCTCGAAATATTGAAAACGTTGGCGAAGCCCAGTTGCAGTTGATTCACAGATCGAGTACGAAGAAGGTGGAGTGCAACCGTTCATCTCGTAGAAGCCTTGCAATGATTTCCACAATCATTCCCGGTGAAGAACACACGATGAGAGGCTAAACCATCCGTAGCCATTGGCACAGGATCTACGACTAAGTTTTACTTATTTGAATATCATTCCTTTATGTATTGATGTGTTTTATGATTCTTGACTATTTTGTGTAATGCAAATGATATACCTTTGGTTTTTATTATGAGTAAATCGTTTAATTGGTAAAAGCAAGATAGTTCATAGTGATGTTATTATTTGTGCCGAGTCCATTAGTTTAGGGATTAAGACAAGTAATGAATGTTGCATGCGCTATGCCGAGATTTATGGATTAAAGCGTTCATGATTAATATGACTAATTTATTGGTTATGTCTATGTGACCATTGCATGATATACAAGTGGGTAATAACTTAAGCTGTAGTGATTTCGTAAATGGTTATCTTTAATTCGATCTTTTAATCAATTGTCATTTGCTTGCTATTGCTTTAGTAGTAATTTAGTCGTAATCACCATTCCAAACAATCAATCAATTCGCAATTTAATCACTTTTATAAACCTAAAGAAACAGTCAATTTAACCCAAATTGACATATGCACTCCCTACGGATTCGACTCTTACTTCCCTACGCTAGTAAGTAGGTTTAAGGTTATTTCTACGGACCACAACGACGGCTCATCAGATTTGGCGCCATTGCCGGGGAGTGGTAACGCTAGTTAGGGCTAGAAATACAGTTCGACCTTAGTTTAATTTTAAGTACTTTAGCTTTAATTATTTTTCGTTTTTATTTCTATTATTAAGAATCACATAAAAAATCGAAGACTCAAAAAGGTAATTGTAGTCCTCTACTTTACCACAAAAAATATAATTAGTTTAATTAATTATTTTAATCTAAGTGCCTTAGTAGTTTATGCTCACATGTCGTTCGGCCAGAGGATTGCTGCTGCAATTCGAACCCGAAATCGAAAAAGTAGATAAATCTCACCGAAAGACCGTTAGGGTGCAAAAACAACAAAGAGTAATCACGAAGAGTTCAAGCGATCAGCGGAGGCACATGGAGGACTGATACGAGCAAGAGGAGGAGATTCCCAATTTCGAGGGTCCAATTTCGCCAAGAAATCATGAGCAAGAAGAACCGGAGCGTGTAGTCGCTAGGATGGGTGAACAATTACGAAGGACTGTTGAGTCACTTTCCCCCCTTGGTGATGTGCCCGACCCTTCTCCACTTCGATACCCTGAAAATGAGAACGAACCCAAAGTTTGTCCTCAACTTTTCAAAATTCTTCCTATTTTCCGAAGGATGCCAAGTGATGAACGTTACGAGCATTTAGCTGAGTTTACGGCTATTTGCAAAGCAAACCATGTTCAAGGTATAACCACCGACGGTTTAAAGCTTTGACTATTCCCTTTCACTTTAAAAGAGAAAGCAAAGAATTGGTTCGTGTCGCTATCCACCAATAGCATCACGACCTGGGATCAAATGAAAAAGGGAATTTCTCGATGAATACTTTCCTATTAGTAAAACGACTAAGAAACGAAAAGAAATCACCGGGTTCAAACAAAAACCTGGTGAACAGTTCTACGAAGCATTTGATCGGATGAATGAGCTGTTGAGAGTCTGTCCACAAAATGGATGCTTATCAAAACATTCTTCGATGGTGTGAGTCAGAAGAGTCGCAACATGATCATCGCTGCCACGGGTGGCACATTTTTAGCAAAAGAAGACGATGAGGCTTGGGAGTTACTGAATCAACCCGGTAAGGGTCTCAAGGTTCAAGTCGGTTCTGAGAATTACATAGGAATTCAAGTGATGGGCATAGATAATGCCTGGAAATGTGAGGTAAAGAGCGAAATATCAGAATTAGGTAAGAAAATGGATCAATTGATGAAGGGTTTTAATTCAAACCCAAATGTATTGGTTAACTGCATCACATGCGACGATCCATCTCATCATTCTGAAGCATGTCCTCAAGTGCAATCCACTGAGGAGTTTGAAAACGAAGTCTAGGCTTTTAGAGCCCACCGGGAGAGGGATAACCCATTTTTGGGAACCTACAATCCAGGATGAAGAAATCATCCTAACTTTCGATCGAAGAATGATCAGCCTACCGATCATCAATCTAAACCAAGGTATGAACCACCATGACAAGAATATCAATATGGTTCAACCTCTGCTGCTAAAGATGATTAATATACTATAAGCCAAACCAACGTGATCAACCTCATTTCAAAGTGGAAACAAACATGAGTTCTTCACAATTCTCAAAGTTCACAGAATTTATGAAGCAACAGTCAGCTATCAGCACAAAGACCATGGAGCTGCTAAGCCGCCAGATGGGACAGACAGCTGAGTCACTCACGAAACGAGAAGTGGGAAAGCTTACGAGCAATACCGTCCCTAACCCTTCGCATGCTCATGGCAAAAAACAGAAGCACGAAGTAAATGAGGTGTCTAAAGTGACTACCCTAAGAAGTGGTAGAGAAGTAGACTACAAGATCGAGATGACAGAAGAAGATACCGACACTGAGGTTGTGTATGAGGAAAATGAGGATCTGAGAATGAGGTTCCCAAAAAGGTCACTTTCAAGGAGCCGATTAAGGCAGATATTCCAACTCCCAAAGATGGGGAGGCGGTTAAGGATCAGAACACCACAGCTCCTCCTCCTTATCCTGCTACCTTAGAAAATCCTAAATCTTGCCCCTATGGAAAAGAGGCCCACAACCAGAGCATTTGTGGAATTTGTTTAATCAAGTCAAGATCAATATCTCTTTGATCAAGGCTATCCAACAAGTACCACCCTATGCCAAATTCTTAAAAGATCTATGCACACAGAAGAGAAAGTTTAAGGTCTCGCTTCCTAAGCAGATCAATCTAACTGAAAAACTAAGTGCAGTGGTCTCTAGCTCCTTGCCTCCTAAGCTAAAAGATCCTGGATCACCATTGATTCCAGTGACAATTGGCAATGTGCAGATAAAAAAGGCATTACTTCATCTTGGAGCTAGTGTTAATATTCTACCTGGAAACTTGTTTGACAAACATGATCTAGGCCAGTTGCAAACGACTGACATAATATTACAGCTGGCAGATAGGTCAACCAAATGGCGAATGGGAATTTTATCAGATGTAATATTAAAGGTTGAAGACTTTTACTATCCGGTTGACTTCCTAGTCTTGGACACCGAAAGTTCCCTTGGAGAGAACCAGCCGACCATTATCTTAGGCAGACAGTTCTTAGCGACGATAAATGCTCAAACTAGTTGTAGAACGGGAGCTATAGATATTGCTTTCGGTAATCACATATTGCGATTAAATGTGTTTAATGCTTCGAATGCCGCTTCAATTGACTCGGAGTATTACATGATCGATGTGGTGGACGAACTTGCACAGCAACATAGTTCGTTAATCAACACCAAAGACACTACTGAATTGTTCTTTGCCAAGCATGACACAACTAAGAAACTCTCACAACTGTAATGAATTAGAGGCAGTCAGGGAATCCATACTGGAATCGAAACAACCACCATGGACCCATAAGACTGAGAAGTTACATACTAACGTGCCTCAATCAGCAAAGCCTTCAATAGAAGAACCACCTGTTCTAGAGTTGCAGGAGTTGCCTGTTCATCTAAAGTATGATTTCTTAGGTCAGAATGACACTCTTCTTGTCATAATCTCATCGGATTTGACCGAGGCGCAAGAAAAACCTCTATTGCAAGTGCTAGTAAAATATAAAGAAGAAGTAGGATGGACCATAGCATATCTGAAAGGAATTAGTCCTACTTTGTGCATGCACCAAATCATTACTGATCCAGAAGCTAAACTAGCAAGGGATACACAAAGAAGGCTAAATCCTAACCTAATGGAGGTAGTTAAGAAAGAAGTGTTAAAATGGTTGGACACTGGGATAATCTACCCCATATCTGATAGCAAAATGGGTGAGTCCAACCACAGTTATTGACACTGAAGATGGAGGAAAGATAACTACCCGCCCTGTGACTGGATGAAGAGTATGCATCGATTATAGGAAACCGAATACTGCTACTTCCAAAGTCCAGTTAATATCATGACTTCCACCCCCACCAATGTTAAAGGAGTGAGATCCTTCTTAGGCCACACTAGTTTTTATCGGCGATTCATTAAGGATTTCAGTGAAATCTCAAGGCCATTATGCAATCTCCTGGAAAAGATGTAGAGTTTAACTTCGATGAAGCCTGTATGCAAGCATTTGAAAAACTTAAAGCGAAGTTAACTGAAGCACCAATCCTGCAATCTCCAGATTGGTCTCAACCCTTTGAGATCATGTGCGATGCAAGTGATTACACAATGGGTGCTGTGGTCGGCCAGAGATTAGAAAAGAAGCCTGTGGTAATTTACTATGCAAGTAAAAGCTTTAATGAGGCACAAATGAATTATACTACTATGGAGAAAGAACTGTTAACCGTTGTATTTGCCCTGGATAAATTTAGATCATATATTTGGGGGGCAAAAGTAATTGTGTACTCTGACCACAACACTTTAAGGCATTTATTAGCATAGAAGGATGCCAAGCCTCGACTTATTCGGTGGATCCTTCTATTACAGGAATTTAATTTAGAAATTAGGGACAAGAAAGGCACAAAATTTTTGTTGCTGACCACCTATCTAGGCTCCCGATTATCCCAATAGACTCAACTGATCACATCAGGGACTCCTTCCCTGATGAACAATTATTATCGATCTGCAAAATACCCTAGTTTGTGAACTAAGTTAAATATTTCGTATCAGGAAGGTTACCAGGGCACTGAAATTCCCAACAAAGGAAATATTTCTAAGCTCAGGAAAAACAATACATATGGGATGAGCCATATCTATTTAGGATAGGCGCGTATCAAATTATTAGACTCTATGTCCCTGATTCAGAACACGTAGACATCCTCAAACATTGCCATGCATATGCATGCGGTGGTCATTTCAGTGCAAAGAAAACTGGCCACCGAATATTGCAGTGTGGGTTTTTCTGGCCCATAATATTTAAAGATGCATACGAGTTTGTCAAAGGATGCACAAGATGCCAGAGAGTAGGCGACATAGCAAAAAGGGATGGAATGCCCATGACCCCAATATTAATTGTCAAAATATTTGATGTCTAGGGATTGATTTTATGAGACCTTTCCCTAAATCATTTGGGTATGAGTATATCTTGGTTGCAGTGGACTATGTTTCCAAATGGGTGGAGGCAGAAGCTACGAGAACCAATAATAACCGAGTAGTATGAAAATTCGTAAAAAGAAATATATTTGTGCGCCACGGTATCCCTAGGGCTATAATTAGTGATAGAGGCTCACATTTTAAAAATCAGCATTTTGCGAAACTCCTTAAACAATATGGAGTTAATCATCAAATAGCCACACCTTATTATCCGCAAACTAGCGGACAAGTCAAGACTTAGAATAGAGAAATCTAGAGAATCCTAGAAGTGACAGTGAGACTAGATCGTAAGGATTGGGCACAAAAGCTGCAGGTTGCTCTATGGGCGTACAAGACTGCATTTAAAACAACTATTGGTATGTCCTCATATCGACTTGTTTATGGTATCTTGTGTCACCTTCCCGTTGAATTGGAACACCGAGCTATGTGGGAAATTAAAAACACCAATTTTAATTTGCATGATGCCGGAGTTGATAGAAAATTCCAATTAAACGAAATGGAGGAGATTCGTAGAGAAGCCTATGAGAGTGCTAAAATTTCTAAAGAGAAAACCAAAGCTTTTCACAACAGAATGCTGAAAAACAAAATATTTACCAAAGGAAACAAAGTTTGGTTATTTAACACACGAGTTAGACTGTTTCCGGGTAAATTAAAAAGTAAATGAACAGGTGCATACGTTGTACCGAAGTCTACCCACATGGTGCGGTAGAAATTCAGGAACTAAAAGGTGGTGCACCGTTTAAAGTTAGTGGACATAGACTCAAATTATATGTACAATGAGCCACCAATGTTATGCTAGTCTCAGAACTTATTAGGCTAGAAGACCCCAAAATTAGTTAGGCTAGCATAGGAGCAGTACGTCTAGCTAAAGACGTAAAACTTAGCGCTTCCTGGGAGGCAACCCAGGAACTTTGTAGTTGTGATTCTGGAAACCCTCACGAGACAAAACTCATCCACTCGGGATACCGATGGGTTTAACGGCTTGTTGCACATTCTAAGTGCAATCATGATTCCCTACGAAAAGGTGGAATAGTTTATTTAGTTTAATTAGTTGATTTTAAATTTATTTGTTGGTTTTATGTAACCAACTAAGTTGGGGAGGATTTCCATCTCAATCTTAGTTGTTTTTAGGTTTAAGTTAGCATAGGAAGCATCACATCAGAAGTTGAAATTTTTAAGCACGCACAATAAATTATTTTAAGCCAGTTTAATATCTTAAGTTGGGGAGAGTGAGTGTAAAAATTTTGAAAATTGAGAAATAGGGTTAGAGACTCACGTGCGCCCCAGATTTAAAATCTGGAGGACTGGAGCGCATGGGGGGGGGGGGTGGCGCAGTGATACGCCTGCCCTATGCTCGGATTTTCTAAAAAGCTTATAAATACGGGACCCTGCGTTTTAAACGTCATAAACCCGAAAATTCAGTAGTGGAGCAGCGATTCTTGATTTCTAAGCCTTAAATCCTCTCAAATAACACCCTTTTCACGTCAAATATTCAATTCTACGTTAGAATTTGTCAACAATTGCTATGGTATACTCTTCCTAACGCCTGTAGTTGCATTCTATGCTAGTTTTTAAGGTTTTATCATGCATGCATGAGATGAACTTTTTGGGGGTTACATTGATTTTCAATAAAAAAAGGGTTAAATATAATTACATGCATTCATAAACTTAATATGAATATATTTTTACAAAAATTTTCATGCAAAAATTTTAGTTTTCCAAATATGAGTTTTTAAGATTTTAAAGGTTTGTCAATAGGATTGATTTAATGTTAAAATATCCATTCTTAAGTTCATGCATTAATAGGGTTAGTTTTGGCTCACACTGTTGGTGAGAATAGGGATTATATTATTTAATAAGCAAAAGGTTTTTAATCAATCATGCATTATTCATATAGGAAACCCTGTTTTTAGATTAAATAACCTATTCTCTGCATAGTATAGTTGTAAATATCGAGCCAATTCCATGCTAGCAGAAGTCGTAATTCCAACACCCGTTTTACCCGTACCCCGAGACTGAGAACCCCAAACCCTGAAAATATCCGTATGGAGGTCCCACTCATTGCGGAATTCTCAGTAAATCCTCACAATACTTTTAATGGTAAACCACCCCGATTCCACATTGAGCGAACCCTGAAAGAGCCTGATTTGAGGGGTTTGAGACATTAGAATGTTTTGAGAGACTGGGGTGGGAAAAAGCTATTCAATGGGAGTTGCCCTATATCCATACCAGTTTGATCCAACAGTGGTTCGCCACTATGAGGAGAGTAGACGGGTATGAGGAACATGATTTCGAGTTAGTGGGCATGGTGGGAAATAGAAGAGTGACGGTCTCTAGGAAGAAGATTTGTGAAGAGTTTCTCATAGACAATGAAATACCACGTCCTAGAGAGTTTTGGTCATCGCTAGATATTCAGGGGGAAGAATGCGTAAGATTAACGGGTTGGCTAAACGATGGGTGGGAATGATAGCCACAGTGTTTGGGATGTCCATAGACGATGCACGAACCTATGTTAGTTTCTATAAGGGGATCTGTGCTCATTAGCCAAAGTCCTATGGAAGTTTGTTATCTTCAACCTGCTTCCACGACACCAGGACACGACTACCGTTAGACCTCAGGTGATCTTTTTAGTTCATGCGCTTATGACGGGATACCCGACCATATCCTTAGGGTACATCATCATGCAAAACTTATGGGTGTGTAATATGATGGGCCAGGGAATGAATTATTCGTACCGTAGGATGTTGATGGAGTTATTCATTATAGAGAAGGAAGTGTCGGAAGAGTTACCGATTAAATATCTCAATTCAAATGAGATATGGTTCACGAGGCTTACAATCTTGGGGTCAGTGTTTGAGAGAACCGAATTAGGTTTCCAAATTCGTTGCCCCAAAACCACCAAAGTGACCCTTATCCTATTTGTTACCCCTGAATACCCGGAGGAGAGATAGAATAATAAATGGAAAGCTAAGATGGAGATAGACGAGGAAGACGAAAGACCATGGAAGAGAACACCGACTATGGATTTGTTAGCGACTCAGATTGATATTTTGAGAGATGTCATGGGTGGCTTGGTTAACACAAACAAAACTCTGCAAAAAGACATCGAGACACTCCGAGTGGGTCAAAAGAAGAATGATCAAATGTTCAAGGTGCATTCGGATTGGATCACAAATCTCCAGATGACAGTGGATGAGCTTGAAGAAATCGTGGTCCCTCCGAAGAAATTTTAATTTTTCCAAGAATATGTTTGGTTTGAGTGCGAAACATTGAGTTTATGAGTTTAATTTCTTTTCTGATATGGTTGTATTTAGTACTTTATTTTCAGTTGTTTATTTATGTTTTGGTTTGAATTAAATATTTACATGTTTGAGTTTATTTTAGTTTATTTTTGAGCAAGGAATGATTACCTATGATATATCTCTCTCATTCTTAGTGTTCTAGCATATGTGTGTGACGAGGACGTCACAATGGTCTAAGTTGGAGAGGATAGGTTCTAATAAATGTTTTAACTAATTAAATAAGGCTCCGCAAAAATTTTTAGACCAAATTCTTCACCACAAAACAGAGGGATACGCTGCCCTGCACCAAAAACAGTAGAAAACTCAAATTTTTAACAGTTGGGCACAGGGGGGGGGGGCATAGGGCTTTGCCTGTCCTACGCCCCACGAGGTTAAAAGGCAGGTTAAGCCTTCTTCTTCACTTCCACAAACCCTAAAAGCCCTCATGTCTACGGTTGCTGTGCGGCTGCCCCTCTTGGTCCCATTTTCATGCCAAAAATTGCAATTCTAAGCTTAAAAACACTCATACTACCATCCATAGCAAAGATCTAGGCTTAAAATCATCTCATTTTGGGTATTTCATCCATTTAGGAGGTTTTTGGGTAAAGAAGTGGGTGGTGAAAAAAGCAAGATTTTAGCCATCTTCTAGTCATCAATCATCAAGGTTAGTGTTTTTCTCTTCAAAATGCAAGTTATTTCATACTATTTGGGTAAATAGAAAGTATTGAACTTCATGGTCATCCATGGAGTTTTCATGATGATTTTGACTTTTTAGAGTCAAAGTATGATGAACTGCATAGATTTGATGCTAATCTTTGAAAATATAGGATGAGACTGATGTTTAGATGCTATATTAGTTAATTTACCATGATTAAATCCTAGTAAAGAATTGGATTTATAAAAGCTGGTTGCCTAAATATGCATATATGCTATAATTTATAAAGTTTGGGTAATTAACTAGAAAGTAAATATTATGTACTAAATAGGTCTTTATTGAACTATTAGATACATATTTAGTGCATAATATGATGACAAATTATAAGGTATATATAGATGTGCGTAAATGAGCAAAGAAAGTGTATGTGTGTGTGTGTGTGTGTGTATATATATATATATACATATATATATATGTATATATATATGTGTGTATATATACATATATATATATATATACATAGATATATATATGCATCTAAACATAGTGAACGTTAATGTGAAAAATGTAAATATAGGTTACATTATTAAATTTATCTCATACATTGATTAAATAATGACTTGTAGATGTCGCGAAGAACCCGTCAACGCACCCAACCAACTAATGCACCGGTGGACTGGATCCCCAATTTGTTGCTGTCTCAACACCCGACGGAAATGACACCATCGTTATTTCTCTATGGGAAATACACTAGATGTATTTTAGTAGAAAAAAAGGTGAGGAGGCAAGACTTTGATGATCATGGTGTCCGTACCTCTTTGACTTTCTAGGATGGGAGGGGGTGGGTATTAGACTTAGGTGTGTCACAGATCTATCAGGCCGATGTAGTAGAGTGGATGTCGACCCTTAGGAAGGAGACAGGTCATACATATGACGACCTTAAGCTGATAGAGACTGTGCACGGGAGGGACGTGGTGATGGATGCTAGAATCTTTTGCCAGCTAACGAGGGGTCTGCCCAACTTGGGTATTAATATAAGTCGATGACCTAATTAGCCTTTACTGACCTGACCTAGACTAGAGTGGATTAAACAAGTGTGTAAGGTGTTCAATAAGACCATTGAGTTAGCGGAGAGCTATGTTGCCTACAATAGGAAGGACTTATCTCCACGGGCCAAAGTACTTCATAAGATCCTCGTGAACACCTGTCAAAGGTCAGACACCGAGATATTACGGTCCTTTATGCCCTTCTCAAGGGAAGGCCCAGACTGTCTTTTGCATGGACAGTAAGTAATGACATATGAGCCATGTATGATACTAGAGAGAGAACTGCCATCCCCCACGGATTGCTAATTTCTACTTTCCTTGAGGGGATGGGTGCACTCTCACCTGAGTCCCTGTCTAATCCAGTCTCGGCGACGTATATTACGGCCGCCATGTTCCCCACTCTAGTCTTTAGAGAGGTTGATGAGGGATTCGAGATATACGACAAGGAAACCCATCAGTCGTATATTGAAGACTATACTGAGGAGTAGAGGAGATAGAGAGAGCAAAAAGCCGTGAATGAAGCGGGATTTTGTCAAGAAGAGCCGAACAGAGGGGCGTCTACTTTGCGAAGTCGAGGTAATGACGATGCTGACGTCAACCGTATTATGCGGCGGTAAGACAATCTTGTGGTGAGTCACGAGGATTTTTGTGAGGATGTGACTTAGAGGTTAGATGACATGAGCGGTAGATTGACCCATGTTTATGACAGGGTTGACTATATTCGGGATCGGGTAGACCGGATATATGATGGACAGAGAGCCATGGCATATCAAAATGCCAACTACTAGCAGCATAACTGGGCTTAGTGGGAGGGTGTCCGACATCACAAGGATTCCCAAGCCGGTATGCGATACCAGTCTTATGCTGATTACACTATGCCTAAGTATCAGTCATATGATCCTACCGTAGATACATATCAGCGCTATCCGGCGCATGGCAGGCAGGATTTACCAGACTAGATCCCCGCTCACCTATATCCACCGCCACCAACGAACCCCGCCGATCAAGGCCCGTACGGAGTTTTCTACAGCAGCATCTTCAGTCAGCCTCCTCCGTAGCAATGATCGGGTACTATCTTTCCTTATTCTTTATTTACTTTACTTTCATTTATTTTTAGTTGTGTGATTTGCAATTTATTTCTTTATTTTAGTATTGTTCATTTTTATTTAGCTGAGTCCTTTTCACGATATTTAATGTTGATATAGTCTCTTAGACTTCCCCCATTAAGTCTTGTTTTCTGACCAGGTCGCGGAAAATGATGATAAATAGAAAATACATGTACTCGAGAATTGACTAGTGTTGATAGGATATTCTATAATTAAGTTAAGAGTCGTAAAAGTAGTTAACAATTTTTGTTATGTAAGTCGAATTCAAGTAGGTTAAAATATACTCGGCTTAAATATAAGTAATGTGTCAAAAGATTTTGGGAAACTCATGCAATAAGGGGGAGAGCTTAAACATATTTTTAGCCTCAAAACTGATTCAAGTATAGTCTAGATGGTTCAAGAAATTAAGTCCTTTGGGGTATCACTCATGCCTAATCCCCTAAAACCATCTGGTTTGGGAGTGATTGACCTAAATCTCGCTACATGGACCAACTAGGTAACTTGAGTTAGAAAAGAAAAAAAATAGATATAAGCATAGTATTAAAAGAGAAAAACTGTCGAATACATGCATAGAGGGAAAATATGGTCAAAAGATCCACATGCTTTAAGACTTGTAACCTTGAGCTAAAAGGGAAATTTCCAAGACTGTGATGCATTATATAAATTCTAAGGAAAATATGTTTTAACTGAACATGCTCTTTGGCTTACATATTAAAAGTTTTTAATGCGTTATTGCGAAGGCTAACTTAACACAGAATTGCTAGACACACTGCTAATATATCCGGTACATAGTTAGTTCTGATTTTAAAACTTGTTCGGGGACGACCAAGAGTTTAGTTAGGGAGGTTTGATAAGACTATAATACTATGTGTTTTCAGTATCATTTAAGGCTTATTTATGCACTTGTACTTCATAACTACCATACTTTTACTTCATTTTATATATTGATGTGTTTTATGGTTCTTGACTATTTTGTGTAATGCAAATGATATACATTTGGTTTTAATTATGAGTAAATGGTCAAATTGGTAAAAGCAAGATAGTTCATAGTGATGTTATTATTTGTGACGAGTCCATTAGTTTAGGGATTAAGACATGTAATGAATGTTGCATGCGCTATGCCGAGAGATATGGATTAAAGCGTTTATGATTAATATGACTAATTCATTGGTTATGTCTATGTGACCATTGCATGATATACAAGTGGGTAATAACTTAAGCCGTAGTGATTTCGTAAATGGTTATCTTTAGTTCGATCTTTTAATCAATTTTCATTTGCTTGCTATTGCTTTAGTAGTGATTTAGTCGTAATCACCATTCCAAACAATCAATCAATTCGCAATTTTATCGCTTTTATAAACCTAAAGAAACTAGCAATTTAACCCAAATTGACAAATGCACTCTCTGCGGATTCGACCCTTACTTCCCTACGCTAGTAGGTAGTTTTAAGGTTATTTCGACGGGCCATAACGACGACTTGTCAGTGTTTGAAGAAATTTTTTGATTTATAATGTTTCATCCGATATTGTCTAAGTGTTAGCCGAGTTTTACAAAGAAGCTTTCAAGTTCATTCGGGTTTCATTACGTTTCATTCGAGTTTTATACTGATTCATCCGAAGTCTATCATGTTTCAATCGAGTTTGAAACCATTTCAGCCGAGTTTCATTAAGACTCATCCGAGATTTATAATGTATCCATCGAGTTTCATGCTATATCATTTGAGATGTGTTACATATCATTCGAGTTTCATCATGCTTTATCCGAGTTTCATTTTAAAAATTTTTTCCATAAGTGTGGGTATTTCATTTTCAGAGAAATTTCAAAATTTTCAAGTTAAAATTTTAAAATCTATCTTACATTAACATTGGTCCCTTAACGGTTGACTTTGGAGTCCTCACATTAATATTTTAATATTATTGTCTGGAATTCTGATGCTTTAAAAATGTGAATCAGATTTTTCTAATTTCTTGTAAAATGTCATTTTTCCTTATCTGCAGGAATCATTTGTATTTACCTGCTGTGACCAACTCTGTTGTTATCTTTTCAGGGTACAGATGGCTTCCCAAGCACCCTCAAATCTTTCCAACTCATCAAATTCACATTCTTCTTCAAACCACACCCTCGTATCCAAACCAGTCAAATCCACATCCATTGCTGGACCGAGACCCTCCAACCCCATACATGACACCTTGTTGTTGAAACCAAAATACTTCTGGCATCCTTCTGGTAATAACCACAAATTCGAACCCTCAGTCATCAAAGTAATCCATCTACTTATTGTCGAAATTCTAAAAGGGCACCCCCTGAGCTATCTCCTGCAATATAAATCCACGATCCCCTTGATTTATCTTTATCAATTCTGGCACACTATCAAATTCATACCTAATGCTGGTAACCATCATTTCAAGGTTACCATAGATCAATTTAAAGCCAAAATCACACTGGCTATATTTTGCCACAATCAGTTTCTACCAAGAAGAATAGACATGGTTAATTTCCCTGAATTAGCAGATTTTGAAGACTTTGGGTGTGTTTGATTGATAAGAGCTAAAAACTCTTATCTCTTATTTCCGGTTCTTATTGATAAGAGTTGGTTTTAAAGTCTAATAAGTGAGTTTAATAAGATTGTTTGTTATGAAAATCAAGAATGTCTGATTATGTTATTTTTATTAATTACATTAAAATAAAAATTAAATTAGGTTTATATTCATTTTTAAAGCAAATATCTTTACCATCAACACAAAAAATAATATTTATAAATTCAAAATTAATCACATAACATTCTTATTTTAACAATTCATTCTCATAAACAATATAACCCTTCTCTAACGGACCTCACAGACACCATTTTCGGTGTCTTTAGAAACGACAATGACGAATGAAAACTCAACACCCTCGACAACTATATCCTCCCTGATTGTGTTTTGGATCTCCAACACTTTGCTCCTTTTTGACCGCATTCAGATTCTACAACACTTGTTAGATATGGCAGTTTAAGCAAGCATTTGTTACTTAAGGCAGCTAGCTTTTGTGCTAACATGAGCGAGTAGTCCTCACCAAGCTGACGGTCCAAAATTTTCTTGAATTTTCGGAGGTCGTGAGAGAGTTGTCATCTTTACTAAGTTTGGCTTGTTGCTGTCCCCTTCGACCCCTAATAAGTTCGTAAAAAAAGATCTCGTAGCTTTATAAATAGCTTTTGTACATTAGGTGCCTATTTGGATGTATTCTGGAGCTGCATATCCAACAGCCTATCCGTGTTAGCTTGTCCATTAACATTAAAGAAAAACAAGAATCAAGAAAAACATGTGCAGATCGTTAAATATCTTTTGTACGAACACCAAACTCAGCATGCTTTTTAAAACCAAAATATTCGCAACATTATACAAAGATATGAGAACAGACATGATAGAGTACACGTTGTGTTCTCATACACGAATATATACTGGTAGGCACAAAAAGGCCTCAATCAAACCTGTTCTATATCATAGGGGGAGATTATAAATCAAACCTATTTGATACACTTAAAGGGTATAATTTAAGGTCTGTTAATGCCTTATTGAAACCTGATAAGTGATTTGCAATATTAGTCAAAGATGCTCACCCTGTTACATTAGTTGTAACTTAGGTAGATTACCCAAGCTATTCTATTTTGTTGGACAGGCTGGACATAAACTGTTTACGCTGCTCATGCCTGTTGAGCAGCTTGGACCAAAACAAAGTGTTCTGTTCTTTGTGAACATTCCATACACATTATGGAATTTGTTTCCATGTCATCATGTAAAGTCTTGGACATAAAGATCAGTTTACAAGTCGAAGACTAAGTGGAAAATCAGAAGCTGCTTACACTGCCTAAGCTGTTTTGATACATGAAGACAAAGTGGATATTTGAAATGGGTGAGAGACCATTTCTTGTATCAAAATGGCAATACAAGAAGAGGAAAGGATTAAAGTTGAAATTTCTATTTAAGGTAAAGCAATCTGCAACAGAGACAAAAAGGAAAAGACGAAGATTCTGCTACATAGGGACAAATGTTGTTTTGTCAGAATGTGCAGAAAAGCAGTTTTGTCTTTTTGGAAAGGCACTCCATATCTCTGCATCTAATGAGGAAGGTTCACCAGTATTCTCCGAGACAGTATAAAAGGAATCTTCTAAGGAATGTGAGATTACCAAGAGAGAGATATCCAGAACGTGCAAAGAAATGTGCTTTCATGCATGAAAAGTCTGCTTAGAAAAAAATAGTTGAGTGTGTCCAAGCTGTCTGTCTGTCTTGTAAAATCAGGGAGTACATCTTAGTGAGTGAATTCATTTTATCTAGTCTGAGTGTTTCTTAGATTAGTTGTCTATCTGTTGTTCTGTCATCTTAGTTTGAACCATTCCGCAGTTCAAACTAGTTTGTAATTAACATTTGTTGATATATACATACAAACATTGAGAAAAGTATGTTGAGATTTTTAAATAGCTGTATTCACCCCTTTCTATAGATTACAACAACATACTAGGGAAACCTTTTGGGACCTACAACTGGTGTCAGAGCAAGTTTAGAGTGTGTGTTAACTCTAAGATCTCTTACATCTCCCTATATCCCACCATGGACAACAATTCTACCAACTCCTCCTCTTACTATGACAATGGGTGAATGGAAAAACCTCCCAAGTTCAATCATCAGAACTTCTCTGGCTGGAAGTGTAGAATGACACTCTATTTAGAGAATCTAGATATACAACTACCAGAGAAAGTGATGGAAGGTCCCTATGTGCCAACTTCAGTCACTACTATAACTCCTACTGCTGAAGGTGCTGTTCCTGAAATCAAGACCATTGCAAAGGCAAAAGCTCAATTGTCTGATGAAGACAAACGTCTGGTTGCCCTTAATGCAAAGGCCAGGAACAACCTTGTCATCTCTCTACCTGATGATGTGTTCAAACAGGTTGAGAAGATGACGACTACAAAAGAAATGTGGGATACTCTGTGTATCGTCTATGATGGCCCCACAATCACATTAGATAACAGGATCAATAATCTTTTTAGACAATATGAATTGTTCTTTGCAAAGCCAAAGGAGACTCTCACTGAAACCTACACCAGGTTTACTGCCTTGATAATTGATCTCAAAGCTGTTGGGATCACTAAAGACAACTTAACTTTGGTGAACAAGTTTCTGGACATACTGCCTGAGGAATGGAATTACTTCTCTACTATCCTCAGAAACTCAGGTACCATCAGAGGCATAGATCTTGTGAATCTCTATGGATCCTTGTTAAATGATGAACAATCAAGGCAACAGAAGAGATATGCCTTAGAGATGTCCAAAAGAGGTGCAACCTTAGTGGCCAGCGTGAGACAACCTGTTAATCAGATGTGTGATGTGTTCACACAAGCTGATTAACTTGTTGATGATGTAATGGAAAATGTTTGAAGAAGAGGACTGTGAGGATCTTGCTTTGTTTGATGATGAGTAAATGATTTTCTTGCTTGTCAGAAAATTCAATAAGAAGAGGTTTGGTGGTAAGATGCTGCAAAAGAAATCAGGTGTCATCAAGAGGAAGACATTTGACAAAACTAAGGCTAAGTGCTTTAAATGTGACAAAACAGGCCATATAGCTGCTAACTGTGTGTCTAAAGCTGTTGGCTTTTCCTCCAAACCATACAAGACAAACAAAGAAGATGGCTACAGGGTTAAGTACCAAATGGCCATGGCAAAGCTAAAAGAGTTAGAAGACTCAGTGGCTTCTAACAATTAGAAGGGACTTATAGCCGAAACCTGTGACTGGGAGGAGTCTGATTCATCATCTGATGAACAAGACAACAACTGCTTGATGGCCAACACTGATGTCCCCTCAACAAGCAACTTCAAACAGGACTTGGCTGAAGCTGTAGCTCTCAGCACCTAAGAGAACTAGAATCCCACCATGATGTATAAGGTAAAAAATTTTAAGAATTACAGCTTTGAAGAAAAAGTTAAAATGTTTGATTATCTACTTGTTGATTTAAAAGTTGCTGTGGAGAAGCATGATGCTTTGAAGTCTGAAATCTCTAAGATCTTGAAATGAAAACTAATGAACTGAGTAGTTTTCATGAGTTGAAAACTGAACTTGATGAAGTAAAAAACATCAACATCGTTTTATTAGAAGAAAAGAGAGAAACAGATTCATAGCATTCTAAGCTTCAAAAGACTGTTGACTCTTGGTGCCATTAAGCTAAGAGAGTCAGTCAATGTATCAATCAGCAGAAACCTGCTCAAATCCAAGCCTATCTTGGATGAGATGTTGATACAACAGCTTCTATTGTTGAGATTAATAATCTGGGAAAAGACTAATCCACTCTTGGTGAGCTTCCAAGTACTTTTATCCAAAAAGTAAATGGAAAGCTGGTTTCAACAAACAGGTTTGTCAGGCCTCAAAACACTGACAGTTTCTGTGAAAAAGCTATAAAGACAGCTTTCGGAATCAAACCTGTCAACCAGACAAGTTCTCGATCTAAAGCTGATGGAAAGAAACCTGTTAATCCATTCAACGCTGAACATTTTGAGAAAAAGTTTTCAAAAGGTAAGTAGCCGGCTTTCAACAGGGGTAAGTCTCATGTTGGAAGCAAATCTGCTGTGATTTCAAATAAGTTTTTAAATCATAGTGGAAAACTGGTTATAAATGAAGGAAAATCTTTTGCTAAAAACCAGAAGTAATGATCATGTTGATAGGCAACAATCATCACATCTCAGTAAAGGCAAAGGCAAAGCCATTGCTCAACCTGAAAAAACTGGGAATAAGTTTCCCAAACCTGTGGAAGGACTAAAGGCAATCAAACTACCTGTGTTTGATCTCTGCCCTCCCAAAAAGAGGAAAGAGGACACAGGCAAAGCTGTTGCTGTTGTACCTTCCACCCAAGATGTTGGTTCTTCTAAAACAAGTGAAACTTTGTTGAAACCTGTTGAGAAAACCAACAGAGATAAACCAGAATGTGTTTGTGGGAGTGCTTCTTCCAAAAAGTCTAAAAGGGGAAAATGTTACAAATGTGAGAAGAAGACTCATATGGCCAAAGACTGTCCTGAAACTGAGGACATAAAGCCTGCTGAAAGGTTGCAAATATTTTCTGAGTGATATTAGGCCTGAAAAAGGCCCAAAGGTCACCTTTGGTGACAATGTACAGGGATCCAAAGAAGAATATGGAACTCTTCAAGCTGGTGCTGCAATTTTCAACAGAGTAGCCTATGTGTCTGGGCTAAAACATAACCTTGTTAGCATTTGTCAACTCTGTGATGCTGGCTACAAGGTCAACTTTAATGAGCACCTAGGGTACATATTGGATTCCCAAGGCAAGGTTGTGCTGTGTGCCCAAAGAAAGAAAAGTGTATATGTTGTGGATATGAATTCTGCTCATCCAACAACTGAAACCTGTTTGTTCTCAAGAAGCAATGCAGACCTTAACTGGCTATAGCATAGAAGGCTATCACACCTGAACTTTAAGAACATTAACAAACTCTGTAAGAAAGAGTTAGTAACAGGTTTGCTTCTATGACTTTTTATAAGGATAAACTCTGCACAGCTTGTGAGAAAGGCAAACACAGAAACACATCTTTTAAATCCAAACATAATTTTTATATTGATACTCCTCTCTTCTTAGTCCACATGGACTTGTTTGGACTTGTCAGTGTCTCAAGTCTAGGAGGTATTAGATACACTCTAGTAATGGTTGATGAGTTGTCCAGGTTTACACGGGTGATCTTCCTAAAGACCAAAGGAGAGGTTGCTAGAGAGATAATTGGATTTATCAAAAAGATGGAAATTCTGAACTCTGCCCAGGTCAAGCAGCTTTGAAGTGATCATGGTACTGAATTCAAAAACATTACTCTTGAGGACTTCTATTTCAGTACCATGATCACTTCTGTGAGGAAAGATGGATCTCTCAAAACTTTTCAACTGTAAGGATTTCACAACAAAATGGAGTTGCTGAATGAAGGAACAGAACCCTCATTGAAGCTGCTAGCACCATGCTGTGTGCATTAGGTTTGCCTTCATCATTCTGGGCTGAAGCTGTCAATACTGCATGCTTCACTCAAAACAGATTCTTAGTGGTGAAAAGGTTCAATAAGACTCCTTATGAATTACTCAAAGGGAGAAAGCCAAATATAAGGTATTTCCATGTGTTTGGATGTCCCTAGTTCATCCTGAATCAAAGGGACCAGCTGGCCAAATTTGAACCCAAAGCCGATGAAGGTGTGTTTGTTGGATACTCAGCTGTTTCTAAAGCCTACAGAGTATACAACTACAAAATAAAGGTGATAGATGAGTCTGTCAAAGTCACCTTTGAGGAGTCTAGGAGTGCTTCCACCAATGCTGTTCCTGAATGAGTTTCAAGAGAGTTCAACTTTGATGATCTCATGCATTCCATTAATGAAGAAAATGACTCCAAAGCTTCCACTACACCCAGAGTGGAACCTGTTAACCACAATGGACATGATGATGACTATGTTGATACACCTTGTGTGAATAAGTGTACTGATATAGTTAATGCACCATGTACAGAACCTATCAATGCTGATTTCCATGGATCCTCTGTTGATGTGTTCAACAATAATGATTCATTCTCAATGGGTGAACAGGCTCAAGACATTAATGTGTTTGAAAATCTTGAAAGCTGTTCTGCAAGACCTTATAAGAATGAAACTGATACAGCAGAATCTTCATTGAAACATGATCCTAAGAGGATCAAGTGTCACCCCAATGATCAAATAATTGGTGACCTCAACAAAGGGGTGCAAACAAGATAGGACATCCTAGGAAACTTTTGTATGTTTTCTAGTTTTATGTCCCTAATGGAGCCAAAGAAAGTGGATGTTGCACTGAAAGATGCCAATTGGATCACTTCATGCAAGAAGAACTCAATGAGTTTGAGAAAAACAATGTATGGAAGTTGGTCCCTGTTCCTAAAGGTAAAACAATAATTGGCACCAAGTGGGTTTTCAGAAATAAAATGGATGAGCAAGGTCATGTTATAAGAAATAAGGCAAGACTGGTTGCTCAAGGCTATAGGCAAGATTAAGGCATAAACTATGATGAAACATTTGCTCTAGTGGCCAGGTTAGAGGCAATTCGTTTGTTTCTAGCCTATGCTGCCCATAAGAGCATGAAGGTATTTCAAATGGATGTCAAGAGTGCATTTTTGAATGGTAAGCTTCAAGAAGAAGTATATGTCAAGCAGCCTCCAGGTTTTGAAAGTGAACAACATCCATCTTTTTTCTATAATTTGGACAAAGCTCTCTATGGTCTGAAACAAGCCCCTAGAGCCTAGTATGACACTCTTACTGATTTTCTTATGAGCAATGGTTATTCCTGAGGAAAAATGGATACCACATTGTATATAGAAAAGGTGAAAACTGATATTTTGCTTGTTCAAATTTATGTGGATGACATAATTTTTGGTTCTACTAATGAACAGTTATGCAAGAACTTTTCACTGCTCATGAAATCTAAATATGAAATGAGCATGATGGTTGAAGTTACTTTCTTTCTGGATTACAGGTTAAACGAACCTCAAATGGAATTTTCATAAATCAAAGAAAGTATACATTGGATCTTTTGAAAAAGTTTAAATTTGATCAATGTTCTCCTTTCAAAACCCGAATGGCAACCAATGTAAAGTTGGATGTTGATGCCTGTGGCAAAGCTGTTTCAGTATCAGCTTACAGAGGCATGATTGGGAGCTTGCTATACTTAACAGCTAGTAGACCAGATATTATGTTTGCTACTTGTTTATGTGTCAGGTTTCAAGCTGATCCAAAGGAATCACATCTAGCTGTTGTGAAAAGGATTTTGAGACACCTAAAGGGTACACCAGGTTTGGGTCTTTGGTATCCCTAAGACTCCAACCTTGAACTAATAGGTTATTCAGATTCTGATTTTGCAGGTTGCAGGCTAGATAGAAAGAGCACAACAGGTGGAGTTCAACTCCTTGGTGAAAAGTTGATCAGTTGGTGCAGTAACAAGCCGAATTATGTTTCTACTTCTATTGGTGAATATGAGTACATTGCTACTAGAAGCT
Source organism: Centrapalus pauciflorus (assembly GCA_020465985.1). Classification (NCBI taxonomy): domain Eukaryota; kingdom Viridiplantae; phylum Streptophyta; class Magnoliopsida; order Asterales; family Asteraceae; genus Centrapalus; species Centrapalus pauciflorus. The sequence continues at coordinate 186,177 of JAANYP010001305.1, forward strand.
GCTATGGGCAGATTCTGTGGATGCAGTATCAGCTTGAGGATTATGACATTGTATATAGGAAAATTCCTATTTTGTGTGACAATACAAGTGCCATAGCTATCTCCAACAATCCATTTTTCCAGTCTAGAACAAAGCATATTGAGGTTAGACATCACTTCATAAGGGATCACATCCAAAAAGGTAATGTGGAGGTAAGTTTTGTTTCCACAGAAGAACAACTTGCAGACATTTTCACCAAACCTCTTGATGAAAACAGGTTCAATTACCTTGTAAGCAAGCTGGGTATGTTAAATAAAACTGACTAAGTGACATTGATGTTCCAAAGTCACTTGTTCAAATCTGTCAAAATTTTATAGAACAGCTTGGACAGAACATGTTTCACTTGTTCTGTACTTAGCCAGTTTTTGAAAATTAGGACAACTTGGACATAACAGGCTTGACAAAATAAGTTTTAAACTCAAGACTGTTCTGTTGTACAAACTTCCATCTTGCTCACTCTATTAATCTGTTATACTAGGAAATGCCTTGTAACCTGTTCAGCTATTGAACAGGTTTCACAATGAAACTTGTTCTCATATAGTCGCACAGGTTTCATGAACAACTTACAAAATGATCAGTGCTTGATGAAATATGTTCATCACAGGTTTGGACAACAGCTTGGAACATCAACTTTTGTTTAACATTTCTTCACACTTAAGTTATTTAAATTAAGTATTTATTTATCTTAATTACCTGTGGATGATGTGTGTTATGTGTGTTAGTGGTTAAAAGGTCAAGTTGGTCTGACAAATGTGCTGACGTGTCAAACCGTTCCGTTTTCCGTTACTAACATTTCAAATCAACCGCCCAAACCTTTCTCTCTCCCACTCACTCTCATTCAAATCCTATAAATACCCAACTCACTGTTTCATCATCTTCTTCTTCGCTACTGCTTCCATAAATCTCTGAAAAACCCTAAAAAGACTTAGTGTCCAAACTCGTGCATCTACTATACTATCCTACATGGCTTCCCAAAATAACCCCTTTCTCCCTGTGTTCGTTGGTGATGATGTTGAGAAGCACCCCTCTGTCAACACCATGCTCACAATCAAACCCACCAACTACATTGCAAACTTAACCATCCCCAAAAACTATACTAGGAAAGGTTATGAATCTATGGTAGAGTTTTTGCAAGCTCATCCTCTGCATTATGCTATGACAGCCTCTCCTGGTGTCATGTTCCAAGAGATGGTCTATGAGTTTTTGTACACTTGCTCGTATGATCCCTCTACCAAAACCATCAGGGGAACCATTCTCAACGGCACTCAAACTATTGAGATCACTACTGCTCTTGTCAGGGAAGTACTTCATCTTCTAGTCGTTGATAGATATGACAAACCTCAGCCTGAAGATGAATAGATGGGCAATCTGCTATGCTTCTGTGGTGTAGCAGAACCAAAAGTGGGTGCAACCTTGTTCAATAGGAATCCCTCCCATACTTACAGCTTCCTTTTCGCCTCAGTGGTGATGAGTCTCAGCAGCAAAGTTGTATCATTTGACCAACTCAGCATGGATGAGATACCAATAGTCCTACAGCTTGTGGATGGGACTACTCTGAACATGGCAAGGTGGATATTCCTGAATATGAGAAACCTGGTACAACAAGAACAACGTCCAGCTACTGTATGGTGTCCAAGGTTTTTGAGCCTCATCTTCAAGCACATTTGTGGTGAGCATCTTTACAACTCCCAACCTCTCTTTACTACTGCTGTATTTTTTGTAATTGGAAATAGGGTATTCTATACCCCAATACATGAAAATGAACCTCCTCTGTCAACACCAATGAGGAGGTTGCTTGGTTTGGTGGAAGGACCTTCTTCTCAGAAGGTGAATCCAGTCACTGCTCCCAAAGGAAAATCCAAATCAAGGCCTAAAATGGTAAAACGTGCCTTGAAAACAAGTGAAGCTGAGCCTGTCTGCAAGAAGGGTAAAACAGCTAAGTCTGCTCTATCAGCCTCAGTGGCTGAGGGGGAGCAGGCTAGTCACCCTGGTTCATCCGTTGAACCTGAAGCATTTGTGGCTAATGCCTCTGTGGCACCTGAGACTATGGAACAGGAACAACCTCCTGTTTCTAGCCCAGTCTCCCCAACAGTCCAAATAGAACCCCACATCACCTCTCCACAACATCCATCCTCCATATCCTCTCTCACAACGTATAACAGGCTAAGGAAGAAATCCTTTCTGACTCCTCCCAACAGGAGTCAGTTGAAAAAGAAGCAACCCCTGCTGCCTTTGCTTCTCCTATTTTGGGAGTAAGTGCAGCCAATTTGGAGCAGGCTTCACTACAAACTGATTCAACCCCAAGTCAGCCTAGACCCTCTGGTTCCTCCCAACAAGAACCAGTTGTACAAATGGAAACTACCACATCCACTATCCTAACCTCATAACAGTATTTATAAACTGATCTTTTACTTTACTTTAGTGTTGTACTTTCAGTTTCAGCAAATGTAATGTAAAAATATATAGTGATCACTGATATAATCAGCTTAGATTGATTATTGCAAATAGGGGGAGATTGTTAGGCACAATAAGTCCTCAATCAGACCTGTTCTATATCATAAGGGGAGATTATAAATCAAACCTGTATGATACACTTAAAGGGTATAATTTAAGGTCTATTAATGCCTTATTGAAACCTGATAAGTGATTTGCAATATTAGTCAAAGCTGATCACCCTGTTACATTAGTTGTAACTTAGATTGCCCAAGCAATTCTATTCTGTTGGACAGGCTGGACATAAACTGTCTACGTTGCTCATGCCTGTTGAGCAGCTTGGACCAAAACAAAGTGTTCTGGTCTTTGTGAACAGAACCTGTTCTTTATGAACAGGTCATACACATTATGGAGTTTGTTTCCATGTCATCATGTAAAGTCTTGGACATAAAGATTAGTTTACAAGTCAAAGACTAAGTGGAAAATCAGAAGCTGCTTACACTACCCAAGCTGTTCTGATACATGAAGACAAAGTTGATATTTGAAATGGGTGACAGACCATTTCTTATATCAAAATGGCTATAGAAGAAGAGGAAAGGATTAAAGTTAACATTCTTCTTTAAGGTAAAGCAATCTGTAATAAAGACAAAAAGGAAAAGACAAAGATTCTGCTACGTAGGGACAGATGTTGTTTTGTTAAAATGTGCAGAAAAACAGTTTTATCTTTTTTTGAAAGACACTCCACTATCTCTGCATCCAATGAAGAAGGTTCACCAGTATTCTCTGAGAGAGTATAAAAGGAAGCTTCTAAGGAATGTGAGATAACCAAGAGTAAAATATCCAGAACGTGCAAAGAATTGTGTTTTCATGCATGCAAAGTCTGCTTAGAAAAGAATAGTTGAGTGTGTCCAAGATGTTCTTGTTCAAGCTGTCTGTGTGTCTTGTAAAATCAGTGAGTACATCTTTGTGAGTGAATTCATTGTATCTAGTCTGAGTGTGTCTTATATTAGTTGTCTATCTGTTGTTCTTTCATCTCAGTTTGAACAATTTCGTTGTTTAAACTTGTTTGTAATTAACGTTTGTTGATATATACATACAAATATTGAGAAAAGTGTGTTGAGATTTTTAAATAGCTGTATGCACCCTGTTGGTACACCCTGTGTGACGATAGCAGTCTAATCGATCTAACATTTTGGTTTAAGTAATATTCAACATTGTGGTTTAACAAGTGTTTGATATATATGTTTATATATGTTTGTCAGTTATTGATTGTGTGTTTGAACTTGATGTAACATATTACAAGAAGTTCAAACATAAAGATCATAGATTAATTCAAGCATAAACATAAGTTTCATATACAAGTTGGCTAGATTCGAATTATATAAGGGTTGACATTCGAATCTGTGATAGATTCGAATGTAACCATAGATTCGAATATGACCAGATTCGAGAGTGTCTTTGTGGACAGACTCGAATGGGCCTTGGGCCAGATTCGAGTTTGGCCCACATCAGACTCGAATCAGGGTCTATAATTAGGGATAGACTCGAGATATTATCAGACTTTTTGCAGAATTCGTGAGGGATTAAGCATAAAGCGATCTCGAGTTTATCAGCTTGGTGTGTGTTCTTTCGGAGAGAATCAGTTCGTAGGATCGTTCGTGCGTCGTTCGTTCAGCCTCTGATAGTCTCCGTGTTTCGTAGTTGAGAGTTGTTTCCGTCTACCCGTTAACGAGGATTCCGCACTCGTTGACGGCTCCGCATCTAGATAGATCTTATAGTGGTAGACCTTACAAGTGGTATCAGAGCCTACGGAGTGTTCTTGGTGTTCTTCGTGTTCATCTAGATACATTCTAGGTTTCTTGACGCTAGTTGGACGGTTTTTCTCTCAAAAACGTATTTTCAAGCTTAGCAAATTCTTATTCGGAAAACACTTTGTGGTTTTTCACGTTTTTGGTCGAAATCAGTATTTTTCGTTAGAAAAATACTGGTTTAATCTGAAAATCGTTAAAAAATCAAAGTGTTAGCCGTTTTTCGAGTTTGCGGCGCTTGAATCTAATAGGGGTAATTAGGGTTAGACTTAGTCTCGAGTCTAACCAAAATCCGCTCCTTTCGAGTCTGTTTCAGAGGGTTTCGAATCTACCTAGTTTCGAGTCTGTTGCTTCATTCGAATAGGATCTCGAGTCTAGCTTAGTTTCGAGTTTAGTTCGAGTCTAGTTTAGTTTCGAATCTGGGGTTTCGAATCTGCTGTATTTCGAGTTTGCTGACCTTCGAATCTAAGGACTTTCGAATCTGACATAATTTCGAATCTAATTGAATTATAACACTTAATCGAATTTAATCCCAAATAAATTGGAATCTGATTACATTCGAATCTACATAGATTCGAAAGAATTAATTCTCATTAGTTTTGAATTAAATTAATTAAGGTCAATTCAATTACTTTCGAAAAGATGTCTAATCTTCAGAAATTCCTAGAAATGGACCACGAGGTCGGGAAGGCAAACGCACCGCCTAAGCTGATGAAAGTCGAAGATTATTACTGGTGGAAAGATCGGTTTACCGATTTCGTGCGCTTTAATGACATGCGCATGTGGGTGTGTATCGACGAAGGGTATATTCCACCAGTGTCAGAAGTTGAAGGCCGTCAGAAGGTCTTGTCATACCAAATGATGAAGGAGGATGACAAGAAATTGTATGAAGCCGAAAATAAAGCTTTCTCACTGATCCGAATGGCTTTACCTCAGGATATTCTACACACATTTAGGACTCAGAAGACATCTAAGGAACTTTGGGAGTCTCTAGAGAAGAGGTGTGAGGGAAATCCTAGGGTACGTAGAAAGCGTACAGAGCTGTTGAAACTCGCTACTTTCAAGGCGATAAAGGATGAACAGCTGGATGATATTATCACCCGGTTCTATCATCTATTGACGGAACTTGAAGCCATGGGATTGAGTTTACTGATACTGACAAGAACAACAAGCTTCTTGATGCCTTACCAGCCAAATGGGCTATGTACGTGGCAATGATCAAGCTAAACGAGGACAAGTATTATTCTCAATCTCTGGATGATATTGTGGGAACGTTGCCGGCATATCACTTCGAGCTACTGAAGGCCGAGACTAATTACGAACAAGTCCAGAATCCAGCGATGTATTTTGGAAAGACAACAAAACCTTCAGCGGCAGCCGAACCGAAGACTGCTACAGCGTTTTTCACTGGAGAGACATCGTCACCAGCAGAGTCTGATGACACATTGAATCGCGCGTTCTTAGGATTAGGGAGATCGGAAGAAACACAGCCTCAAGTTCAACAGGCATCGACATCTCAGAGCTATTCGAAGATGCCCATGAGCGCAAAATCAGCGGAAGAACATCTGAATCTGCTTGCTTCTTTTGTGGCCGCATACGAGAATTGTGTTCAGGGGAAGATTAACGATCCTGCTCTCTGGGATGAGGACTACGATCAGGTCGACCCTGATGATCTTGAGGAGATGGATCTTAAGTGGCAACTGGCCATGGTAACCCAGAGGGTTAAGAGATTCATTAAGAGAACTGGAAGGAATCTGCAGATGAATAACAAGGGGATAGGATTTGATAAGTCCAAGGTGAAAAGCTACAACTGTCAAGGACTGGGACACTTCGCCAGGGAGTGTTAGAGACCGAAAGTGGAGTCATACCAAGGGCAGAGTCAGCATCAGGGACAGTTCCAAAATCAGTCCCAACAACGATATCTTCCAAGTTCATCAACTGGTCAAGCCAATCTAGCGGGTCTACTATCCAATGTCACTTCAGACAGACAGCTAGATGGTACATATGACTGGAGCTCACATCCTGAGTCGAATGCTAGAGCTTTCATGGCTGAAGTCACAGAAACGGGGTGTGATTGGGACGAGCAGACCACACGGGACAGCAGTCCGATGTGGGTAGAAAAGGCGAATGATCAGACAGTGCTGGAGTTTGCTGCTCAGATGGCCAACGTGGAATCTGATAACTCAAAGGTTAGTCTGACTTATTCTCTATTTTGTGAATGATGTGCGTTATGTGTTAGTTCTAATGATAGGTTAAATCTAGTCTTAGACTCACATAAAACCATAACTGCTCAAAATGAAAATTTAAAAATTGAAAATGCTAGCCTAAACGATATCAAGCAAGATCTTAAAGAAAAGCTTAAGGCTGATGCTCAAGACGTAGTAGTTCTAAAAGACAAACTCAGTGAGCAGTGTGTTAGGATAGAGCTAATGTATGAGCACGTAGAGGCCTATACCAAAAGTCTTAAGGACAAGGACATAGAGCTAGCTGAAACAAAGGTAAAGGTAGCAGAGGCAAATAGCAAGTTGGAGAAGTTTAGGAATTCGAGCCTAAACCTAGGGAAAGTTTTAGATGCCCAAAGACAATCTAAGAAGCCCGTAGGTCTAGGATTTCACGAAATTCCTCCACCATTCAATGCGAACTATGTGCCTCAGCCTCAGGAGAAAACTGACAAGTCAGTAGACTTAGAGGACCTACCTACACCGACACCAGAGCCTATAGTGGAAAATACACCTAAGGTGGCTGACTCAATCGTTAAGGTTAAGAAAGTCAAATTTGTGTCTTCCTCTAGTGAAACACCTGCAGGAAAACAGAAAATTGCCTGGGCTGATCAGGTCGATGAGCCAGACATCGTAGATGTACCAAAGGAAATAGACACTAGTGAGACACCTAGATCTAAGGGAACACACAAAAAGTCCATAGATAAGATGTCTTGCTTTAGATGTCACGAGAAGGGGCATGTTGCTTCTCACTGTCCGCTTAGGAAAGCAGATGTTACACCTAAGACAGTGAATCCAACACCTGTTAAGCCCTCAACCAGTGTGGCGACCACCAGCAGTTCTCAAAGTACCGAGAAAACTGTGCAGGCCGCACCCAAACAAGTTGTGAAAAACACACCGGTTAAGGTTGGACCAAAGGAAGTGATTAGGACAAATTCACCGAATCGTGTCATTAATCAATCTAGGTCAGCACCACAACAAGTCTATAGGAGCACCACACCTAGCAGGTCACACACTCCAGTTAGGTCTCACACTCCAGTTAGACAGTACGCACCGGTAAGAGCTCAGGGATCACAGTCTGAAATGCCATATAATAGGAATTATTCTAGAGCTCCACAACAAATGCCTACTCCAAGGCAAAGAGTGAACTTAAATCACTCGGCACCACAACAGAACCCAGTTCAAAGACCCAAGTCACCTGAAAGGCGAGATGGGTATTTGAAAGAGTTCAAGTATGTGGACGAGAATGGTATTACCAAGTCAGTCATGGCTTCGGTTCCCCGTGATAACTAACCTATTTTCTTTCATGTGCAGGAGATTACCACAGGTCCAAACAACAAGTGGTTCGTCGACAGTGGATGCTCCAGGCACATGACAGGGGAAAGTGGTCTACTTACAGACTTCAAGGGTGGGAATCGGGGATTCGTATCATTCGCGGGTAACAAGGGTGGAAATATCACGGGTACCAGAGTGGTCACTAATGGGACAATCAAGTTGGACCAAGTTTATCACGTTGATAAACTGGTTCACAATCTCATTAGTGTATCTCAAATCTGTGATAAGAAGAACTCGGTGTTATTTACTGACACTGAGGCGTTAGTGCTAAAGACGGGATTCAAGATTCCTGAAGAATGGGTTTTGATGCGGGCGCTAAGGAAGAATGACTTGTACATGCTGGATATGAAGAAGCCGGAGACTTCGATGGGGCCAATCTGTCTATTATCCAAAGCTTCGGAGACGGAATCCGTATTGTGGCACAGACGCATGGGTCACCTGCACCTAAGGAAGATGAATTACATAACGAAAAATGGACTGGTGCAGGGTGTGCCAATGAAGAGCTTTTAATTCGAGGACAAGTGTCTACCGTGCATGAAGGGCAAGCAACATAAAAAGACACACAAGTCCAAGAAGCAGAACTCGATATCCTCAACATTCGATTTGTTGCATATGGACCTTTTCGGCCCTATCAACAAAAGGAGTATAGGAGGTAGTTGGTTTTGTTTAGTTATCACTGACGATTACTCACGGTTTTCTTGGGTTTTCTTTTTAGGTACAAAGGACGAGACGGCTTCCAAGCTTATCGGGTTCTTAGACCAAGTGGAGAACTCCTACGGAACAAGGGTTAAAAATATTCGTAGTGATAATGGGACTGAATTCAAAAACTCTGTAATTGGTGTATATTGCCTTTCAAAGGGCATAGTGCATCAATTCAGTGCACCATATGAACCTCAACAAAATGGGGTGGCCGAACGTAAAAATAGAACATTGATTGAAGCTGCAAGGACTATGCTTTCGGATTCAAAGCTTCCTACCATGTTTTGGGGGGAGGCAGTGAATACCGCGTGCCATATTTTAAACCGAGTCCTTATAGTTAAATATTTGAACAAAACATGCTATGAAATTTTGAATAAACGGCCACCTAACTTAACTGGATTCGAACCGTTTGGAGTACCATGCACACTTTTACGAACAAAACATCAACCGAAGTTTGGTGAAAAGGCTGACGAAGGATACTTCCTAGGTTACGTGCCGAACTCACCAAACAAACGGGTTTTTAACAAAACAAATGGTACTGTGGAGATTGTGTATAATATTGAAGTCACAAGTTATACACATGAACCCCAAACTGGTCCGGAATGGTTATTTGACTATGATAAATTGTTTGAGTCATTTAACATTCCTTTGGATGATAATGCAGGTACAATCGAAAAAGACATGGCGACGTTGCACCTAAATGACGATGGCCATATTTTTCCGAGGACTACGTTTGAATCCACATCCGAGCCTACTGCGACTGTAGATAGATCTCCAGAAGTTGCTGATCAAGAAGCACCTAACACTGAGAATCAGACTCAAGCATCAAGTTCCAACTCTGAGGACAACGTCCATGAGGAGGAAAACGTAGAAGCTGAGCCTGTTCCCCCATTAGGTGAAATAGGATCTAACTTAGGAGAAAATCTAAGGGTTGATGAAATAGAGACCTCTAGGATTAACAAGAACCATCCAATAGAAAGCATCATAGGAAATCCTAACGAGGGTGTGAGGACTCGGAGTAGTGTAAATAACAACACTGTGTTGTTGTCGATGATAAACGACTCCGAGGCATTTCACACATGTCTATATTCATGTTTCATATCGCAAGTAATGCCTAAAAATGTGCAAATGGCACTTAAGGATTACTCCTGGGTTGAAGCAATGCAGGAAGAACTTTCGCAATTTAGGAAACTAGAAGTGTGGGAGTTAGTTCCATTACCTCGAGGGGAAATTGCCATAGGATCCAAATGGGTTTTTAAGTGCAAAAGGGACGATCGGGGTATAGTCACACGTAACAAGGCTAGGTTAGTTGTAAAGGGTTTCAACTAAGAGGAGGGAATCGATTACAACGAGGTTTTTGCACCAGTAGCAAGGCTGGAAGCCATTAGGTTGTTTCTAGCTTTTGCCTCCTTCAAGGGATTTAAGGTATATCAGTTAGATGTTAAGAGTGCTTTCCTATATGGGAAAGTGACGGAGTTGGTGTACGTAGAACAACCGCCCGGTTTTACAGATCCAAAATATCCTGATAGAGTATATCGCTTAGATAAGGCTCTATATGGATTGCATCAGGCACCTAGGGCGTGGTATGAGACTCTATCCAACCATCTATTAGAGAACGGTTTTGAAAGGGGTAGGATAGATAGTACTCTGTTTGTTAAGAGGAAGGGAGAACACTTTATCTTGGTATAAGTGTACGTCGATGATATCATCTTTGGATCATCAGACGAACAGATGTGCAAAGATTTCGAGAAGGTGATGAAGTCTAAGTTCGAGATGAGTGCTATGGGGGAGTTAAATTTCTTTTTAGGGTTACAAGTTGACCAGAAGAAGGAAGAAATGTTTATCCATCAGACTAAGTATGTCTATGACATATTAGAACGTTTCGGGATGGAAGGAACTAAGTTGACTGCCACTTTCAGCACGCCGATTCAAGTGAATCATAATCTCGGGCCGGGTATTGAAAGTGATACCGATGTGGATCCGACTTTATATCGGGCCATGATTGGATCACTTATGTATTTAACTGCTTCAAGACCTGGTATTATGTTTGCTGTGTGTATTTGTGCTAGGTTTCAAGCGAATCCGAAAGAGTTGCATATGAAAGCTGTGAAGCGGATTCTACGATACCTCAAGTCGAAACCGAAGCTGGGACTTTGGTATCACGCGGAGGGAGATCTAGAATTGGAGGCGTTCACGGATTCTGACTACGGAGGATGCAGCTTGACGCGCAAATCAACAACTGGAGGTTGTCAGTTCCTAGGAGGGATATTGGTATCCTGGCAATGCAAGAAACAGACGTCGGTAGCCGTGTCAACGTGCGAGGCCGAGTATGTTGCTGCTGGTAGTTGCTGCTCACAGGTTCTGTGGATACAACAACAATTGAGGGATTACGGTTTGGCTTACACTCAAACTCCAATTAGGATAGACAATCAATCTACAATTGCTATAACAAATAATCCAGTTAAACACAACAAAACAAAGCACATAGACATTAGGCATCATTTTATTCGTGATTGTGCTGAAAAGAATTTAATCAAATTGGTAAAAGTGGCAACAGAAGATAATAATGCAGATTTATTTACCAAAGCATTTGATAAGTCACGGTTTGAGTATTTAATTCAACTGAATGGAATGCGCAACCCAGAGTAATTTGGCCTTAGTAGTAGTAGCTTATTTTCTTTTATAAGTCGTAGTATTTCTTTCTTTACAGTAGTCTGCTAATTTAGGAAAGTTTCTATTTTTAGTAAGTGTCTATTTTTAGTAAGTTTCTATTTTTAGTAGGTTAGTAGGTTATCTTATTTTATTACTATTTCTTATGAAAAACAAAAGAAAAAAGAGAGAAAATTATGAAAACACAAAAAAGAGAATATCAGAAAAAGAGTTAAGTCTTAGATATATAGGTTCAAAGTGACGAAAATTAGCACTGTCGTTACAAACTCTAAGTGTTTAGGCTTTCACACATAAGGCAACTAAATTCTAAGTGTTATACTTTATTTAGTTTGATGTGTTGGTAGGCATAATACATATAGGGAATCTCAAGGCTAATAAAATATTCTAGAAAAAGTCAAGCGTGTCACTAACTTAGATGTATGACCAATCGGTCTTAATTTTTATGTACAAGACATACAAACTTTGAGTCTAAATGAGGTATGCAAACTTTTTGGGGATGTATGGCAACATCAAATACATCTGAAAATGGAAAGAATAGAAATATCATATAAAACTGAGAGTCGAAAACATGCAACTCTGTTGTACGTAAGTACAGACCTGTTGTCTCTGTTTAGATTCGGGTTAGCAGACATGTCGCTTTGTTGTACGTCAGTACAGACCTGTCACCGCTGTCTTGCTAACTTTAAAAATAAACCTTAAGTCAAACTAAGACACTTTGTTGTATGAAAATATAGACCTGTGTCCGATGTTTGTCTTTTAAAGAAAGTTTGCAAATACCAACAAGTTAGAATCTTTGTCTGTGTGCCTTGATCATAAAAGTATGTCTATGTCTGAGTCACATAAGATAATTTCCTAATAAATAAAAATGCAAAGAGATATTCCGAAATGTAGAGTGTTTAAAGGGGTAAAATACCAACAATCGGCTAAATAGGTATGTCACGAGAAACAATCAAAGGAATCAAAAATTCCTAAGTGTGAAAGTTTAAATACTGAAAGTAAGTATCAGACATCGCTATCTGATTGAACCTTTCTTAGACTATACTCATCAAAAATATTTTGTTTAGAGTTTAGCATAGGTTGTTAATTTAAATAAGTTTAGCATAAGTCTTAGTTAACTTTTTAAGTCAAGTTTAAAATTTTCTAGGTTTACTTATCTTATTTTATTCTATTTTATTTTACCTTAGTTTATTTTATTTTATTTTATTTTATCTTAGTTTAAATTTTACTTAGGTAAAAGGTTAAAAATTACTGAGGGTGCATTCAAAGTTGGATAAAATAAACATTGCGTGAAATATCGTGTGCTTAGGGTAAAAGATTGGGCATAGTTTATCTTGTTACACAATACCGTAGAAAAAGGTTGAAAAAGTTGAAGTTATTTCAAAAATTTTCGAAATTTTTCTAAGTGTTTGGTGGTTTCGTGTTTAGGACAGACTCGAGTGTGGAAGGATTCGAATCTGTCAGTAGATTCGAGTCTAGCCTTAGACTCGAAGGTTGGTAGTATATATAGGTCAACAGTGAAGTCATTTAATACTTACTGTTCTCGAATCTACTTTCTCGAATCTATAGTGGCGATTTCGAATCTGTTCTCGAGTCTACCGTATTTCTCCTAAACGACATTCCGTCGAGTTTATAGCTAAAGTGTTCGACTCTACTACTGTATCTAGGTATAATCAACTTGATTGTACAAGATTCATGTGGTTTTATACACTATTTTAGGCTAAATCATCGATTTTTGAATGTTTAAGGGTCGAAATAGGGTTTTTACAAAATTACCAAGTTTGGGCCCATAAACAATCAAATTAAAGGCATATATCTGTGATTAGTAACTAGTAGGACTAATGAAAGTAATTTTCTAAGTCCAAAAAGGTTAAAATCAAGAGATTTGGTCTTTGAATAAATACGGCGTTTCGAATCTGTTCATGGTGTGTCTCGAATCTGTCATTAGATTCGAGAAAATCTAAAAGCTCAGGGGGAGACAAGTTGTAGGGATCACGAGGAGCAGCGTAGAGATGAAGATGACGAAGGCAATGATCCCGATGCACCTAATGAGAATGAGCCAGTAGATTTTCCTGCTGCTCAGACTACACAAGTTCAGGGGGAGCCCAGTCAAATTGAAGGTGAAGGAGGAGAAGCAGGTTCTTCAAGGGCTTTGGATAGCGACATGATAGATGCGCTGAAGGATATTGAGGAAGAGCTTATGGAATTTGATTTTGAAGATGAAGTCGAAGAATTGGAGGAAGGTGAGTTCATTCCGAAGGAGGTCGTTGACTGGAAGTCGGATGACGAAGTGTTAGATGATGAGGACGATCATGTCAACGAGGTGATAATAAATTCACAACCTGTTACGGAACTATATGTGGGAAATAATCATAATGTGATTGATATTGACTACATCAAGATAGCCTCAGTTGAAGACACAGAGCTTGAAGAGGCAGAGAAGGAACCATCTAGAGCTGAGATGATAAATCTTTGGTTTAAGAAGGTTCTAAACAAAAGAACAGCTGAAGATGAAGAAGAAGATGAGAATACCGGGTGCCGGAAACTTCTCAGGAGGGATTATTAGCTGGTTCTTTGACAGAGAACTGCAGCTGTTTATTTTGAAAAGAAGAGATGACCTCCAATACTTGAGGCGAACACTGAAAGCGTTCAATACACTGCCCAAGATTGAAGTTAAAGAGTTAGCCTGGAAGGAGCTGATTAATATTGGAGATGATAAGTATGCGGAAGTGATTGAAAGAATTATAAGGAAAGAAGGGCGATCAGGAAAATTTGAGCGACTCAAGCCAAGGACCGGAAAGAGGGTCGAGGATCAGTCGAGAATAGATCCTCATACAGGTAAGCCATGGGCCAGGATGGTATACAAACCTGTGAGGTGTCTGAAGAAAGTACCAATGAAATCGATGCCACAGAATATTTTGAGCAACATGAAATGGTGGTACCTCGATAATGACACTGCTGAAGCCGTCATGGAGGATCAAGACGAGAAGGTCATTTTGAAGGTATATGATCCACTGCATTTGATAAATCTATCAAAGGACGACCTGAAGAAGCTACATGATCAGCCTATCTTCTTTATTGAAGCATGGAGATCTGAAGCCAGGAAGTTCCAGAAGGTAGTTAAAGTTTGTATAGATGCTGGTTTGTATGCAGGCAGTAGTATATATAGTTCTAGTACTTAAACTTGATGTAATTAATTAGAAGCTATCGTCAAGGGGGAGTCTGTTGGTACACCCTGTGTGACGATAGCAGTCTAATCGATCTAACATTTTGGTTTAAGTAATATTCAACATTGTGGTTTAACAAGTGTTTGATATATATGTTTATATATGTTTGTCAGTTATTGATTGTGTGTTTGAACTTGATGTAACATATTACAAGAAGTTCAAACATAAAGATCATAGATTAATTCAAGCATAAACATAAGTTTCATATACAAGTTGGCTAGATTCGAATTATATAAGGGTTGACATTCGAATCTGTGATAGATTCGAATGTAACCATACATTCGAATATGACCAGATTCGAGAGTGTCTTTGTGGACAGACTCGAATGGGCCTTGGGCCAGATTCGAGTTTGGCGCACATCAGACTCGAATCAGGGTCTATAAATAGGGATAGACTCGAGATATTATCAGACTTTTTGCAGAATTCGTGAGGGATTAAGCATAAAGCGATCTCGAGTTTATCAGCTTGGTGCGTGTTCTTTCGGAGAGAATCAGTTCGTAGGATCGTGCGTGTGTCGTTCGTTCAGCCTCTGATAGTCTCCGTGTTTCGTAGTTGAGAGTTGTTTCCGTCTACCCGTTAACGAGGATTCCGCACTCGTTGACGGATCCGCGTCTAGATAGATCTCGTAGTGGTAGACCTTACACACCCCCCCCCTCTATAGCTTACAACAACATACTAGGGATACCTTTTGGGACCTACATATACATGTGTAAGAACTAAGATGGTTTGTAAATGTCTAAAGCAATCTAGAAATAGAAGGTAAATTGTATAAACATCTCATGTAGTCCAGGTATGCATCTGCTAGGAAAAAAAATTCGATTTCTGTACTTTGAAATTTCAATCTACGTAAGGCAAATATAAACACCATTGGTTTTATTCCTCCAAAAAAAGCTAACATTCATGCTACATATAATGGCTCCAACTTTACCCTAATTAACATCATCATGCCATTTATTTTGTGCTTATAAACTAATCATCGCACCTGGTTTTAACCCAATACAAATAGGCTCTCAATCAACATAGATTTTAGAAGACCCTAGCAATGACCAATGTTTTTCCCTCCACTAATTGAATCAACATGTAATCGAATTCTAAAGTATACCCTCATGAATTGGTTGTATTCTTCACAACACATAGGAATTGTACCCAGTGACTATCTCATTGCCTGTCCCCAAGATGGGGATTCAGAAGCTGTTGCAATTGGAAACTTGATGCCACAACTGCTTCTTCTTGAACTTCGGTTTTCCAAGTTATCAACCAAAGGCCTTGCTTTGATTTCTAAAGGATGTCTTAAAAATCATGAAAACAATGTTGTGCTGCATATAACTATATGGCCTAGCTACAAATATCTTAAAAAAGGGACCCGCAATTTACAATTAAAAAAACTACCAGGACTACAAACAATGGTGTTCGTATCATTAGGCCATGCATCTTTGTATGGCTGAGTTGTTCATTCGTACCTCTTATTCTACAAACAACCCGACCATGATAATTTCACCATTAATTTTCAACACCCAAATTACAAATTGACCATTGATAATCAGAGAAAAAAGAGGACTGACAAAAAAACCCACAAACAATCAACACCCAAATTACAAATTGACCATGATAATCAGAGAACAAAGAGGACTGACTACAAAAACGCACAGACAATCAACACTGAATTCAAACGCAATACACTTAATTTAACTTGTTAGTCATTGCATTATCAATTTTCATATGATTCTTTAGGGTTTAGAATTACCTCTCAAATTGTCGGCATCGAATCTCAAACATAGACCAGACTTTGGTCCCTCGATTTATTAATCTATTTGTAAATCCAGTGTACAATCAACTTTGGCTTTGATTTTTGTAGAGGATGGTCGATTTGTATATCGATTTTGTAAAGCATATGGAAGCAGTGGTCGTCGATGCTGTGAGAAGACGGCGCGATGGCTAGGGTTTGTTGAGGAAATGCTTCATCAACGTGAGATATGAGTTGATGCAATCGATCCATCCTTTTCTAGGTGTGAAGAAGAGGTAATCAGATGTGTTTCTGTCTCTGATCCGATGGGAACGCGGCAAGAGATTTAAGACTCTTATTTCTTGTCAGTATCAAACTCCCTTATTAGCATTTTCTCCCATCGAATAGGAGTTTTGGGCTTGATAATTGCCCATTAATAGATATCAAACAGGGCCTTTGTCTCAGATGAACAACTCTGCAGAGACATTATAAGTCTGGGGTACACAAAGCCACTCCCGAAGAGATCACCGTTTCATAGAAATGGACTTAATGGCGAATGGTATACCTGACGGGCCGTCGTTGTGACCCGCAGAAATAATCCTTATATCAATTGCGCGACTAAATTAATCAAACGTGTTTTAACCAATAACTCTCGGCATAGCGTATGCAACATTAATACTTGGCTTAATCCCTTAACTAATGGAATCGGCACGAATAATAACACCACGATAAACTATCTTGCTTTTACCAATCGCAACACATAATCATAATCATAGCCAAATGTTTATCATTTGTATACACATAATAGATCTCGCTTAATACGAATACATCAAAACATAAGAAATCATAGAAGAGTAAACTTAGCCGTAGATCCTCCGCAAACGGCTAATGGGATTAGCCGCTCATCGTATGCTCGTCACAATAGCAGATCTGAGCCATTGGGTAGCTTGCGAACCACCGTCTTCGTTCTCGTATCGTAGATCCACTCCGGCAGGGCTTCGACACACTTTCACACACGTCGTGGCTTTCCTTAAAGGCTGCCATTGACCTTTATTTATAGAGAAGTCGATTTTATGGTTTCCAGAGCTGAAAAACGCGTTTTTGCGCCGACCCAGTGCAGGCCTGCGCCCCCCTGTGCCTGGATGCAGCTAGGGTTTTGCTGGCATGCGCTGGAATGTGTCTGGAACTTTTGGGGCGCAGGCCTGCTCCCCGACCTGCTCGGTTCGCGCTGAATTTTCTCGTGGTGCTTTGAAATGACTTCCGGACCCTGAAACACAAATATGATGTAAAAGAATGGATTTTACGAAGTATCGGTGCTTAAAATGAACATAAAATGACTCTGAAACCATATAAATTATAGACTCATCAATACCCTATTTGGAATCTTTAATAGATGTACGACCTCTAAGCATACGAGAGTCGATCGAGGAAGCATCCATGCAGTAAGGATTTTTCATGGGGTTGCTTATAACAAGCACTATGACTTCACACAGTGCATTTGGGAGGATTTGAAGGATGTGGTGGTCGCAAAGATCACAAATCGTGCTCGTAAATTTGTATAGCTTCAAAGGTTCATCCAAATTCTAATCCGTGGAATTCTGGGGCGAATGAAAATAGCCCGAAGAGGACTCACTTTCAGTAATTACCTGACTAAGTAATGACGAGCCTCTGTAGAAATCGGGATGATCCCAGTGCAAACATTTACCAATTCCTGAATCCATTTTGAGGTATGCAGACGAAACTGCGGAGAGTGTGAGGCTATACAGAATAGATCATGCTCCCATGGAGCCTCATGGACTGAGGCATCGTATCCTCAGAGCAATAGGTGAGCAGGTTCAGCAACACGGGGTTGTTGAACAGGGACAACCTGAATTGAGGAAGGAGGAGGAGGTTGTAAGGAGTGGTGAGGATCGAGAGGATTCAGAAAGAACACTATCTGATGTACAAGGTGGAGGAGATGAAGGGGATGATCAGGATGATGATCATGATAATGATGAAGCTAGGGCAAGAGTTAAAATATTTCCCATAGTGCGTTAACCTGTTCAAACAGAAGAAGAGGTGGTGGTTATGAGTGTGAGGGAGACCGAAATCATAAACAGTCGGGACGCCACATACACTATCAGCTCTCCTATGAGAGTTGATATTGAAACAACAAGTATTCCACTGGTGATTGCATACCCAACTAGCCACTCATCTCCTTCTCAACAAGGGGATGTTTCAATTGAACACAGGGATTTAGCACATGAACTATCCTGGGATCACTCGGATCCTATAGATATCAAAATCAGTACACAGTTTCCCTAGTGTACATATTCTCTCAAAATGTCATAGAGCCAACTGCACATACATTTAGGACACTTGAGTTGGTCTCATCCATTGAGACAAGTACAGCAGGACTTAGTGTCCCTGTCGGAATGACTATAATGTCGGATGCATCCATTGCACCGTCACATGAGTTAGTCGAAAGTCCTACCAGATCTCAATCAGTGCCAATTCTGAGCGTAGGCCACATAGAGGTTCTTTTCACAAGTTCCACTGTTGTGTCAACTGGAAGTCTTAGTGACCCATGTTTTAGCTATTTACCCTTCATTACTAAAGAAAGACTTGGTGCTGCCATTCAAGGGGTTACAGAGCAGATGAGCACTCAATATGAATCGATGATGAATCAGATGCTTAACATTCAACGTTTATTGAAAGGAAACGGAACTGAAGAGGTTGAGGAAGAAAAGGAAACATCAAACAATGAGTTACGAGATTTTTATGTAGAGCAATTTGGGATGATGAAAGAAAGAATGACTGGTCTTGAAAATACAGTTGTCAGCGCGCTTGGGTCCCTATCAGAAAGATTCTCAATTCTTGAACAGTGCTGCAAATCACAAGCTTCAGGCTCCAAACATAGACATGAGGATCATGACTCCGATGATGCTCCTCATGAGGGGGAGAAGAGGAGAAAGCTTGGTGATTCGGATAAACAAATGGTCATTTATGAAGCTAAAGATTTAAAGACCGATGGTTCTGAGGCAGGAAGAGCTAAACAGACGATCCAACTGGTGCTCAATGTGAAATGGAATTGATTCTTCATGAAGATGATTCAAATCCATTGAGTATGCAGTCTGGTATTGATTACTTTGAATAATATGGGGATTCTGACGAGGAAGAAAATGTGTTGATGATAGAAGGAGGTGATATGGAAAGTAGTTTGTCTGAGACTCAACCAATATCGTTCGAATTTTCTGAAACGTCGATGATGGAAGAAAAAATAAAGGACGAAGATGACTTGGTTGAAGAAATTAAAAGACGATATACAGGTTTCTGAACAGACACCAACGGTTGAAAAGCCTGCTGTTATGGACCATGATAAAACTCTAATCCTTTGTTCGGTCTCCAGCATAATCCTGAGACGTAATGGCTTATGAAGGTTGTGTCTCAACTTGACACTGTAAACAAAATGATTGTGACGTTCAAAGCTAAAGAAGATGAAGATGTCCAAATGACTATCAGAGGAGTTCCTGAATCAGTCAAGGGCATGTCAGAAGTTGAGCTTATGGATAAATTCTTTCAAGACTTCATTTTGTTCGATGAATAAGAGAGACATCATGATCTCAGATTTGCAATTCAAGACAAAGTTCAAAAAGAGATCGGTAACATAATAAACCTGCTCGATAAGGAGGACATCAATAAGAAGATGAAGGATAAAAAGCTAAAGTTATCTGATAAATAGAATGCAGATTTCATAAAGAAGTGTAACTGCCTTCCTATTCTGGAAGATCATCTTGAGAATAAAATATTTCAAAAGAAACGAACCCCCCTTTCTTTTTAAAAGTTGTTCAAGGTAATAGATACCAATATGCCCAATCTAGTCAACTATGCCAGCTTCCTTCAAAATAGAGCTCAACCTTTAGAGAATGTTAGAGTGAACCAGAAGATAGTCGAGCTGTAACGAATTGACAAAGACCGTTTTGTCAACATATTCTATCTGATGTTCACTGTTCTCCGAGCTGAAGGAAAAATCTACAATTTCAATGAAGCAGAATTCTTCAAGGTCTACATTGAAGATGTTGAAGACCTGTTTGACGAGATTTGCAGAAACAAATGACAGAGAACTGCGGATTCGCGCTCAAAGCCTTCTTTCACTTTATGCACACTAAACTGGTATTAATGTCTATACAAGATCCTCAGATTGGAGTAGAAAGAGGGATGCGCAGAATCAACGTGACAACTCCTCATCGTTATCTTAAATACATTGAGAAGTATAAAGAATACCAAGTCATACTAGACAAACATCCGTGTGTAATCTACAAGAAAAAGGATCAAGAAAAGAAAGTCATGAGAATGATAGAACTCGAGAACTTTTTAGATGGAACCCTCAAGATGGTTATGACATCATTGAGAGGTATTCTAGATGAAGACGCGTTGAGGCAATCTAAAGGTCGTGGCATGAATAAGATGGACTGGAGGATGATAGTCGACTTTGTTTCAGAGATTGACATTCGATTAAGAAGCCGGTGGAGCATCCGAAGATTTGAGAAGAACCTTTGATTGAAGGATTGAACCTGCTTTACTATTCATAAAAGGGGGAGAATGTTCGGTATTTATTATTTTGTTAATGAATGTAAAGATGGGGGGGCTAATTGTAATTTACTTATTCTTGTAATTTATAGAATACGTTTAATATGATGTAAGGGCGGCGGTAAATTTACATAGCACAAATTAGAGCCTAGATTTCTGTGCAAGAAAAGAGAATAGGGTTGTCATAGCATTACTGAAGCTGCTGATTTTCATGTAAACAATTTCTATTTCTCTTAATGAAATCATTCTGCTATCGTTGATGGTATATTGTTCCTATTGTTTTGATCATCATTGCAATTAGATTTTGATATAACATCCCCCCTCTACAGCCTCTTTTAACATACTTGGGAAACCTTTTGGGACCTACAACTGGTATCAGAGCAGCTTAGAGTGTGTGTTAACTCTAAATTTCTCATAACTTCCCATTTCCCACCATGGACAACAGTGCTTCAAACTCCTCTTCCTACTATGACAATGGATCTATGGCCAAGCCTTCAAAGTTTAATCACCAAAACTTCTCTGGATGGAAATGCAGAATGATGCTCTATTTAGACAATCTGGATGTACAACTCCCAGAGATAATAATGGAAGGTCCATATGTGCCTACCTCTGTCACTACCATTACTCCTTCTGCTGAAGGTGTTGATCATGAGGTCAGGACCATTGAGAAAGCAAAAGCGCAATGGACTGATGAGGATAAAAGACTGGTGGCCCTTGATGCAAAAGCCAGGAACAACCTAGTCAACTCTCTTCCTGATGATGAGTTCAAATAGGTTGAGAAGATGAAAACTGCTTATGAAATGTAGGATACTTTGTGTACTGTCTATGATGGCCCCACTATCACATGGGATAATAGGATTAATAACCTTGTTAGAGAATATGAACTATTCTATGCTAAGCCTAAGGAGAGTCTCACTAGCTACACCAGGTTCATTGCTCTAATAATTGATCTCAAAGCTATTGGGAACACTAAGGACAGTTTAACCCTGGTGAACAAGTTGTTAGACATCTTGCATGAGGAATGAAACTATTTTTCAACTATTCTCAGAATCTCAGGTACTGTCAGAAGCATGGATATAGTAAACCTCTATGGATCCTTGCTAAATGATGAACAATCAAGGCTGGAAAAGAGAAATCTCTTGGAAATGTCTAAGGGGGGTTCAGCCTTAGTGGCTAATATCAGGTTGATGATAACTTGGAAGTGACCTCAGAGAAAGAAGAGAAATGTGAAGATGTTGGTGATCTAGATGATGAGCAAATGATTGCCATGCTTGTCCGAAAATTCAACAAGGAAAAATTTGGAAAGAAAATGTCACAAAGAAAATCAGTGCTATAAAAAAGAAAGCATTTGATAAATCTAAGGGTGAATGCTTTAAATGTGGCAAGACTGGTCATATAGCAACAGACTGTGTGTCCATAGCTGTTGGCTCATCATCAAAACCATACAAGACAAACAGGGATGATGGCTATAGGGTTAATTATCTTATAGCCATGGCTAAGCTAAAGAAGTTGGAAGACTCTTTGGCTTCTAACTAACAGAATTGACTTTTGCTTGAAACTTGTGATTAGGAAGACTCTGACTCATCATCTGATGAGGAGGACAACAATTGTCTGGTAGCCAATACTGATGTTCCTTCTACAAGTAACTTCAAACAAGATCTTGCAGAATTTGAAGCCCTTAGCTCTTCGGAAAATTAGAATCCTACAATGATGTACAAGGTACAAAATTTGAAAGACTACAGTTCTGAGGAAAAAGATAAGATGTTTGATTACTTGTTTGTGGATTTAAATGCTGCTACTGAGAAGCAAGATGCTTTAAAGTCTGAGATTTCAAAATTAAAAACTGATCTTGAACTAATAACTAATAAAGTTGACAGTTTTCATAAGTTGAAAACCGAGCTTGATGAAGTAAAACACATCAACACAATTTTGTTAGAAGAAAAGAGAGAAACATACTTAAAGCATTCAAAGCATCAAAAGATTGTTGACTCTTGGTGTCATTCTGCTAAAAGAGTCAATCAATGTATCAATGAGCAAATTTCTGCTCAAATCCAGGCTTATCTTGGAGGAGACCTTGATACTACAACTTCAATTGTTGAAATCAAGAATCTGGAAACAGATCTAGCTACTCTTGGTGAACTTCCAAATACAATTATTCAAACTGTAAATTGGAAAATTTATTTCAACAAACAGGTTTGTCAGGCCTCAAAATACTGACAGTCTATGTGAGAAAGTTGTAAAGTCTGATGATGCAATGTGTTCTCCATCAAACCACACTTCAAAGTGCTTAACTACCTCACATGGGCAGCTTAATGGAAAATGTGTTAAACTAGTAGCATTGGTCGCTAAACCTGTCAATAAGACAGGTTCTGAGGCCAAGACTAATGCTAAGAAACATGTTCATCCGTTCAATGCTGAATTCTTTGAAAAGAAATTATCAAAAGGAAAGCAGCTTACATCCAACATGGGTAAGTCTTATATTGGAAGTAAAATTGCTATGGTTTCAAATAAGTTTTCAAATCATAGTGGTACACTGGTTATAATTGAAACAAAACCTTTTGTTAAAACCAAACAAGATGACCATGCTACCACAAGTTTTCAAAAGTCATGAGAACTCAGTAAAAGCAAAGGCAAAGCCATTGCTCAACTTGAGAAAATTGGAAATAAGTTTTTCCAACCTTTGGAAGGATAAAAGACAGTTAAACTGCATAGATTTGATCGCTATCCTCCTAAAAAGCGGAAAGAAGATACATGCAAAGGTGTTGTAGTGGAACTTCCTATAAAATCTGTTGGTCCATCTAAAACAAAACATATCTTTGCAACCTGTTGGTAAGACCAACAGAGAAAATTTAAAATGTGTTTCTGAGAGTTCATCTTTCAAAAAATCTAAAAAGAGAAAATGATATAGATGTGGAAAGAAGACTCACATGGCCAAAGATTTTCTTGAAACTAAGGACATAAGGCCAGTTAAATCTGTTAGTTCCAATATTGCTAGATCAAGCAGTATTAGAAGTAAGAATGTTATTAAGGAGAGTATCTCACTGGATACAATCCAGATTGGAAATATTAGTGTTGATCTAAGTGGTCCATCAACAAGTGTTGATGAGGAAGGAGAACTTAGCCCTGTGATGAGTTCCCCAAAGAACTATGTTTTCTCTAATTACTCTACAGGTTAAACAACCAAACCAGGTTTGGTACTTGGACAGTGGCTGCTCTGGCCACATGATAGGTTGCAAGGAATCTTGTTAGGCACAAAAAGGCCTCAGTCAAACCTGTCTATATCATAGGGGGAGATTTCTAATCAAACCTGATTGATACACTTAATGGGAAAATTTAAGGCCTTTTAATGCCTTATTCAAACCTGATAAGTAATTTGCAAAATTAGCCTAAGTCTGTTTAGACTGTTACATTACTTGTAACTTGGCAGATTGTCAAAGCTGTCCATAACCGTTGGACAGGTTTGACAAAAACTGTCTAAGTTGTTCTTGTCTATTGAACAGTTTAGACACAAGTTTGTGTTCTGTTCTTTTTGAACATGTTTTACACTTTATGGAATTCATTTCTATGTCCTCATTCAATGTCTTGAACGAGTTCATAAGTCTTCAACTCAAGACCAAGTGGAAATTCAGAAGCTGTCAAGTTCTGCCAAAACTATTCTGCAACATGATGTCACATCCTTGCTTTAAAACACGCTTGCTTATCCCAGGAATAATAGTAAATGCATAAAGCTAAATAAAATATTACAATAAGTCTTGCACTACACGTGCTACAAGGTTACAGTACTAAGTTGCTAAAAACATCACAATTTAATTAAAAGCAGCTACCCAAAACCCAAGGCATCATAAAGCTATACCACAAGCTGAAAATGAGCTAAGTCCTCTGGGCAGATCAGATAATAGACCTAAGCAGAAGGTCCAGCTTGTTCTTTACCTTTTCCTGTAAAAATTGTGAATATCAACTGTAAGCTAATGCTTAGTGAGTAAACAGATATTCAAGAATGCATGTAAAATATGAGACGAAAATGCCTATAAAGGATGTTATGCTTGCTTGCTTGCTTGCTCATTTGCTTAATACCCAGAAAGAACGCTGCACAATTGAGACATTTCACGCAGAACGGAGATGCCACCACTAGGGGTTTACCGCTGACAGATGATCAATCTGTGATGCGGGGCTAGCTACCCGCATAATGCTCAAGGGATAGTGGTGAACATCAGAATTGCTTGCTCGCTAATATAATGCTTATGAGATGCACAAAGAAACGCTAACACAAAGTTTGCTGTATAGTATGCAGAACAATAAACAGATAGCAGATAAATATGCATATTAATAGATCAAATGTAAGATCCGGCTAAGCTGGGCATCACCTGTACCACAGTGTTCGCCTTTACTCACAAAAGTCTATTGAATTCCAAAGAAATCATATAGAAGCAATTTATGTCTCAATTTCATATAAAACATGTAAACAAGAATAACTGTTACTCACTGTACTGAAAATGCTTGAAATATTCTGAAATGCTTGCTCGGGCTTATTTACGCTTTAAATTGCTTTATAATGCTTGCACTTGCTTATCTAGGCTCAATATAGACTGGCACTGGCTTTGACTCGCAGCTGAGCTAAACAGCTTATGTATAATATCTGAAGTTTAATATTACAGAACATGTGCTAAATTAATATTGCTAGCTCAATATTCCAATATCTATAAGCCATAACTTCTAGCTAAATATTTTGCTATTTATTTTGCTAATTTATGCGTTGTTCGTAAATTTTATCAATTAGATTCGAGATTTAGGGGTTAGATTCGAATCTGAGCATCAGACTCGAAGCCAGATTCGAATCTGAGCATCAGATTCGAAGACAGATTCGAACCAGGGGTTAGGTTCGAAGACAGATTCGAATTATGGGGGTTAGATTCGAATCTCATTCGAATCTGAGGATAGATTCGAAACCCATATCTCGAATCTAGCTCTCCTCGAGTCTGTTCTTGGTATTTCGAGTCTGTTCTATGCATACTCGAGTTTGTTCATAAATTACAGCTTTAAACATGCATTTTCAAGCCTCAAATCCACAAATAAACTAAGTAATAAGCCTCGGTTTAGTTATATTATACATAATCTACCATATTTTAGCTAAAACTCATACAAAATCAGCTTTAAATCGCCTAGAATGATAAACTCGAATTCGTAGCTTCAAAAACCGAAAGTGCAGAAAACGAAAAGAGCGATTCTTACCTCAAATCCGTATGAAATCGTACATGCAATAGGAGATTCACGTAGTACTCTTCGAGATCTTTCAGTTAACGTATAGAACACGAGATTTGGCCGGTCGGTTTGGGAGAAAAGCTAGAGAGAAGTTCAATTCTAGAGAGAGGAGCTCTGGAAATGCTAGACGGGTTTTGCAAAAGTGAGAAAATGGAGCACCCAACTCCTATTTATACTAAATCTCGAAATTACATCATTTTACGCAAATTGCTCAAAATACTTTAAAATAAAAATGCAAATAAAAGGCAAGGTGTTATAGTATGAGCCCACCACACTTGCACTTCGTCCTCGAAGTACCTAAGGCTCAAACAGATGCGGATATCGAACTCTCATGTCCTGCTCAGATTCCCAGGTCTGAGAAACTCCGTGAGAAGTCCTCCACTGCACCAACACCATTGCTACTTCTCTATTTCTCAGCTTCTTCATCTTTGTCTCTAGAATAACCTCAGGCTCGTCACATTGTAGCTTCTCGTTAATCTTGTAAGTTAGATGATCGGCCCACTTTTCTCTGTCATCTTCTTTGCACTTCCTAAGCTGCGAAACGTGAAACACGGGGTGTATGTTGGACAGTTCGCTTGGCAAGTCCAACAGATAAGATTGAGTTCCAACACGCTCGGTGATCTTGAAAGGACCAACGAATCGTGGTGCTAACTTGCCACGCTTACCGAACCTGAACACACCTTTCATCGGCGAGACTTTCAATACGACATAGTCGTCCTTCTGGAATTCTAAAGGCTTATGGCGTCGGTCGTGGTACGATTTCTGTCGAGATTGAGCGGTTTCTAAGCGTTGGCGAATAATTTTGATCTTTTCATTAGTCTGCTGAAGCAGCCCGGGACCGGCGATTGGTGCTTCACCGGCTTCATGCCAACACGTAGGCGTTCGGCACTTGCGTCCGTATAAGGCTTCGAAAGGTGCGGCTTTGATGGATGAGTGGTAACTATTGTTATAAGAAAACTCTGCTAACGGCAAGTGGTCGTCCCAATTACCGCTAAACTCGAGAACACATGCCCGCAACATGTCTTCGAGTGTAAGAATTGTGCGCTCGCTTTGGCCATCAGGCTGTGGATGATACGCCGTACTCATTCTGATCTTGGAGCCTAAACCATCTTGTAGTGCACTCCAAAACCTTGAAGTGAACCGGCTGTCGCGGTCGGAAACAATTGACAGAGGCACTCCGTGTCGTGTAACGATCTCGTCTATGTACAACTTGGCTAGTTTCTCAAGTGAATAGTTTTCGCGAATCGGAATGAAATGTGCGACTTTGGTTAGGCGATCCATGATAACCCATATTGCGTCGTGCTGTCTTCGTGTAGTCGGCAACTTCGTCACAAAGTCCATCGTTATGTGATCGAACTTCCACTCGGGGATCGGTAAGGGCTGAAGACTGCCGTAAGGCTGCTGATGCTCCGCTTTGACTAACCGGCATGTAACACAATTATCAACATATTGGCCTACGTCTCTTTTCATACCGGGCCACCAATACTCGACTTTTAGATCGTTGTACATCTTGGTGCTGCCGGGATGTACAGAAAAGTTTGAGCAATGCGCTTCTGAGAGTATCTTCTGTCGTATACCTCCAAATTTCGGAACCCAAACACGATTCTTGAAGAGCTTTAAGCCACGAGGGCTATCGATTAAGAATTGAAGTTGCCCTTTCATGTCCTCAGAGTTGAGGTTTTCTTCTTTTAGGGCTTCGGCTTGAGAAACGAGAATTTCATCAATCAGAGTAGATGAAAACGAAGTATGAGTCAAGGTATAGAGACATTTAGCAGAGTAGGATTTACAACTCAATGCGTCGGCCACCACATTCGCTTTGCCAGGGTGATAAAGAATATCACAGTCATAGTCTTTGATGAGTTCCATGGAGTGTCGCTGGCGCATGTTGAGCTCCTTATGGCTGAATATATACTTAAGGCTCTTGTGATCCGTATACAGCTGACATTTGGTGCCGTAGAGATAATGCCGCCATGTTTTCAACGCAAAAGTCACAGCAGCAAGTTCAAGGTCATGAGTCGGATGACTCTTTTCATGATCCTTAAGT
Organism: Centrapalus pauciflorus; assembly: GCA_020465985.1. NCBI lineage: Eukaryota > Viridiplantae > Streptophyta > Magnoliopsida > Asterales > Asteraceae > Centrapalus > Centrapalus pauciflorus. The sequence continues at coordinate 214,199 of JAANYP010001305.1, forward strand.
TGGCGAGAAGCATATGCTATGACTCTGCCTCTTTGCATCACAACACACCCAAGCCCTTGATATGAAGCATCGCTGAAGACTACAAAGTCTTCATTACCTTCGGGTAAGGCCAGAATAGGCGCTTCGGTGAGTTTCTGCTTTAAAGTTTGGAAGGCGGTCTCTTGAGCTTCTTCCCAAATAAAGGGAACATTCTTGCGAGTAAGAGATGTAAGAGGCATGGCTAGTTTTGAGAAGTCCTTAATGAATCGACGGTAGTAACCCGCCAATCCCAAGAAACTTCGGATCTCAGTAGCTGATTTGGGAGCTTCCCAATTTTGAGTGGCTTCTATCTTAGAAGGATCCACAGAGATTCCTTCACCAGATATCACATGACCAAGGAATTGTATCTGATAAGATACAAGATTTGCAAGTTAACGCTGAGCATGAAATTTAAGAAAAGATAAGCTTAAAAATAAATAAATCGAGATTGCAAGCACCTGTCGCAACCAAAATTCGCATTTAGAGAACTTGGCGTAAAGTCGCTCCTTGCGCAGCAACTCTAGCAGCTCTCTAAGATGCACAGCATGCTCAGCTTCAGTTTTTGAGTAGATGAGAATATCGTCTATAAAGACGATAACGGACTTATCGAGCATTGGTCTACATACGCGGTTCATCAGATCCATGAGCGCCGCAGGAGCGTTTGTAAGGCCAAAGGGCATAACAAGAAACTCGTAATGCCCATATCTGGTACGGAAAGCTGTTTTAGGGACGTCTTCTTCATGAACTTTGAGCTGATGATACCCAGATCTAAGATCGATCTTTGAGAAGTAACTGGCTCCCTGAAGCTGGTCGAAAAGATCGTCTATTCTGGGCAATGGATATTTGTTCTTTATTGTTACCTTGTTCAACTCCCTATAATCAATGCACATCCGGAGAGTCCCATCTTTCTTCTTAACGAAAAGAACAGGAGCTCCCCAGGGAGATGAACTTGGTCGTATGAGTCCCTTGTCAAGCAATTCTTGCAATTGCTTCATCATTTCTTGCATCTCAGCAGGTGCAAGTCTATACGGGGCTCGAGCAATTGGTGCCGCGCCGGGCACTAAATCAATTCTGAACTCCACCTGACGGTCTGGTGGGAGTCTAGAGATGTCCTCGGGAAAGACATCTGGAAATTCAGAGGCTATCGGTACCTCGGCTAAAGTTTTCTTTTCAGACTTAGCATCTATTGCATATGCTAAGTATGACACGCAACCCTTAGCTATATGTTTCCTAGCTTTGACTACAGAAATTAAACATAAGTCACCTTTCTTTCTGTCACCATAGATGCAGATACTGCGGCCATCCGGTGTAGTGAGCTTTATCAACTTCTTCTTGCAGACAATGTTGGCGTCATGATGATCAAGCCAATCCATACCGACGATGACGTCGAATTCGTGAAAGTCCATAGGAATGAGGTCAAGTTGGAACGTGCAATTATCTAACAGAATTATGCAGTCGCGGTAAATTTTATCGGTGGACACGCACACGTTACTGGCCGTTTCGATATCAAATATAACAGGCAGAGTTGTCGGAGTAATTCCAAGCTTAGATGCAAATGCACTTGATATAAAAGAGCGATTGGCTCCTGAATCGAAAATAACTCTAGCAGGGATAGAGTTAACAAGAAACGTACCAGATACCACATCTGGTATTTCCTTCGCTTGCTCGGCCGTTATCTGGAATGCGCGATTCTGACTCCGAGCTGGCTCGTTACGGCGACTAGAACCTCCTCGCGATGTGCTATGCCGGGCCGGTTGATTTTGTCTTTGCTGTTGATGTTGATGTTGTTGCTGAGGTCGGTATTGCTGTTGCTGCAATCGCGGATGATGCTCTGCACTCGGGAAAATCATGCTGAACGGATGCGTACATGCATGCTCATTATGTCTAGGGCGTAAACAGTTGTTGCAAACTTTAACTTTGTTTGGACATTCTTCACTGCTATGTCCTATTTCATTGCACACGTAGCACCTCACATCATTGGGGTTACAACGCCCAATGTGTGACTTCTGGCAGCGGCGACACTGCCTCAGCTCAGAATGTACCGCATATGATCGAGTTTGCTGTGCTGGAGGCGAGCTGAACTGTCGGTACTGAGACTGCTGTGGCTGAGAATATCTGGATGAAGATCCAGAATAGCTTCCAGTGCGCGATTTCTTGGGCGGTGATGGACATGTCGGGTTAACAGAGGAAGCAGGATCTCCTCCGGCTCGAATAAAATCCTGCTCGAGAATTCGAGCAGCTTCAACACAATCAGCATAGTTGGTATATCGCTGGTGCTTCAAGAACTTCTGATATTCGGGATGCAGACCCATCAGAAAACGGTCGATCTTTCGCTCCTCCCTAGCAACCTGGTAGTCAGACAGCAAGCTTAGTCGGGTAAATTCTATCTCATACTCAGTCACCGATTTGGTTCCCTGAGTAAGAGACATCAGCTTCTCCTCCAAACGCTTCTTTTCATCAGCTGGGCAGTACTGACGAAAGAATATAACTTTAAACTCATCCCAAGGTAGGGACTTAATCCAGTTGGCTCCGTGCATGTTTTCCTGAGACCTCCACCACATAACAGCGCCACCCTCGAACAATGTAGTAGCAAAGATGACCTTTGATTCCTCAGCGCAGTCACTAATGAGAAAAATACGCTCGATGCCAGTAATCCACTCAAGCGCTTCGATCGAGTTTGCAGCACCCTTGAAGGGTTGAGCTCCACAAGCTTTAAAGTAACGGAAGTTGCAGCCCTTAGGAGGGACTACAGGGGCTTCCTCCTCGTCGGTGTCGTCGTTGTGGCGTCCAGTATCATCTTGTTGCTTTTTCCTACGTTCTTCTCTACGCTTAGTTTCGGCTTCATCACGAGCACGAAACTGGTCTTGTAAGAACTTAGCTTGACGCTCGTTGTTCTCATTAAGCATTGTTTGCATAATTTTCATGATCTGTTCAGGAGTGAGTCCACCTCCAGCTCCTTCACCAGATCCAGACATGTTCTGAAATTATATAAATAATAGTTTCATGAGAATAGGCATAACTCCTATTCTACCCCACTTCCCAATTCCTAAAGCAAAGTCAAAGCCTATCTCAGGTCAAGTTAAAGCCTAGACATTCGAAGCTAATATCTTTGCTTAAAAGTTTGAGTCCAAGTGTTATTGCTAACACTTGAATCCCTCAAACTAATGCTCTGATACCATCCTGTCACATCCTTTCTTTAAAACACGCTTGCTTATCCCAGGAATAATAGTAAATGCATAAAGCTAAATAAAATATTACAATAAGTCTTGCACTACACGTGCTACAAGGTTACAGTACTAAGTTGCTAAAAACATCACAATTTAATTAAAAGCAGCTACCCAAAACCCAAGGCATCATAAAGCTATACCACAAGCTGAAAATGAGCTAAGTCCTCTGGGCAGATCAGATAATAGACCTAAGCAGAAGGTCCAGCTTGTTCTTTACCTTTTCCTGTAAAAATTGTGAATAGCAACTGTAAGCTAATGCTTAGTGAGTAAACAGATATTCAAGAATGCATGTAAAATATGAGGCGAAAATGCCTATAAAGGCTGTTATGCTTGCTTGCTTGCTTGCTTGCTCATTTGCTTAATACCCAGAAAGAACGCTGCACAATTGAGACATTTCACGCAGAACGGAGATGCCACCACTAGGGGTTTACCGCTGACAGATGATCAATCTGTGATGCGGGGCTAGCTACCCGCATAATGCTCAAGGGATAGTGGTGAACATCAGAATTGCTTGCTCGCTAAATATAATGCTTATGAGATGCACAAAGAAACGCTAACACAAAGTTTGCTGTATAGTATGCAGAACAATAAACAGATAGCAGATAAATATGCATATTAATAGATCAAATGTAAGATCCGGCTAAGCTGGGCATCACCTGTACCACAGTGTTCGCCTTTACTCACAAAAGTCTATTGAATTCCAAAGAAATCATATAGAAGCAATTTATGTCTCAATTTCATATAAAACATGTAAACAAGAATAACTGTTACTCACTGTACTGAAAATGCTTGAAATATTCTGAAATGCTTGCTCGGGCTTATTTACGCTTTAAATTGCTTTATAATGCTTGCACTTGCTTATCTAGGCTCAATATAGACTGGCACTGGCTTTGACTCGCAACTGAGCTAAACAGCTTATGTATAATATCTGAAGTTTAATATTACAGAACATGTGCTAAATTAATATTGCTACCTCAATATTCCAATATCTATAAGCCATAACTTCTAGCTAAATATTTTGCTATTTATTTTGCTAATTTATGCGTTGTTCGTAAATTTTATCAATTAGATTCGAGATTTAGGGGTTAGATTCGAATCTGAGCATCAGACTCGAAGCCAGATTCGAATCTGAGCATCAGATTCGAAGACAGATTCGAACCAGGGGTTAGGTTCGAAGACAGATTCGAATTATGGGGGTTAGATTCGAATCTCATTCGAATCTGAGGATAGATTCGAAACCCATATATCGAATCTAGCTCTACTCGAGTCTGTTCTTGGTATTTCGAGTCTGTTCTATGCATACTCGAGTTTGTTCATAAATTACAGCTTTAAACATGCATTTTCAAGCCTCAAATCCACAAATAAACTAAGTAATAAGCCTCGGTTTACTTATATTATACATAATCTACCATATTTTAGCTAAAACTCATACAAAATCAGCTTTAAATCGCCTAGAATGATAAACTCGAATTCGTAGCTTCAAAAACCGAAAGTGTAGAAAACGAAAAGAGCGATTCTTACCTCAAATCCGTATGAAATCGTACATGCAATAGGAGATTCACGTAGTACTCTTCAAGATCTTTCCGTTAACGTATAGAACATGAGATTTGGCCGGTCGGTTTGGGAGAAAAGCTAGAGAGAAGTTCAATTCTAGAGAGAGGAGCTCTGGAAATGCTAGACGGGTTTTGCAAAAGTGAGAAAATGGAGCACCCAACTCCTATTTATACTAAATCTCGAAATTACATCATTTTACGCAAATTGCTCAAAATACTTTAAAATAAAAATGCAAATAAAAGGCAAGGTGTTACACATGAACACAAAGAGGATATCTGAAATGGGTGACAGACCATTTCTTATATCAAAACAATATTATAAAGAAGAGAAAGGTCTAAAGTTGACATTTCTCTTTAAGGTTAAGCTGTGGACGACAGAGACAAAAAGGAAAAGTGTAGGTCCCAAAAGGTTTCCCTAGTATGTTGCTCTAAGCTATAAAGGGTGGGGGGGGGGGGGTGAATACAACTATTTAAAATTTCAACACACTTTCTCAATGTTTGTATGTATATTACCAACAAGTGTTAATTAGAAATAAGCTTGAACTATGGAATGGTTCAAGCTGAGATGACCGAAACAACAAAGACTACTAATCTAAGACACACTCAGACAAGTTACAATGAATAAACTCACAAAGATGAACTCACTGATATTACAGGACAGACAGACAGACAGATTGAACAAGAACAGCTTGGACACACTCAGACAAGTTACAATGAATAAACTCACAAAGATGAACTCACTGATATTACAGGACAGACAGACAGACAGATTGAACAAGAACAGCTTGGACACACTCAACTTTTTTATTCAAGCTGACTTTGCATGCATGAAAACAAAATTCTTTTGCACGTTCTGAATATCACACTCTTGGTTGTCACACATTCCTTAGAAGCTTCCTTTTATACTCTCACAGAGAATCCCAGTGAAGCTTCCTCATTGGATGTAGAGATAGTGGAGTGTCTTTTCAAAAGGACAACAATACTTTTCTATACGTTCTGACAAAGCAGCATTTGTCTCTACATTGCAGAATCTTTGTCTTTTCCTTTTTGTCTTTGTTGAACAAGGCTTTAACTGAAAGAGGAATGTCAACTTTAAACCTTTCATATTCTGATATGGCCATTTTGATATAAAAAATGGTCTGTCACCCATTTCAAATATCCACTTTGTCTTCATGTTACAGAACAGCGTGGGTAGTCTTAGCAGCTTCTGTTTTTCCACTTTGTCTTCGACTTTGTAAACTGATCTTTTGGTCCAAGACAATACATGAGGACATGCAAACACATTCCATAAAGTGTTTTGCCTGTTCACAAAGAACAGGTTCTGTTCACAAAGAACAGAACACTTAGAATTTGTCCAAGCTGCTCAACAGGTATGAGCAGCGTAGACAGTTTATGTCCATCCTGTTCAACAGAATAGAACAACTTGGACAATCTGCCTTTGTCGCAACAAATGCAACATGGCAAGCATCTTTGACTTTTATTGCAAATCACTTTTCAGATTTCAATAAGGCATTAAGAGGCCTTAAATTATACCTTCAAGTGCATTAAACAGGTTTGATTAATAATCTCCCCTAGGATGTATAATAGGTTTGACTAAGGCCTTTTTGTGCCTAACAATCTCCTCATGTTTGCAATAATCAGTCTAACCTGATTTTATGAATGATCACTATATATTTTACATTACATTTGCTGAAATAAAATTACAACATTGAAGTAAAGTAAAAGTTCAGTTTATATACACACTGATATTGATTACAAACAACACATGTTTTCCAGAAGTACAACTGATGTACTAAAGTAAATTATAACTAATGTAATAAGATAGATTACAACCGCTATAATAAAGTACAACATATGTACAAGGAAAGTTTCAACACATTGGACTGTTGATGCTGGGAGCAAGTAATGGTAAGTCTGTCCAACTTATGGACAACTTCCATTATTCTTTTACTCAGCAGTAGATGGACCTTCAAGCTGTGGCCTTCCTTTAAACAATTGTTCAATGTGCTCCATGGTTTCTTCAATTTCTTCTACTTCATGTCTGAGAAACATGAAGTCAGGAGGTTGAAATTCTCCTCTCTCATACAAGCCTTTAAGCTGCTCCTAGATAGCTGCAATCCATTTTGAAGATTGCTTAAAAGTGTTGGAGAGTCTAAAGGCTATGATCTGCTTGAGACCAACCTTGTGCAGATCAGATGCTCTCTGGAAACACATTTTTTTTTGTTACGGGGTCTACAAAGAATACACCAACTTCAGTCTCTTCTATGAGTTTGCCTTCCTCAGGCTCAACACCCCTAGGTAGGCTGTGATTCACTCCTTTGATTTTGACAGCTAGGATGCCTTGATCAATCATCATAAGGAGTTCTTCAAGCTCTGTATCCTGTCTCTTTCTCCTGGGCTTAATCTTGGGTTCCACTAGTGAGGTACCCTTAATTTGTTCTTCAGAGATCAGGCCTAGGTTTTTTGACTTTCTCCATCAGCGTTTTGACATATGCCCTGATAGTCTTAGCAGTTTCAGACTTTGATTTACTCAGGGCAACTGCCAACTCAACCCATTCTCTATACCCCATGCAAGCTACATCAGCATACTCATAAGCTTCCAGTTCTGGACCATCAACATCTAGCCTGGTTATCTGAAGCTTCCACTGCTTGCCTTTTTTTGAAATAGGGACAACTTTGACAATGGTTTCCTTGGCTAGGCTTCTGTTGTTCACATCAAAGAATTTCTTCCTTGCCATGTTATCAAATAGTAATTGGGCTCTTCCTGAGGAGGATACATGCTTTGTCTAGGTCACTAAGACCTGTTCACTCTTTTCTTTCTCTCCCTCTTTCTCAGTCACTGACTCTTTTACAGCCTCTAACAGTTTCCTTTGAACATCCAAGGAGGGCATTTTAACTTTTCTTGCCTTCTTGAATGCAAAGGCCTTGGCAGCTTTGGCAGAGACTTCTTCCTTCTTTTGTCTTTCATAAATCTCAAGCTGCTCTTCTTTGAATAATAAGTCTCCAGTAAAATGCCCATTTCTTTGGCTTGAGACTTGTCAAATTTGAGCTGAGCAGCTTTGAGATAGTCAGTGTCCACAGAGGCCTTTTCTTTTCCCTTTGCTGTTTTAGCTGTAACAGCTTTTATCTCCTTTTTTTTCTTCTTCCTCATTCTGTTCCAAGATTAAGTGCCTCCTTCTGCTTGGCCTATCCACAGGAATGGATTCCTCCCCCTTAGATGGTGCAGGGCTTGGAGATCCAGTCTGAGTAGGCTGAGTAGTTTTAGAAACTTTGGAAGAACCTACAATAGGGCCAGTTTGTGAAAGTCCTGATGCATGCCCCACTGAAGCTGACTTCTCCTTGGAGAGATAAGAATATTTTTCTCGCTTAGACTTGGTCTTTGAGGAAGATATCTTCTCCCCCTTTGAAGGAGATGGCACAGAGCCTTCAACAATAACTCGGCCTGAAGGAATGGATCCAACAGGCTGTGTAGCAGCAGTTTTGGGAACAAGTTTAGAACCAACAAGGCAATGCATTAAGAAAGCCAAGTTGTCTTTAACGTCTGCTAACTGGGTAACACAGGTGTGAAGAGAAGAAGAATGAGAGGTTGCAAGAGAGGACAGCTGGGAGATAGTTTCCCTGTCAGATGCCGTGAACACCAAACTTTAAAGCTGTGCAAGAGTCAGTTCAAGAGAATGTTGCATATCATCAAAGTTTGAGGACACAGAATTAGACAGAGAGACCATTAAGGTATTCAGGCTGGCCAAAATGGATGGGGGAGTGTTTGAGCAAGTTTCAACAAGGGCTGACAGCTGTTAGGAAATAGCTGACAGTGTGGACACGGAGTCCTGTTGATGAGAAAGAATGAACGAAAGGTGTTGGGAAATATTCTAAGTATGTTAAGCTGTTAGTTAGATTTCTCAAACTGTTAGTAGTATTTCTGTGTAATTTCAAAGTTCAAGTTGCTAGTTCAACAAGTTCAAGCTGCTAGTTCAAAGTTCAAGCTGCCAGAGTTCAGAGTTCAAGCTGCTCAACAGATTAATAACAGAAGGTGCTGAATTTCAGGAAGTGATAGATATTTTAAGATTTGAATATCTTCCAAGCGTATCTACTATCAGAGAAATCAGAGTTCGTCAAAGAAACAAATCAGAAGGCTATATATATAGATAAACTAGGTTTTTCTATTGTAAGTCTGTACGTACAAGTTCTGTGCTTCATTGTAACTGTTTTCTGATAAAGTTTCTCAAGCCTCTAAGGTTGTAAAACCCTAAGAACAATCAGTGTTCTTCGTCTAATCAAACAGATTAGTGGTGATTGTAATAAGTGATTTTGACAATATAAAGGATTTGATTTTGATTATATTTATCTGTTATTTATTCTGAAAGTTTTTCTTAAAACAATTAAGTGTTATTTCGCAAACTTATTAATTGGACTTTGATTCAAAAACAAGGTTATTGGTTTACACTCTGATTTATTATAACCAGTTAATCTTAGGTGATTTTGATCTTGACTAGTGGTATCAGAGATAGGTTTTGTTTGTTATTCTTTGTTTTCAAAGTCAGAAACTTTCTTTGTTTTTAAAAGTTTATTTTTCTGCAATGGAGTTTGAAAATAGCAGTAGTGGATCTTGGCAAGGACTCAAAGTGCCTATGCTCAAACCCACTGAGTTCGAGATGTGGAAACTCAATATTCAACAGCATATTCAATTTATTGATTATGCCCTATGGGAAGCATTTGAAAATCCTCCTGCAGTTGATCCTGAACTAGATGCTGATGGCAAACCCAAAAGAACACCTCCAAAAACTGAGATTGAAAGAAAGGCTAGAATGAATGAAGTGAAAGATCTTACTCTTTTACAAATAGTCATTCCTAATGCTTACCAACATCAGTTTAAAAAGTTCTATACTGCTCATTCTCTTTGGATTACTTTAGAGAAAAGATTTGATGGCAATGCTAGCACCAAAAGGAATCAAAAGGATATTTTAAAACAGCAGTATGAAAACTATTCTTGTGGAAAGAATGAAAATCTTACTCAGATTTTTGATAGGTTTAATAAGCGAATAGGTGAATTGGAGAGTGCTAAAGTCAGCCTGGATCAAGATGAAGTAAACAGAAAACTCCTCAGATCTCTTGGTGAAGAATGGACAGTCTATGCTGCCCAATGATGAACCAAAGACACTCTAGATGAATAAGAGTTGGATGACCTTTACAACAGCCTGAGAGTGTTTGAATCTGAAATTGAAAATAAAAAGAAATCCTTTTCTTACAATCACAACATTGCTCTGCTGTCATCAGCATTAACTGATAAATCAAACTGTTGTGATTCTTTTTCAGGTGCTGATGGTAACTCTTCAGAAGTTCATTATGAAGCATTTGTTGCAAGTGAAGGACTTTTTGCTCTTAATGCTGAAGATGTGTAACAAATTCATCCAGATGATTTAGAAGAGATGGACTTAAAGTGGCAACATGCTATGTTGACTATGAGGGCCAAAAGATTTCTGAAAAGGACTGGCAGACCAAACTTTCAAGATAGAACAGAAGGCAAGCCAGCATTTGATAAATCAAGGGTTGAGTGCTTTAAATGCCACAAGCTTGGCAACTTTGCTAGAGAGTGTAGATCCCAAGGTCAGCAACTACCAAGACCCCAGCAAACAAATCAAACTTCATCCTCACAAGCTCTTGTCTCTCAAGAAGACAATGTCTTTGAATGGAGTGACCAGACAGAAGAGGAGTCTCAAAATCAAGCTCTTATGGCAGAAACATCCTCTGTCACTTCCACTGAACTACCATCTGAGGTAAATGCTAAACTCTGTTCTCAAACATGCAAAAATATGGTTAAAAAGTACAGAGATCGTAATGAGAGCATGTGCAAAACTCTAGCTAAGTTGGAAGAAAGGAGGTATGAGTATATGCAGGCTATAGAAGATCTTGAAAAACAGATCAATGACTATAAGGATAATGAGACTCAGATAGGACATGATAGAACATATCATGAGTAGGAGAAAAAGGAACTGAATGAGAAAATAGAGACCCTAAATAAGAAACTAGATGAGCCTGAACAGAAGATGTTAGAAGCTAACAAGAAAGTAGATTCTATAAATATAGATTTGGGTAGCTTCAAACTGGCAAATCAAAAGCTAGAACACCTAATGGAAGTCCAATTTACAGATAGTGTAAAATCTCAACTCAATCCCAAGGAAGGTGTAGGATATAAAGCTACTCCACCCCCATATAACAACAAATATATTCATCCTATGAGTCAAGTTGCTGATAGGCTTGTGAATGAACCATTAGATGAGAAAATGAAAACTGTAGATCCTATCCTTGAAGAAAAGCCTGAATCTAAAGAAGATTTGATTCCAAATGAAGGCTGTGAGTATAAAGAAGCTGAAAGTAACTCCAAAACAATGAGTGAACCTATAGGACCTCCTACTTCCAGTTTCATCAAAACCCAGAGTGTGAAAGGAAAAAGAGAAGATGAGTGTATGCAATAATGCTCCACATGTTTCTGTACCTTCTAACTGTAACATTGCATCTTCTTCAAAAATTAATAAAAAGGGTAAGACTGTTCCAATATGCACATGCCAAAAGCATGGTGTCCAAAAGTTTATCACACAGCAGCAGGTGAGTGGAAATCAAAGGAACAAGAACCAATTATGGTCTCATAAAACTGGTTCTCCAATCAAAACCGTCAAAATATGTTTCCATTGTGGAAGGAAAAATCATTTGGCCAGACATTGTTTATATAAACCATCTGTTACAAAACAGACTGTGGTTCAAAAACAGGCGATTTTGAACAAAACTCAAAAATTTCGAACGCCAAAACATCAGTCACACCAGTTCCAAAGAAGACAGTTGATCACAGGTACTTAAAAGTAAACAAAAGACAACCTACACACCAAAAACAAGTTTTAGCAAAATCCAAAGCAAACATAAAAAAGGTATGGTGTGTTAAAGGAAAAAACACAGATCAAACTGCTAATGCAAGAGTTGAGACTGTTAAGTCGAAAGTTGGAACTGGTAGTGCAAATTCTGAAGCTGTTGGCACTCAGAATCCAGTTCAAACTGCTAAGTCTAAAACTGGAACTCGTAGTGGATCTTCTAAGACTGTTAAAGAAAAGGTTGGAAAGAATACCTGGATACCTCATGTCATAACTAAATACTCCTCACAGAATCCACCTATGGATCTCACTAAGTTTAAAAAGACACAAACAGTGTTTAGCTATGTCAATGCACAAGGACAACCCAAAACCAATTTGGTTTGGGTTTACTCCACTACTAACTAAGCTTTTTCTGTGCAGGGCAACCACAGGACCCAACATAAGACAAGATGGCATATGGACAGTGGATGCTCTAGGCAGATGACAGGCAACTCTGAATGCTTGTCAAATTTCAAAAGCTTTGAAGGAGGGTTTGTTGCATTTGGTGGAAATTCCAAGGGAGGTAAGGTAACAGGTAAGGGTAATGTGAAAGCAGACAATATGATCTTCAATGATGTTTTGTATGTTGAATAGTTGAAGTACAATTTTCTAAGTGTGTCCCAAATCTATGATAAACAAAATATTGTTTTGTTCACAGATTCTGAGTGCATTGTCCTTTCAAAAGATTTTAAAATACCTGGAAAACTTGTTTTACTCAGAACACCAAGAAAGGACAATGTCTACTATTTGGACACAGATCTTTTATCCAAATCAAATACTTTAAGTTGTTTGATATCCAAAGCATCATCAAATGAGTCTGCTCTATGGCACAAAAGGATGTGTCACATGAACTTCAAATCTATGAATGAATTAGTCAAAAATAACTTGGTAAGAGGTTTACCACAAAAGGAGTTCATTTGTGATGATCATTGTGTAGCATGTCTCAAAGGCAAGCAACACAAAACTTCTCATAAGGCTAAAGAAGTAAATTCAATTCTGCTCTTCATCTTATTCATATGGATCTTTTTGGTCGAACATCTGTTTTGAGTTTGAATAAAAGAGCTTACTATTTAGTCATTGTTGATGATTTCACCAGGTTTACATGGGTTTACTTTCTTAGGCCTAAGGATGAAACTGCTGAGCTAGTCAAATCCTTTATTCTTAAGATTAAAAACCAATCAAACTTAAAGGTTAAAGTGATCAGATCAGACATGGAACTAAGTTTAAAAATCATATTCTAAACAGTTGCTGTGAGTCTAAAGGCATTTCAAGGCAATATAGTTCACCTAGAACACCACAACAAAACAGTTTCTGTGAGTTTAATAGAGGCCGCTAGAACCATGCTAGCTGATTCCAAACTGCCAATGACCTTCTGGGCAGAGGCAGTAAATACAGCCTGCTATGTGCTAAAGAGTGTTCAAATTGTTCAGTCACAAGGGAAAACTCCATATGAGTTATTCCATCACAGGATTCCCTTAGTAGCCTTCCTAAAACCTTTTGGTTGTTCCTGCACTATCATACATACTAAAACTAACTTAGGGAAGTTTGAAAGTAAGGCTGAAGAAGGTTTCTTTGTAGGGTACTCTATTCAAAGCAAAGCCTATAGGGTGTATAACAGTGTATCTAAAACCATTGAAAAAAGTGCCAATGTTGAGTTTAATGAAAATACTACAAATATCAAAGGCACTGGTCATGATTGGTTATTTGATTTAGATTCACTAACAAATTCTCTGAGCTTTGTTGAGTATTTTGCAGGAACTGCTGGAAACAGTGTTGAAACTGTCAGCCCAAATTCTCATGCTGGTACCATAAATATTCAAGCTGTTGGCACAAAGTTTCCAACAACTGGAGATTCTGCTACATGGGATGAGTACACTGTACTGTCAATTCTCTCTTGTGACCCACCAGGGGTCCTGATTGATAAACAAGACATAAATATAGAGTGTGAAGAGCCAATCCCAAGCCCTGATGTAACAGCTCCATCCAATAGGGAAACAGTCTCATCTAGTGATCAAACTGTTACTGAAGCAGAATCCTCAAGTGGTGCTGAAGGTGATGATACAAATCTGGGAAGCTCATTTCAGACAGAAAGAGAACCCACACTCAGGGTTCACAAGTATCATCCTTTCAACCTGATAATGGGAGACCCACGCACTCCTGTGCAGACAGGGACAATGGTTCACAAGGAGTCCATTGATGTTGCATCAGCAGTCCCCGAATTCAGTCTAGCTACCTTTGAACATGCATGCTTCATGTCACAATTGGAGCCAAAGAAGGCATCTGAGGCTCTGAAAGATCCATCTTGGATTGAGGCAATGCAAGAAGAACTTTTGCAATTCATGATTCAGAATGTATGGACTCTAGTTGACTTGCCTAAAGGTAAGAGGGCAACTGGTACAAAATGGGTTTTCAGAAACAAGAAGGATGAGAGAGGTGTAGTGATCAAGAACAAAGCAAGGTTGGTAGCATAAGGATATACTCAAGAAGAAGGAATAGACTATGATGATGTCTTTGCTCCAGTAGGAAGAATAAAAGCCATCAGACTGTTCCTAGCTTATGCCAGCTTCAAAGGGTTCAAAGTGTACCAAATGGATGTGAAATCTGCGTTCTTGTATGGTACAATTGAAGAAGAGGTTTATGTGTGTCAACCACATGGATTTGAGGACTATAAGTATCCAGGCAGAGTCTACAAGTTAGACAAAGCCCTCTATGGACTTCACCAAGCCCCAAGAGCATGGTATGACACTTTGTCTTCATACCTTCTACAGAATGGATTCAAGAGAGGCACTCTGGACAAGACATTATTCACAATGTCCATCAGATCAGAGATTATTCTTGTTCAGATCTATGTTGATGATATCATCTTTGGATCAACAAATGACATACTGTGCAAAGAATTTGAAACTTTGATGCACAAGAAGTTTCAAATGAGTTCAATGGGGGAACTAACTTTCTTTCTAGGATTGCAGGTCAACCAGAAACCCACTGGGCTTTTCATAAGTCAATCAAAGTATGTAAATGACATCTTGGAAAAGTTTAGATACAAGGACACCAAAGTTGCCAGCACACCAATGGACACTCATAAGCATCTTGATGCTGATAAAGAAAGAGTGGATGTGGATATTCATTTATACAGATACTTGATAGGTTCCCTAATGTATCTCACATCTTCTAGACCTGATATAATGTTTGTTGTTTGTGTTTGTGCCAGGTTTCAATGTGCTCCAAAGGATTCACATCTGTTTGCTGTTAAGAGAATCTTTAGATACCTCAAGGGTCAATCAAAATTGGGCCTATCGTATCCTAAGGACTCTCCTCTTGAACTAACAGCTTATTCTGACAATGACTATGGTGGTTGCAACATAGACAGAAAGTCCACAACTGGTGGATGTCAATATCTAGGAGCAAGACTAGTCTCTTGGCAGTGCAAAAAGCAAACCACAATCTCCACCTCATCCACTGAGGCAGAATATGTTGCAGCTGCCAGCTGCTGTTCCCAAGTAATGTGTATTCAGAACCAACTAAGAGGGTGTTTGGATTTGTATTTGAAAAAGTGATGTAGCGTTTTGGAAACTAATAATCAGATAATAGTTGTAACAAAACGTGCTGCAGGAAATGTAGTGCTTGGTTTAGCTTCTGCTGTTTGCTATCATAATTATCAAAGAATCAGTTTTTTAAAGTGTTTGGATTTGCGTTTTTACTTGTAAAATGACCAAATAATCACTTATTAAGCAAATAAGCTACAATTTTTAACTTATGAAAAAGTGTGGTAAGATTAACGCTAAACGCAAATAATCAATTATTAACGTATGCATTCCAAACACTTTAAACTAATTATTTGCGTTATTGTAACGTAATAAGCTGATAATCTGGTTCATAACGCAAAACCAAACACCCTCTAAGAGACTATGGTATGAACTTTCTATCTACTCCTATTTATATTGACAATTCAAGTGCAATAAGCATTGTACAAAATCCAGTGAAATTTCCCAAAACCAAGCACATAGACATTAGATTTCATTCTATAAGGGACTGTAATGAGAAGAAATTAATCCAAGTTACAAAAATTCATACAGATGATCAGTTAGCTGATCTATTTACAAAAACCATTTGATGTAGGAAGATTCACCTTTCTATTATCAAATATTGGTATGGTTAATATGGATTAATTTGTTTTTCATTATTCTCTCTTATTTTATGAGAAACATACTTATTAAAAGTTCTTAGTTAAGGGGAAGACACTGTTTCATCAAATAATACTTAATTCCCAACTAACAGCTTGAGAATATTCTCAAGCTACTAGTTCATTTTTTCGAACAGTTAGTTGTTTCACTTGGTCTGTCAAGTGTGCAGGGTAATTCAGTCATTGTAAGATTGTGCGCGGGACTGGATATTTTTAAAACCCAAAACCTTTAAAGTCCCACTTTCGTTCAATTGTAACTACCAGTTGCAAAAATATCTTCCACAATCTTTTCATCTTCTCTCTCTGAGCGATTCTCACACAGTTGTTCCAAATCCTAAATCACCGTCTTGATATTAAATGGAGTTTATCAAGGAACATAACTGCCTACCATACTCTCTCAAACATGCTGAACTACAACCATTCCATGACATGAGGGATTTTCTACGTGGTTCGCATATCCATTATGCTCTAACAGTCAATCCCACCATATACGTCTCACACATAGAGGAGTTTTGGAAATCCTCCACTGTCAATACCATTAATGGATTCACTTCTTTTGCATCAATCATTGATGGTAACCCCATTAGCATCACTGAGGAGACCATACGCCAACATCTACATCGTCAAGATGCCACATGTATATTTGATCTTTCTCTTACTGCTTTACACGGAGGTCTTTTTGCTATAGGGTATAGGGGCCCTACTGATTCTTTTACCTTCTACAAAGCACAATTTGGTCCTAAATGGAAATATCTTGTGCATATTATTCAGCAGTGTATAAGCCTTAAAAGAACTGGTTGGTCTGAATTTTCTTCAAATATTGCCACTGCCTTAGTGTGCTTATCGATAGGCCAACAATTTAATTTTTCAAATATGATTTTTCAAGGCATGTTAAGGCACCATGCCCTAAAGAATGGGAAATTTTTTATGTATCCACAGTTTTTGGCAGAAAAAATTGCAAAGTCTTACAATAATTTTAAAGTACATAAAAGGATACATGTTTCTCATAGGCACTCTTTACCTACTATTAAAAGTCTTTTAAAACCAAGTGCCAATTTTCACAATGTGGATGTCCCATTGCCTTCTGCAATGCAGGATATCAATCCAAGAAACAGAGGAGAGGGTCCTGAGCAGGCTCAGTCACCTATTACTGCTTCACCCCAAGGACCCCAACCCACTCCTCATGATACATATACTTCCTCTGCTCCTTCCACTATACATACCTCCCCAGCCCCATCACTTAAAATGTATAAACGACAAAGGGTTGTTGGAGCTCCTTCCTCCCCAGTTCAATTCCTAGGGCCAAATAGCCCTGTGCAGGGGGACACTCCTGCATAGAATATCAAAAGGGAACCAAATGAGGATACTCCCACCCTCAATTTTGAGGTGGAAATCCCATTAGAGGATGTTCATATGGTTTTCGTGGCTGGTACTACTGATGTCTCTACACAAGAGGCACATGATAGTATCAACATCTCTAAGACCACACCCATGGCAACAGAGGGTGTGCAAGCACCTTCTAGAAGTACCCAGTACCAAGAACAAAGGGGCCCGGATGTTTCTACTTCTGGTATTCAAGCCAGTGATAGATCTCAAATACCACTATCCTTTGAAGATCTTGAGGCTAGTCTGCAACTAATGGCTTTGACGGATCAACAGTTGAAACCTGTTGTAGCTATTTTTGAACATTACAAGTCCATTATTGCTGCACAGGGATCTCAAATTACAGCCCTCCAACAACTCACAGCAGCACAAGAATAGCGCCTTGATCAGTTTCGTCTTGGTTTCGCTCTGTGTGGAAACAAGATCATCCAGCTCGAGAAGATGGTTCTATCCCTGCTTGCAAAAGTTTTTGGTCTTTCTAGCCAAACCAATGCATCCAAAAAGGGGGAGAATCAGGAGATCCCTCATGTTGGTACACCCTGTGTGACGATAGCAGTCTAAGCGATCTAACATTTTGGTTTAAGTAATATTCAAGGTATTGGAAATTAACTAGTGTTTGATATATATGTTTATGTATGATTGCCAGTTATTGAATGTGTGTTTGAACTTGATGTAACATATTACAAGAAGTTCAAAGATTAATTCAAGCATAAGTTAATAACATAAGTTTCAACACTTAGTTGTTTATGTGAAATGCTAGATTCGAATTACTTAAGGCTTGGCATTCGAATCTGTGATAGATTCGAATGTAGCCCTAGATTCGAATGAGAGCAGATTCGAGAATGTCATTATGGACAAACTCGAATGGGCCTTGGGCCAGATTCGAGTTTGGCCCATAACAGACTCAAATCAGGGTCTATAATTAGGGATAGACTCGAGATATTATCAGACTTTTTGCAGAATTGGTGAGGGATTAAGCATTAAGCGATCTCGAGTTTATCATCAGTGTTAGTGCTATTACGGAGAGAATCAGTTCGTAGGATCGTTCGTGTGTCGTTCGTTCAGCCTCTGATAGTCTCCGTGTTTCGTAGTTGAGAGTTGTTTCCGTCTACCCGTTAAGGAGGATTCTGCACTCGTTGACGGTTCCACGTCTAGATAGATCTTGTAGTGGTAGACCTTACAAGTGGTATCAGAGACAACGGAGTGTTCTTCGTGTTCTTCGTGTTCATCTAGATACATTCTAGGTTTCTTGACGCTAGTTGGACGGTTTTTCTCTCAAAATCGTGTTTTCAAGCTTAGCAAATTCTTATTCGGAAAATACTTTGTGGTTTTTCACGTTTTTGATCCAAATCATTATTTTTCGTTGGAAAAATACTGATTTAATCTGCAAAACGTTAAAAAATCAAAGTGTTAGTCGTTTTTCGAGTTTGCGGCGCTCGAATCTAATAGGGGTAATTAGGGTTACACTTAGTCTCGAGTCTAACCAAAATCCGCTCCTTTCGAGTCTGATACAGATGGTTTCGAATCTATTTCGAGTTTGTGCTACATTCGAATAGGATCTCGAGTCTACCTAGTTTCGAGTTTAATTCGAGTTTAGTTTAGTTTCGAATAGGGTTTCGAATCTGCTGTTATTTCGAGTTTGTCTGCCTTCAAATCTGAGGACTTTTCGAATCTGACATAATTTCGAGTTTAATTGAATTATAACACTTAATCGAATTTAATCCCAAATAAATTGGAATCTGATTACATTCGAATCTACCTAGATTCGAAAGAATTAATTCACATTAGTTTCGAATTAAATTAATTAAGGTCAATTCAATTACTTTCGAAAAGATGTCAAATCTTTAAAAATTCCTAGAAATGGACCACGAGGTTGGGAAGGAAAACGCTCCGCCTAAGCTGATGAAAGTCGAAGATTATTACTGGTGGAAAGATCGGTTTACCGATTTCGTGCGTTTTAATGACATGCGCATGTGGGTGTGTATCGACGAAGGGTATATTCCACCAGTTTCAGAAGTTGAAGGCCGTCAGAAAGTCTTGTCATACCAAATGATGACGGAGGATGATAAGAAATTGTATGAAGCCGAAAACAAAGCTTTCTCACTAATCCGAATGGCTTTGCCTCAAGATATACTGCACACATTTAGGACTCAAAAGACGTCAAAAGAACTTTGGGAGTCTCTAGAGAAGAGGTGTGAGGGTAATCCTAGGGTTCGTAGAAAGCGTACAGAGTTGTTGAAACAACAGTTTGCAATTTTCAAGGCGTTAAAGGATGAACAGCTGGATGATATCATCACCCGGTTCTATCACCTGTTAACGGAACTTGAAAGTCACAGGATTGAGTTTACTGACACCGACAAGAACAACAAGCTTCTTGATGCCTTACCAGCCAAATGGGCTATGTATGTGGCAATGATTAAGCTGAACGAGGACAAGTATTATACTCAATCTCTGGATGATATTGTGGGAACGTTGCGGGCATATCACTTCGAGCTACTGAAGGCCGAAACTGATTACGAACAAGTCCAGAATCCAGCAATGTATTTTGGAAAGACAACAAAACCTTCAGTGACAGCCGAACCGAAGACTGCTACAGCGTTTTTCACTGGAGAAACGTCGTCACCAGCAGAGACTGATGACACATTGAATCGCGCGTTCTTAGGATTAGGAAGATCGGAAGAACCGCAGCCTCAAGGACAACAGGCATCGACAACTCAGAGCTATTCGAAGATGCCCATGAGCGCAAAATCAGCGGAAGAACATTTGATTCTGCTTGCTTCTTTTGTGGCCGCGTACGGGAATTGTGTTCAGGGGAAGATTAACGATCCTGCTCTCTGGGATGAAGACTACGATCAGGTCAACCCTGATGATCTTGAGGAAATGGATCTTAAATGGGAACTTGCCATGGTAACCCAACGGGTTAAGAGATTCATTAAAAGAAGTGGGAGGAATCTGACAAAGAACAACAAGGGGATAGGATTTGATAAGTCCAAAGTAAAATGCTACAACTGTCAAGGACTAGGACACTTCGCCAGGGAGTGTCAGATACCGAAGGTGGAGACATACCAAGGGCAGAGTCAGCATCAGGGACAGTTCCAAAATCAGTCCCAACAACGATACCTTCCAAGTTCATCATCTGGTCAAGCCAATCTAGCGGGTCTTCTATCCAACGTCACTTCAGACAGACAGCTAGATGGTACCTATGACTGGAGCTCACATCTAGAATCGAATGCTCGGGCTTTTATGGCAGAAGTCATGGAAACTGGGTGTGATGGGGAAGAGCAGACCACCAGGGACAGCAGTCCGATGTGGGTAGAGAAGGCGAATGATCAGACAGTTCTGGGGTTTGCTGCTCAGATGGCCAACGTGGATCTGATAACTCAAAGGTTAGTCTGACTTACTCTCTTTTTCGTGAATTATGTGCGTTGTGTGTTAATTCTAACGATAGGTTAAATCTAGTCTTAGAATCACATAAAACCATAATTGCTCAAAATGAGAATTTAAAAATTGAAAACGCTAGCCTAAACGATATCAAGCAAGATCTTAAAGAAAAGCTTAAGGCTGATGCTCAAGATGTAATAGTTCTAAAAGACAAACTGAGTGAGCAGTGTGTTAGGATAGAGCTTATGTATGAGCACGTAGAGGCCTTGACCAAAAGTCTTAAGGACAAGGACATAGAGCTAGCTGAAACAAAGGTAAAGGTAGCAGAGGCAAATAGCAAGTTGGAGAAGTTTAGGAATTCGAGCCTAAACCTAGGGAAAGTTTTAGATGCCCAAAGACAGTCTAAGAAGCCTGTAGGTCTAGGATTTCATGAAATTCCTCCACCTTTCAATGCAAACTATGTGCCTCTGCCTCAGGAGAAAACTGACAAATAAGTAGACTTAGAGGACCTACCTACACCGACACCAGAGCCTATAGTAGAAAATACACCTAAGGTGGCTGACACAACCGTAAAAGGTTAAGAAAGTCAAATTTGTGTCTTCCTCCAGTGAAACACCTGCAGGAAAACAGAAAATTGCTTGGGCTGATCAGGACGATGAGCCAGTCGCCACAGATGTACAAAAGGAACTAGACACTAGTGAGACACCTAGATCTAAGGGAACACACAAAAAGTCTATAGATAAGATGTCTTGCTTCAGATGTCATGAGAAGGGGCATGTTGCTTCTCACTGTCCGCTTAGGAAAGCCGATGTTACACCTAAGACAGTGAACCCAACACCTGTTAAGCCCTCACCAAGTGTGGCGAGCACCAGTAGTTCTCAAAGTACCGAGAAAACTGTGCAGGCCGCACCCAAACAAGTTGTGGAAAACACACCGGTAAAGGTTGGACCAAAGGAAGTGATTAGGACAAATTCACCGAATCGTGTCATTAATCAATCTAGGTCAGCACCACAACAAGTCTATAGGAGCACAACACCTAGCAGGTCACACACTCCAGTTAGGTCTCATACTCCAGTTAGACAGTACGCACCGGTAAGAGCTCAGGGATCACAGTCCGAAATGCCATATAATAGGAACTATTCTAGAGCTCCACAACAAATGCCTACTCCAAGGCAAAGAGTGAACTTAAATCACTCGGCACCACAACAGATTCCAGTTCAAAAGCCCAAGTCACCTGAAAGGCGAGATGGGTATTTGAAAGAGTTCAAATATGTGGACGAGAATGGTATAACCAAGTCAGTTATGGCTTGGGTTCCCCGTGATAACTAACCTATTTTCTTTCATGTGCAGGAGATTACCACAGGTCCAAACAACAAGTGGTTCGTCGACAGTGGATTCTCCAGGCACATGACAGGGGAAAGAGGTCTACTTACAGACTTCAAGGGTGGGAATTGGGGATTCGTATCATTCGCGGGTAACAAGGGTGGAAATATCACGGGTACCGGAGTGGTCACTAATGGGACGATAAAGTTGGACCAAGTTTATCACGTTGATTAACTGGTTCACAATCTCATTAGTGTATCTCAAATCTGTGATAAGAAGAACTCAGTGTTATTTACTGACACTGAGGCGTTAGTGCTAAAGCCGGGATTCAAGATTCCTGAAGAATGGGTATTGATGCGGGCGCCAAGGAAGAATGACTTGTACATGCTGGATATGAACAAGCCAGAGACTTCGATGGGGCCAATCTGTCTATTATCCAAAGCTTCGGAGACGGAATCCGTACTGTGGCACAGACGCATGGGTCACGTGCACCTAAGGAAGATGAATTACATAATGAAAAATGGACTGGTGCAAGGTGTGCCTATGAAGACCTTTCAGTTCGAGGACAAGTGTCTACCGTGGATGAAGGGCAAGCAACATAAGAAGACACACAAGTCCAAGAAGCAGAACTCCATAACCTCAACTTTCGATTTGTTGCATATGGACCTTTTCGGCCCAATCAACAAAAGGAGTATCGGAGGTAGTTGGTTCTGTTTAGTTATCACTGACGATTACTCACGTTTTTCTTGGGTTTTCTTTTTAGGTACAAAGGACGAGACGACTTCCAAGCTCATCGGGTTCTTAGACCAAGTGGAGAACTCCTACGGAACAAGGGTTAAAAGAATACGTAGTGATAATGGGACTGAATTCAAAAACACTGTAATTGGTGTATATTGCCTATCAAAGGGCATAGTGCATCAATTCAGTGCACCATATGAACCTCAACAAAATGGGGTGGCCGAACGTAAAAATAGAACATTGATTGAGGCTGCAAGGACTATGCTTTCGGATTCAAAGCTTCCTACCATGTTTTGGGGGGAGGCAGTGAATACCGCGTGCCATATTTTAAACCGAGTCCTTACAGTCAAATCTTTGAACAAAACATGCTATGAAATTTTGAATAAACGGCCACCTAATTTAACTGGTTTCGAACCGTTTGGGGTACCATGCACTCTTTTACGAACAAAACATCAACCGAAGTTTGGTGAAAAGGCTGACGAAGGATACTTCCTAGGTTATGTGCCGAACTCACCAAACAAACGGGTTTTTAACTAAACAAATGGTACTTTGGAGATTGTGTATAATATTGAAGTCACAAGTTATACACGTGAACCCTAAACTGGTCCGTAATGGATATTTGACTATGATAAGTTATTTGAGTCATTTAACATTCCTTTGGATGATAATGCAGGTACAATCGAAAAGGACATGGCGACGTTGCATCTGAATGACGATGGCCATATCTTTCCGAGGACTACGTTTGAATCCACATCTGAGCCTACTGCGACTGTAGATAGATCTCTAGAAGTCGATGTTCCTGAAGCACCTACCACTGAGAATCAGACTCAAGCATCAAGTTCCAACTCTGAGAAAAACGTCCATGAGGTGGAAAATGTAGAAGCTGAGTCTGTTCCCCCATTAGGTGAAATAGGATCTAACTTAGGAGATACTCTAAGGGTTGATGAGATAAAGACCTCTAGGATTAACAAGAACCATCCATTAGAAAGCATCATAGGAAATCCTAATGAGGGAGTGAGGACTAGGAGTAGTGTAAATAACAACACTGTGTTGTTGTCGATGATAAACGACTCCGAGGCATATCACACATGTCTCTATTCATGTTTCATATCGCAAGTAGAGCCTAAGAATGTGCAAATGGCGCTTAAGGATAACTCCTGGGTTGAAGCGATGCAGGAAGAACTTTCGCAATTTAGGAAACTAGAAGTGTGGGAGTTAGTTCCATTACCTCGAGGGGAAATTGCCATAGGAACCAAATGGGTTTTTAAGTGCAAAAGAGACGATCGGGGTATAGTCACGCGCAACAAGGCTAGGTTAGTTGTAAAGGGTTTCAACCAAGAGGAGGGAATCGATTACAACGAGGTATTTGCACCAGTAGCAAGGCTGGAAGCCATTAGGTTGTTTCTAGCTTTTGCCTCCTTCAAGGGATTTAAGGTATATCAGTTAGATGTTAAGAGTGCTTTCCTATATGGGAAAGTGAAGGAGTTGGTGTACGTAGAACAACCGCCCGGATTTACAGATCCAAAGTATCCTGATAGAGTATATCGTTTAGATAAGGCTCTATACGGATTGCATCAGGCACCTAGGGCGTGGTATGAGACTCTATCCAACCATCTGTTAGAAAACGGTTTTGAAAGGGGTAGGATAGATAGTACTCTGTTTGTTAAGAGGAAGGAAGATCACTTTATCTTGGTACAAGTGTACGTCGATGATATCATCTTTGGATCCTCAGACGAACAGATGTGCAAAGATTTCGAGAAGATGATGAACTCTAAGTTCGAGATGAGTGCTATGGGAGAGTTAAATTTCTTTTTGGGGTTACAAGTTGACCAGAAGAAGGAAGGAATGTTTATCCATCAGACTAAGTATGTCTATGACATATTGGAGCGTTTTGGGATGGAAGGAACAAAGTTGACTGCCCATTTTAGCACGCCGATTCAAGTGAATCACAACCTCGGACCGGGTACTTAAAGTGATACCGATGTGGATCCGACGTTATATCGGGCCATGATTGGATCACTTATGTATTTAACTGCTTCAAGACCTGACATTATGTTTGCTGTGTGTATTTGTGCTAGGTTTCAAGCGAATCCGAAGGAGATGCATATGAAAGCTGTGAAGCGGATTCTACGATACGTCAAGTTGAAACCGAAGCTGGGACTTTGGTATCACGCGGAGGGAGATCTAGAGTTGGAGGCGTTCACGGATTCTGACTACGGAGGATGCAGCTTGACGTGCAAATCAACAACTGGAGGTTGTCAGTTCCTAGGAGGGAGATTGGTATCCTGGCAATGCAAGAAACAAACATCGGTAGCCGTATCAACGTGCGAGGCCGAGTATGTTGCTGCTGGTAGTTGCTGCTCACAGGTTCTGTGGATACAACAACAATTGCGGGATTACGGTTTGGCTTACGCTCAAACTCCAATTAGGATAGACAATCAATCTACAATTGCTATAACGAATAATCCAGTTGAACACAACAAAACAAAGCACATAGACATTAGGCATCATTTTATTCGTGATTGTGCTGAAAAGAACTTAATCAAATTGGTAAAAGTGGCAACAGAAGATAATAATGCAGATTTACTTACCAAAGCATTTGATAAGTCACGGTTTGAGTATTTAATTCAACTGAATGGAATGCGCAACCCAGAGTAATTTGACCTTAGTAGTAGTAGTTTATTTTCTTTTATAGTCGTAGAATTTCTTTCTTTACAGTAGTCTGCTAATTTAGGAAAGTTTCTATTTTTAGTAAGTTTCTATTTTTAGAAAGTTAGTAGGTTATCTTATTTTATTACTATTTCGTATGAAAAACAAAAGAAAAAAGAGAGAAAATCATAAAAATACAAAAAAAAAGAGAATATCAGAAAAAGAGTTAAGTCTTAGATACATAGGATCAAAGTGACGAAAATTAGCACAGTCGTTAAAAACTCTAAGTGTTTAGGCTTCCACACATAATGCAACTAAATTCTAAGTGTTATACTTTATTTAGTTTGATGTGTTGGTAGGCATAATACATATAGGGAATCTCAAGGCAAATAAAATATTCTAGAAAGAGTCAAGCATATCACTAACTTAGATGTACGACCAATCGGTCTTAATTTTTATGTACAAGACATACAAACTTTGAGTCTAAATGAGGTATGCAAACTTTCTGGGGATGTATAACAACATCAAATACATCTTAAAATGGAAAGAATAGAAAAATCATACAAAATTGAGAGTCGAAAAAATGTAACTTTGTTGTACGTAAGTACAGACGTGTTGCCTCTGTTTAGATTCGGGTTAGCAGATATGTCGCTTTGTTGTACGTCAGTACAGACCTGTCACCGCTGTCTTGCTAACTTTAAGAATAAACCTTAAGTCAAACTAAGACACTTTGTTGTCTGAAAATACAGACCTGTGTCCGATGTTTGTCTTTTAAAGAAAGTTTGCAAATACCAACAAGTTAGAATCTTTGTCTGTGTGCCTTGATCATAAAAGTATGTCTATGTATGAGTCACGTAAGATAATTTCATGATAAATAAAAATGCCAAGGGATATTCCGAAATGTAGAATGTTTAAAGGGGTAAAATACCAACAATCGGCTAAATGGGTATGTCACGACAAACAATCAAAGGAATCAAAAATTCCTAAGTGTGAAAGTTTAAGTACTGAAAGTGAGTATCAGACATCGCTATCTGATTGAACCTTTCTTAGACTATACTCATCAAAAAGATTTTGTTTAGTATTTAGCTTAGGTTGTAAATTTTATAAGTATAGCTTAAGTCTAGATTAAAATTTTTGGTCAAACTTTTATTTTTATTTTATCTTATTTTACCTTAGTTTATTTTATTTTATTTTATTTTAGTTTAATTTTTACTTACGTAAAAGGTCAAAAATTACTGAGGGTGCATTCAAAGTTGGATAAAATAAACATTGCGTGAAATATCTTGTGCTTAGGGTAAAAGATTTGGCATAGTTTATCTTGTTACACAATACCGTAGAAAAAGGTTGAAAAAGCTGAAGTTATTTCAAAAATTTTCGAAATTTTTCTAAGTGTTTGGTGTTTTCGAGTTTAGGACAGACTCGAATTGGGAAAGCTTCGAATCTGTCAGTAGATTCGAGTCTGGCCTTAGATTCGAAGGTTGGTAGTATATATAGGTCAACAGTGAAGTCATTAAATACTTACTGTTATCGAATCTATATTCTCGAATCTAATCAGGCGATTTCGAATCTGTGCTCGAATATATCGTTTCTCTCATAAACGACAATTTGTCGAGATTATTGCTAAAGTGTTCGATTCTACTCCTGTGTCTAGGTATAATCAACTTGATTGTACAAGATTCATGTAGTTTTATACACCATTTTAGGCAAAATCATCGATTTTTGAAGGTTTAAGGGTCGAAATCGGGTTTTTACAAAATTACCAAGTTTGGACCGATAAATAGTCAAATTAAAGGCACATATCTGTGATTAGTAACTAGTAGGACCAATGAATGTAATTTTTTAAGTCCAAAAAGGTTAAAATCAAGAGATTTGGTGTTTGAATAGAGTCGGCGGTTCGAATCTGTTCCTGAGGTGTCTCGAATCTGTCATTAGACTCGAGAAGACCAGGACATTCGAATCTGTCATCAAACTCGAAAAGGGACTTATTCGAATCTGTTACATTCGAATCTGTCTTTTATTTGCATTATTTAATTTAAATTTTTTAAACTTGTAGAAATTTATTTGTGTTGGATTTTGTACTTAAACAAGTTCAAAATAAAACAGATTTGAATTTAAACAAGTTTATTGATTTTTAATGAATCTAATAGTTTTGTTTATTGTGCAGAAATGGTTGTACGAGCTTTTGTACCTAAGCACAATATGGTCCTTCATCCTGATCATAATCTCCCTGAGGCGTAGGGATTCAGACAAATGCTTGATTTCCTAGTAGAATCTAGGATAGGTTTTGCGTTGTCTCATAATGTTCAGCTCGTTTTACCATATATCCGTCAATTTTATGATCATCTCCAGGTAGACTGCTCGGTCACCCCGACAGTGCTACGAACTCGCATAGCTGGACAACCGCTAGTCTTTTCGGCGGATATGCTGCGTCAGGTGTTGCAGCTGGGCTCGCAGGAAGAGGAGTCTGGACCAATTGAGTTTCCTCTGAATATCAGGCAAGCGGCCTTTCAGAGAATGGGATATAGTCTAGACGTGACGAAGGTGTCCTATATGAAGAGCGGATTAATCGGGCAATGGAGGTTTTTAGCTCATGTCTTTATTGTATGCTTTGCACCAAAGAAAGCAGGTTTTGACTATATGGTTGCGAAGATAAAGTCTGGGATTGTCGCGATGGTGTATAATCGACCATACAGTTTCTCGGAAATGTTTTTCTCCGAATTTTTTCACCAGATCACCGCTCCAAAAAATCAACAATTCCTGCTATATCCGCGGTTCATCATGATGCTTATAAGGCACTTCTTGCCAAATCTGCCTCCGTCAAATGACATTCAAAGCGTTGCTGTAATGGATAAAAGGATCTTTGCCGACTGTTCCTCGCACAGAGGAAGGTTGGCTGTTCCAGTTGAGCGTCTGTTATTTGGAGCAATCTTGGATAGGAGCTTTGAAGCCCCAGATGTTGCCAACTGGGCAGGGGAAGTTGAATTTCAACCAAGACAACCACAGCCACAACAACAACAACAACCACAGCCACTGCGTGCTCAAAGGCGAAGACAAAGATCATCCGCGAGTCAAACTCAGGCGACCAGGCCTTCTACGAGTCAGCAACCAGAGGTGCAGGAAGCCGGGCCTTCAAATGTTCCAAGCGAAGCTGAACAATTATGCCAAACTCTTAATGAAATCTGGGAGGCAGGTCCTCACGCTAATGAAGATGTAGCTGCCGCGTTAGTGGGTGAATTACTTGAGCCTCCTGAGGGAGAAGAAGATGTGTTGAGAGATGTTGAAGAGTATGAGCCAGAGCAGGCTGATAATCTGCTGTCATCATCTGCAACCGAATCGGAAGAGATGGAGGAGTTAGAGGTTGAGGCTCCTGAGTCAGTATCGACTGAACCGACTGTTCAAATTGGAACATATGGATCTAGGATAGTAGTCAATGAAGATGCTTCGAGAAGGAGAGTATCTCGAGAATCTGATGATTCGGATTTTGAAGAGGAGGAAGTTGCTCAATTAATGACGCGGCAACGGGCCAAACGTCATAGGTTTATGCAAGGATCATCTTCAGCATCTGAAGCACAACCGGAAATCCCCCAAACACAACATCAGGAATCTCAGGCCACCACTCCACCACCACCACCACCTCGCGCTGAACCATATATTCCATCACCAATCATTCCTGCGCCTATACAGTCAATTCCATCAACCTCGTCATCATATGCTGACAATCAACGATTTCTACAGCTTAAAGCCCGTGTTGACTTCCAGAACGTCCATATATTAAGCATCACCAAGGCAATCGGTGAAATTCAGGCGCATAATGCAAATCTCGATAAGGAGAATGCCGAGTTGAAAAATATTGTGGCGAAAGTCCAGGAAGAGAACACAGAGCTCAAATCATTTGTTGCAGATCAGGCCGCAGAGATAAGGGCGATGCGCTCCCTAATAGAGCAGTTAATGAAAAATATACAGGCTCAGGGGGAGACGTCGTGCCGTGATCCGGATGTACAGAGGCCAAGAGATGGTGATGATGAAGACAATCAAGGCAATGATCCCAGCACTAAAAGTCAGAATGAGCCAGTAGATTTTTCTGCTGCTCAGACTGCTCAATCTCAGGGGGAGCCTAGTCTAGCAGAAGGTGAAGGAGGAGAGGCTGGTTCTTCAAGAACTTTGGATAGCGACATGATAGATGCGCTAAAAGATATTGAGGAAGAGCTAATGGAATTTGACTTTGAAGATGAAGTCGAAGAGTTGGAGGAAGGGGAATTCATTCCTGAGGAGGTGGTTGACTGGAAATCTGACGACGAAGTGATAGTGGACGAGGACGATCAAGTCAACGAGGTGATAATAAATTCACAACCTATCACGGAGGTATATGTGGGCAATAATCATAACGTGATTGATATAGTCTACATCAAGATAGCCTCAGTCGAAGACACAGAACTTGAAGAGGCAGAGAAAGAGCCATCTAGAGCTGAGTTGATAAAACTTTGGTTTAAAGAGGAAGAAAAGAAAGAACAGCTGAAGATGAAAAAGAAGATGAGAATTCCGGGGGCTGGAAATTTTTCAGGAGGGTTTATAAGCTGGTTCTTTGACCAAGAACTGCAGCTGTTTATTTTGAAAAGAAGAGATGGCCTCCAATACTTGAGGCGAACACTTAAAGCATTCAATACACTGCCCAAGATTGAAGTAAAGGAATTAGCATGGAAAGAACTGGTCAATATAGGCGATGACCCGTACGCTGAAGTCATGGCAAAAATTGTGACACCCTTGCCACAACAACCACCATTTACAAACACCCAGGATTAATCATCACACACAATTACAATAATAATCTGATACCCTATTTTAAGTGCGGAAGCATTAAATACATAAATAAAGTAGTGCAATAGTGTCAAACACCCTACAGTGCTATAAGGTACCAACTCTAAGTCTACACACCCATTACAATTATTACAATCATCCAGAATATATTACAACATTGCCTCATAACAAAATTACCGATTTAATAGTACCAAGTCTTCCAAATCTTCCCAAATGACCTAACTAGAAGGTCCGGCAGCTGATTTACCCTTTCCTGTAAAAATGAAGACAACTGAGGGGTAAGCGAATGCTTAGTGAATACACAGATTAACACATTTTATAAATCCTTATGATGCCCACAAGAGTAGCACCGACGACACACGTCGTGCACTCTCCACGTACACAAAGTACGACCACACATGAGCCGTCGCTCTTACGAGCCCAAAGCTCGGCCTTTAAAACATACTAACTGAGACAGACATAACATCGGGGATGACATACTGCCTACCGGACCTGGAGGGATCAGCTCCAGTGTCATATAGAGCAGTAACATCAGAGTAACAGATGCGACACACCTGTCCATCGTAGATGCACAACAAACGAACGGACATGCATCAAATAAGAATGTGCATCTAAATCTATGCAAGTTAGTAGAATTCCAAACGAAAAATGAAGCAACATGTCTCAGTAAGCAAAAGCAATCATAAAGCAGATATAAACATGCGAAATCATATGTACTCACAGTGGGTGCGTAATTAAACTTTTAACCAATTTTATTTCTCCTCGGGCTTTCAACCGGATCCACCAAGTACCCCACTGTGGGTTAAACAACACCACAAGGGACCTGTTATATTAATTACAACAATACCTTGTATCAATAACCGTTTAAATCCATAAAATCAAGTTTCGTAAGTTTTGCAATATTTTTCCCCATATCGGGTCCATATCTAAATTCATACCATATTTAAGTTTGAGCTTATCTCATGTTCATACATTGTCCTTTGTATAACTCATGACATTTTATGTGTTGTTTATGAGTTTCATTCATAATACTTGAGTTTAGAGAGTAGGATTCTCAATTTTAGGCATTAAACTCGAATTTAATGGGTTAGATTCGAACCACCTTAGAATCTGATGACAGATTCGAACCCCCCATAGGTAGATTCGAACCTATGCTTCGAATTTAGGGGCAGATTCGAACTCCCCCTTCGAATCTAGTGTTAGATTCGAAAACACACTCGAATCTAGTACCAAAATCGAGTTTGTTCTTGTATTTCGACTCTGTTCTTGGTATTTTCGAGTTTGTTCATCATTCCAGCTTAAATCCTTCATTTCTAAGTCCAAAAATCATGAATATGTCAAGTATCATGCCTAGATTTGATTCTATTGTGCATATACTATCACATTCTTGCAATATTTCAAGCAAAACAACCTCTAATTCACACAAAACATCAGATTCGAATTCTAGTTTTCTTCAAAACCGAAACTACAAACTTAAAAGGGTCTATTCTTACCTCAAATCGTACGAAATCAGAAATCCGATTGCAGATTGTTGTAGTACTCCTCGAGATCTTTCCGTTGACGTATAAATCTCGATGATCGGCCGGTTGGTTTGTGAGATATCTTAGAGAGATGTAGAGAGAAAATACTTAGAGAGAGAGTCTAGAGAGAGAGAGAAATGGTGACAAACGAATGCTTAGCCCCTTTTATTCCCATTTTCACCATTTTGCACATTTCTCCCCTCGACTTAACCAGTTCCATAAAATACTGATTTATTCTTAAAATTATCAGTAATAACTTTTAATTTCTTAATACTCCATAACAATGATTCTGAGCTCAAATTTTCTTAAAATAGCAACAAACTTTCTAAATATCCAAAATACATAATAATCGCTCAATTTCAACTTAAATATATATTTTTCCACTTAATTAACCAAAATACAATAAAATAAATCCGAGGATGTTACAGCATCGGCTCCACCACGCTCAAACTTCGTCCTCGAAGTTTATTTGGATTCGAATACATACTTATACTTTTTCAACGTATCGACTTTTGTCTCCCAAGTATGGTCTACTCCTTTGTGATGCTTCCAACGTATCAATACTATTTTAATCTCTTTGTTCCTTATTCTTCATTACCACAATATTCATAATATATTCCGATTTTTTTTAAAATATACTGACCCTTCATGATTTCTAATTCAGTATAATCAGCCTAATCTTCGTTACCAGTTGTGAAGATTACATAAAACTTTTCCAATAAAGCACTAAGTGCTATTTCGACATTTCCTTAAATAATTCCAAATGAGATAACAGATTCCTAACTTTTCTGTTATTCTCAATGATCCAACTCACCTCAGTGCTAATTTTATCCTTTTTTCAAAACAAGTAGTACACCTCATCGGTGATACTAACAAATATACTACATCGTTTCCCTCAAAACTGATTGGTTTAGGTGTCTCATCATTATAACTCTTCTTTCATATCACAGACTCAGCAATCAGAGTCCTTTCAATTTCATTCCAACACGTAAGCGTTCTACATTTCCTCACGTACAAAACTGTAAACAGTGTTTTCTTGATTTTTAACATGATAACTAGTGTTATACGAAAATTCTATCAAAACAATTGATCTTTTCTGTTGGTACTTAAATCCAGAATGTATGATCTCATTATATATTCCAATGTGAAAATAGTCCATTCATTTTGACCATCTGTCGGGGTTAGTAAGCTATACTCATAGCTATATGTGTTCCTAATCCCACTTGTAAAGCAAACCAATAGTTGAAAAATGAAACGACTCTTCTAATCAAACATAATCGATTCTAGAGTACCATAAAAATAATAACCTTACTCACGCAAATCTGTGCAAGTTTTTCCAATAATAACTTTCTCAAGTTGGTATATACATACCAATTTAAATCAGCATGTCTACAATTTATTAATCGTAGAAAATTTCTTAAATCTGTAATACCGCGAAACAGCTTCCAAATTCTCAATCCCTCCACTTTTAGCGGAATCCTTCGAGATCTCAACTCCAGAATCACATACTACAATATATAACCTATTGTAATCAAAACTCATGATTTGACATATTCAGCTTTAGACTTACACCAAAATATCATCGATAATTACAATTACCGATTCCTCCAACATTGATATACAAATCCATATTCATAATGTCCATAACTAATTACTCGTAGTGCTCATAATTATCCCTGAAAGCCATTTTCAGTACATTCCTACTTCGGACCTCAACTAATCATATCCCATTCGTAGATCAATCTTAGAAAAATAATTAGCTCTCATGCAGCTAATCGAAATAATCATCAATTCCCGGCAGCGGATACTTATAGTCAATTTGTTCAAATCATGTGAATCTATGCACATTCTCATTGTGACATCTTTTGATTCATAAACACTATCGGGCTCCACATGGCAGAGAACTCAATCTACAAAGCCCCTATCTGACAACTTCTAAAGTTGCTTCATCATATCTTACCTTTCAGTAGATGCATACTGATACGAACAACAAGCTATTGGAGAAACTCCAGGGATCAAGTCAACACAAAATTTCACTTGTCTTTCAAGTGGCACATCAGACAAGTCTTCCAGAAACACATATGGAAACATTTGGGACAACAGGCGCATCGGCCACAGTTTTCTCTTCAGTCTTGGTATCAATAGCCTATACCAAACAAAACTCACAACCCTAAGCAATCAGCTTTCAGGACCTAACAATCATCATTAGACATTGATCCCCACTTCTCCAATACTCATATATACAATTCTCTCGCCTCCTTTCGGCGTAGTTATCTTTATTATTCCTTCATTGCAAACTACATGCGTCTTGTCACATATATTTAATAAGTTCTTTCTAATTATTGTATCAAATCACCGATCTCTATTGAAATCAAGTCAGGATTGAGTACAACCTCCTCAATCACTAAAGTACAATTATGATACGCATGATCTATGCTAACTAATGTGTTACTTAGCAATTTCAACATCAATCACAATAGACAACTTAGATCAAGGCATCAACACTTGTTGAGCAAAAGCAGTAGATACAAATAATTGGTCGGCACCAGAATCAAACAGAACTCATGTCCACCTCCGAATCTTTCTTAGATTCTGAATCGTAGTACTAGACTTTTCTTTGCTTTACAAGCATAAGTCGTTAGTGTCCAAAGTCTCTTTAAACTTTTTATGTTCGATCAAATCTCCATTTCATTAAGTATTATATCCCCCCTTCCAATCGATTATACTTCACATTCATTTCTTACTTTACACTTCGCATTACATATTTCAATTTCTCTTTTAAAATTATCATGTATTTTCCATGTATTATCATACCCTCGTATGCTTTCTCCATACTTTCTAGATTTGTTTTCCTCATATAATATTCATATATACCAATATTGAAACAGTCTCTTTGATTCCAACTACATCAAAATTCTCACGAATAATTCGAATTCTGTTGTTCTTAACCACAACCCTTTTGTTTTTTTTAAGTCAAAATATCAACACAGTGTAACATACAGTTTCTCTTAATAAAAGCTAATGCTACATAGTTTATGATAACAATTACAAGTTGTTATCAATCCTTCAACATATCATATATAAGACTAATACAATTAATTTCCAATTCTTTAACCCATTATGGTCAAACTTAAACTTTATTATAACTTCAAAACTCGTTCACAAATTCCATGATATCTATAACATCTTTTCCAATTCAAAACTTCAAAATACATTTTGGCTATTCATCTAATGCCTATTTATATACTTGAGTATTCTCATACACAAACATGATCATACCTATATTAGTAATAACATTTCATATTACTCAGGTTCATATTAACTTCAGAATCATAAAACTTCGATGAAATATTACATATAGAATCTTAAAGTACTCGTCTAACACCGTAATTTAAGGTACATAAGTTATAACAATAGTCTCATAGATCTCATCTCCTTTGTCTGAACTTTTCATCCATAGTTTCATCATGTAATGTTAGTACATACTAATTCTTTGTTCGAAATCTGCAAGTTCTGCTAAAATGACCCACCTTTCCACATTTATAACAAGCATCGGCCTTTCTTGGACACTTGTCAGCCTTATGTCCAAATTGGTTACAATGTCGACATCTTTTACATCTATCACGTTTATTTGTTCTTGACCTCAAATACGGTCCATTTAGTTCATCTCCTCCAGACTTTGCAATCTTCTCTATAGCTTTTTCTTCATGTTCAACATGTGGTAGAATATCCGGCTCACCATATTGCCTACTAAACAACAACTTGAATTGTTCCCATCTAAAGGAAGCAATCAACTTGGATCCCAATTCTTTTTCCCAACAGTTCCACCATTCCTTAGCTTTTCCAATCAATTGATCCTTAGCCAAAAATACCTTGTACTCATCCTTACAATTCATCTCCTTAAAGATCTGTTCCATAATTGTAATCCACATTTCTGCTTCCTCAATTCTCAGAGATCTAGTGAATGTTGGTGGTTGCCAGTCCTTGAATGATCTAATTACATACTTCATGTAATTCTCATCAATTCCGGTTTCATAATCAATCTTTTCCTTGCCCTTGTGATTTCGTTTCGCTTTATTTCTAAGGTTTATGTTATCCACAACATAATTCCTTTCATGTTCCCTCTTTTCTTTTCTCTTGTCTTCTTTTCTTTTAGCTTTGGCCTCATCTCGAGACCGAAATTGATCTTGAATCATTCGATTCTGCTCAGCCATCATGGCTAGCATCATCTCTCTTGTTTCTTCAGGTGTCATTCCTCCTCCAGACATGTTCTGTAATAATAACACATAACTTGTTTAGTAACATGTCATCAGTTTAAAGACACCACTCATTTATCCCGTATGATAGTCAATCACTTATAATTACTAGATCATAACCTATCTTAGTTCAGATCATTACTTAAACCACTACATATCATTACCTAATGTTTGAGATCAAGACCTCACGGACACTTGAATCTCAAACTACTGCTCTGATACCATCTCGTGTGACACCCTTGCCACAACAACCACCATTTACAAACACCCAGGATTAATCATCACACACAATTACAATAATGATCTGATACCCTATTTTAAGTGCGGAAGCATTAAATACATAAATAAAGTAGTGCAATAGTGTCAAACACCCTACAGTGCTATAAGGTACCAAGTCTAAGTCTACACACCCATTACAATTATTACAATCATCCAGAATATATTACAACATTGCCTCATAACATAATTACCGATTTAATAGTACCAAGTCTTCCAAATCTTCCCAAATGACCTAACTAGAAGGTCCGGCAGCTGATTTACCCTTTCCTGTAAAAATGAAGACAACTGAGGGGTAAGCGAATGCTTAGTGAATACACAGATTAACACATTTTATAAATCCTTATGATGCCCACAAGAGTAGCACCGACGACACACGTCGTGCACTCTCCACGTACACAAAGTACGACCACACATGAGCCGTCGCTCTTACGAGCCCAAAGCTCGGCCTTTAAAACATACCAACTGAGACAGACATAACATCGGGGATGACATACTGCCTACCGGACCTGGAGGGATCAGCTCCAGCGTCATATAGATCAGTAACATCAGAGTAACAGATGCGACACACCGGTCCATCGTAGATGCACAACAAACGAACGGACATGCATCAAATAAGAATGTGCATCTAAATCTACGCAAGTTAGTAGAATTCCAAACGAAAAATGAAGCAACATGTCTCAGTAAGCAAAAGCAATCATAAAGCAGATATAAACATGCGAAATCATATGTACTCACAGTGGGTGCGTATTTAAACTTTTAACCAATTTTATTTCTCCTCGGGCTTTCAACCGGATCCACCAAGTACCCCACTGTGGGTTAAACAACACCACAGGGGACCTGTTATATTAATTACAACAATACCTTGTATCAATAACCGTTTAAATCCATAAAATCAAGTTTCGTAAGTTTTGCAATATTTTTCCCCATTTCGGGTCCATATCTAAATTCATACCATATTTAAGTTTGAGCTTATCTCATGTTCATACATTGTCCTTTGTATAACTCATGACATTTTATGTGTTGTTTATGAGTTTCATTCATAATACTTGAGTTTAGAGAGTAGGATTCTCAATTTTAGGCATTAAACTCGAATTTAATGGGTTAGATTCGAACCACCTTAGAATCTGATGACAGATTCGAACCCCCCATAGGTAGATTCGAACCTATGCTTCGAATTTAGGGGCAGATTCGAACTCCCCCTTCGAATCTAGTGTTAGAGTCGAAAACACACTCGAATCTAGTACCAAAATCGAGTTTGTTCTTGTATTTCGACTCTGTTCTTGGTAATTTTCGAGTTTGTTCATC
The DNA here is from genome assembly GCA_020465985.1 of Centrapalus pauciflorus. NCBI lineage: Eukaryota > Viridiplantae > Streptophyta > Magnoliopsida > Asterales > Asteraceae > Centrapalus > Centrapalus pauciflorus. The sequence goes on from JAANYP010001305.1 coordinate 251,728, forward strand.
ATTTCAGCTTAAATCCTTCATTTCTAAGTCCAAAAATCATGAATATGTCAAGTATCATGCCTAGATTTGATTCTATTATGCATATACTATCACATTCTTGCAATATTTCAAGCAAAACAAGCTCTAATTCACACAAAACATCATATTCGAATTCTAGTTTTCTTCAAAACCGAAACTACAAACTTAAAAGGGTCGATTCTTACCTCAATTCGTACGAAATCAGAAATCCGATTGCAGATTGTTGTAGTACTCCTCGAGATCTTTCCGTTGACGTATAAATCTCGATGATCGGCCGGTTGGTTTGTGAGATATCTTAGAGAGATGTAGAGAGAAAATACTTAGAGAGAGAGTCTAGAGAGAGAGAGGAATGGTGACAAATGAATGCTTAGCACCTTTTATTCCCATTTTCACCATTTTGCACATTTCTCCCCTCGACTTAACCGGTTCCATAAAATACTTATTTATTCTTAAAATTATCATTAATAACTTTTAATTTCTTAATACTCCATAACAAGGATTCTAAGCTCAAATTTTCTTAAAATAGCAACAAACTTTCTAAATATCCAAAATACATAATAATCGCTCAATTTCAACTTAAATATATATTTTTCCACTTAATTAACCAAAATACAATAAAATAAATCCGAGGATGTTACAAAAATAATAAGAAAAGAGGGTCGTTCGGGAAAGTTTGAAAGACTTAAGCCGAGATCAGGCAAAAGAGTAGAGGATGGATCAAGGATAGATCCTCATACTGGAAGGCCTTGGGCCAGAATGGTTTATAAGCCAGTCAAATGCTTGAAAAGGGTGCCTATGAAATCAATGCCACAGAATATTTTGAGCAACATGAAATGGTGGTACGTCGATAACGACACAGCAGAAGCAGTCATGGAAGATACACAGGACAAAGTGATTTTGAGAGTGTATGATCCACTACACTTAATAAATCTATCAAAGGACGACCTGAAGAAGCTACATGATCATCCTATCTTCTTTATTGAAGCATGGAGATCTGAAGCCAGGAAGTTCCAGAAGGTAGTAAAAGTTTGTATTGATGCTGGTTTATATGCAGGCACTAGTATATATAGTTCTAGTACTTAAACTTGATGTAAATAGTTAGAAGCTATCGTCAAGGGGGAGTCTATTGGTACACCCTGTGTGACGATAGCAGTCTAAGCGATCTAACATTTTGGTTTAAGTAATATTCAAGGTATTGGAAATTAACTAGTGTTTGATATATATGTTTATGTATGTTTGTCAGTTATTGAATGTGTGTTTGAACTTGATGTAACATATTACAAGAAGTTCAAACATAAAGTTCAAAGATTAATTCAAGCATAAGTTAATAACATAAGTTTCAACACTTAGTTGTTTATGTGAAATGCTAGATTCGAATTATTTAAGGCTTGGCATTCGAATCTGTGATAGATTTGAATGTAGCCCTAGATTCGAATGAGAGCAGATTCGAGAATGTCATTATGGACAAACTCGAATGGGCCTTCGGCCAGATTCGAGTTTGGCCCATAACAGACTCGAATCAGGGTCTATAACTAGGGATAGACTCGAGATATTATCAGACTTTTTGCAGAATTCGTGAGGGATTAAGCATTAAGCGATCTCGAGTTTATCATCAGTGTTAGTGCTGTTTCGGAGAGAATCAGTTCGTAGGATCGTTCGTGTGTCGTTCGTTCAGCCTCTGATAGTCTCCGTGTTTCGTAGTTGAGAGTTGTTTCCGTCTACACGTTAACGAGGATTCCGCACTCGTTGACGGCTCCGCGTCTAGATAGATCTCGTAGTGGTAGACCTTACACCTCATCCAGTCCAAACAGCTTTAACTTCTCCACCAACAGCTTCAGTTTCTAGGTTAACAGTCCAAACAGTTTCTCAAGCCGTTAGTCTAGACGCTCAAGTTGTTCCAAGCAAATCAAGTGGAGTGGTTATTAAAGAAGGATCCCAAGCTCCTGCCCCAGCAGTCCAACCCACATCATCAGCTTCCAAAGACAAGGGTAAGGGCATTTTGATTGAGTCTCCAAAGATCAAATTCACTTCTAAAGAAGCCCAAGTTGCCCATGATGTTGAACTTGCAAGGAAATTAGCAAAAGAACAAGATGAGATCCTAGACCAGCAAACCTGTTAGGCACAAAAAGGCCTCAGTCAAACCTGTTCAGCATCTGAGGGAGAGATTATTAATCAAACCTGTTGATGCACTTGATGGGTAAAAGTTAATGCCTGTTTATGCCTTAATAATACCTAAAAAGTGATTTGCAATATCAGTCCAAAGTTGTTCTATATGTTGCATGTGTTGCAACTAAGACAGTTTGTCCAAGCTGTTCTTTCTGCTGAACAGGCTGGACATAAACTGTCTACGCTGCTCTACACTGGTGAGCAGCTTGGGCAGTTTACAAGTGTTCTGTTCTTTGTGAACAGAACCTGTTCTTTGTGAACAGGCTAAACACTTTATGGAATGTGTTTCCAAGTCCTCATGTATTGTATTTGACTACAAGATCAGTTTACAAAGTCGAAGACAAAGTGGAAATCAGAACTGCTCAGCCTGCCCAAGCTGTTCTGTTACATGAAGACAAAAGGTTATTTGAAAAAGGGTGACAGACCTTTTTCTTATATCAAAATAGGCCTTTACAAGGAAGAAAGATGCAAAGTTGACATTCCTTATTTGTTAAAGGCAATGCAACAGTAGACAAAGTGAAAAGACAAAAGTTCTGCACATGTGAAGACAAGTCTGCTTTTCAGAAAAGTGCAGAAAAGGTTATGTTGTCTTTTCAACAAGACTTCTCCTTTTTCATTCCGTCCAATGAAGAAGTTTCTCTTGGATCCTCTGAGTGAGTATAAAAGGAAGCTTCTAAGGTCAGAAAGATTAAGCCAAAAAGCTAAGTGCTGAAGCCAAGAGTGAACGTGCAAGTGTGTTTTTCATGCATGCAAGCCTGCCTGTGTAATACAGTTTCTTTGTGTCTAAGCTGTTCTCCATAAGCTGTCCCTCTAAGTCTTGTAAACACAGTGAGTGCTTCTTAGTGAGTGTATTCATTGTAAACTAGTTTGAGTCTGTCTTAGACTAGTGAACATACTGTTGTATCTGTCATCTCAGCTTGAACCTTTCCGCATTCAAGCTTGTTTGTAATTAACAATTTGTTGATAATACATACAAACATTAAGAAATAAGTGTGTAGTTTTTAAATAGTTGTATTCACCCCCCCCCCTCTACAGCTTAAAGCTATATACTTTGGGAACCTCTCGGGACCTACAACTGGTATCAGAGCAGTTTAGAGTGTGTGTCATTCTAGATCTCTCATTCTCCCAAGTTTCCATGGACAACAGTGCTGCAAATTCCTCATACTATGACAATGGCTCAATGGGCAAACCTCCAAAGTTCAATCATCAGAACTTTTCTGGTTGGAAGTGCAGAATGATACTCTACCTAGAGAATCTGGATGTACAACTACCAGAAATTGTAATGGAAGGTCCCTATGTGCCAACCTATGTTACAACAATAACTCCTGCTGTTAAAGGAGCTGCTCCTGAGATCAGAACATTTGAGAAAGCAAAAGCTCAATGGTCTGATGAAGACAAAAGATTAGTGGCTCTTGATGCAAAGGCCAGAAACAATCTGGTCATTTCTCAACCTGATGATGTGTTCAAACAGGTTGAGAAGATGAAGACTGCCAAGGAGATGTGGGATACTTTGTGTACCGTCTATGATGGACCCACAATCACACTGGATAACAGGATTAACAATCTTGTTAGACAGTATGAACTCTTCTTTGCAAAACCAAAGGAGCCTCTCACAGAAACCTACACCAGGTTTACTGCTCTTGTGAATGATCTCAAAGCTGTTGGGATCACTAAGGATAGCCTTACCCTGGTGAACAAGTTTTTGGACATCCTACCTGAAGAATGGAACTACTTTTCAACAATCTTAAGAAATTCAGGTACAATCAGAAGTATGGATCTTGTCAACTTGTATGGATCTTTACTAAATGATGAACAGTCAAGGCAACAGAAGAGAAATGCCTTGGAGATGTCTAAAAGAGGTGCAGCTTTTGTGGCTAATGTGAGACAGCCTGTGAGTCAGCTGGATGATGTGTTCACTCAACCTGATCAACAGGATGATAATAAGGAGGAGGTGTCAGATGAGGAAAATAATGCAGATCTTGCTGAACAGGATGATGAGCAAATGATAGCTATGCTTGTCAAAAGGTTCAACAAGAAAAGGTTTGGAAGAAACATGCTGCAAGGAAGTTCAGGGGCTGGCAAAAAGAAGGCATTTGATAAATCCAAGGCTGAGTGCTTCAAATGTGGCAAAACTGGCCATATAGCTGCTGACTGTGTGTCAGAAGCTGTTGGTCAGTCATCCAAACCATACAAGACAAACAAGGATGATGGTTATAGGGTTGAGTACCTTATGGCTATGGCTAAGCTGAGGAAGTTGGAAAACTCAGTGGGTTCCAACCGCCAAAAGAGACTCATGGCAGAGACTTGTGACTGGGAGGAATCTGATTCATCATCTAATGAAGAAGACAATCAATGTCTGATGGCCAACACTGATGTCCCATCAACAAGCAGTTTCAAACAAGATCTAGCTGAATCTGAAGCTTTCAGCAGCTTGGAGAACTGGAATCCTACAATGATGTATAAGGTACAAAATTTTATGGCTTACAGTTCTGAAGAAAAAGTTAAAATGTTTGAATATATGCTAGTTGATTTGAAAGCTGCTGTTGAGAAGCATGATGCTTTATTATCTGAAATTTCTAAGCTTAAAACTGAACTTAAAGCAAAATCCAGTAAACTGAACAGTTCCATAAGTTGGAAACTGAACTTGATGAATTAAAACACATCAACTCTATTTTACTGGAAGAAAAGAGAGAAACAGATATAAAGCATGCTAAGCTTCAAAAGATAGTTGACTATTGGTGTCAATCTGCACAAATAGTCAGCCATTGTATAAGTCAACAGATCCCTGCACAAATTCAAGCCTATCTTGGAGGGGATCTTGACACAGCAGCTTCCATTGTTGAGATTAATAATCTGAAAGAAGATTTATCCACTCTTGGTGAGCTTCCAAACACTTTTATTCAAAAGTGAATGGTAAACTATTCTTAACAAACAGGTTTGTCAGGCCTCAAAATACTGACAGCTCGTGTGAACCTAGCTCAAAAGCTGGTGTGGCAGTATGTTCTCCATCAAACCAGCTTGGTAAGTGCTCTGCTGATTCACAAAAGCAAAAGAAAGGAAAACATGTCCAAACTGCAGCTGTGGATACCAAACCTGTTGACAGAACATGTTCTGGGTCCAAAGCTGATGGTAAAAGGCATGGCAATCCTTTTGATGCTAAACATTTTGAAAATAAGTTTTCAAAAGTTAAGCAGCCTATTTTCAACAAGGACAAGTCTCATGTTGAAAGCAAACCTGCTGTGATTTCTAATAAGTTTTCTAATCATAGTGGTAAACTGATTTTAAATGAGAATAAGTTTTCCAAAACCAGAAATTATGATTATGCTGATAGGCAGCATAAATCAAATCTCAGTAGGGGCAAAGGCAAACCCATTGTTCATCCTGAGAAACTTGGGAATAAGTTTCCCAAACCTGTGGAAGTTCAAAAGCCAATTAAGCTTCCTGTTTTTGACATCTGTCCTCCTAAAAAGAGGAAAGAAGAGACAGACAAAGCTGTGGCTATTGAACCCTCCACTCAAGCTGTTGATTCATCAAGTAGTAATAAGTTTCCTAAACCTGCTAACAGAATAAAAAAAAATAACTCAGAATGTGTTTCTGAAAGATCATCTTCCAAAAATCCTAAAAAGAGAAAATGTTATAAATGTGGGAAGAAGACACATCTGGCCAAGGACTGTCCTGAATATGAGGACATGAGGCCTGTTGACTCTGATAGTTCTTTCACAGCTGTTACAAGCAGTGTTGAAAACATCTCAGTAAATGAAAGTGGTATCCAAGCTGATACCATTCAAATAGGGAATATTAGTGTGGATATTATAAGTCCATCAACAAATGTTGATGAAGTAGGAGAACTCATCTCTGTGATGAGTTCCCCTAAAAATGACTAATATTTCTCTTATCACTCTGAAGGAAAAACAACCTTCCCAGGTTTGGTACTTGGACAGTAGCTGCTCAGGGCACATGACAGGTTGTAAAGAATTGCTGAGTGATCTCAGGCCTGAAAAAGGGCCAAAAGTCACATTTTGTGACAATGTACAGGGATCTACTGAGGGATATGGAAACCTTAAAGCTGGTGCTGCAGTGTTCAAAAGAGTAGCCTATGTGGTTGGGCTAAAACATAACCTGGTTAGCATAAGCCAACTGTGTGATGCTGGCTACAAGGTTAATTTTGATGAGCACCTGGGTTACATATTGGATCCCCAAGGCAAAGTTGTGCTATGTGCTCAACGAAAGAAAGGTGTATATGTTGTGGACATGCAATCTGCTGATCCCACAACTGAAACCTGCTTTCTCACAAGAACAAATGCAGACTTAAACTGGTTATGGCACAAAAGGCTGTCACATCTGAACTTCAAGAACATCAATAAACTTTGTAAGAAAGAGTTAGTGACAGGTTTGCCTTCTATGACCTTTGTTAAAGACAAACTCTGCACAGCTTGTGAGAAAGGCAAGCAGAGAAAATCATCTTTTAAATCGAAACATAACTTCTCTATTGATACTCCACTATTCTTAATCCACATGGACTTGTTTGAACCTGTAAATGTCCCAAGTCTAGGAGGAAGAAGATACACTCTAGTAATGGTTGATGAGTTCTCCAGGTACACATGGGTAATCTTTCTGAAGAACAAAGGAGAGGATGCTAGAGAAATTATTGGATTTGTGAAAAAGATGGAAATGCTAAACTCTGCCCAAGTGAAGCAGCTTAGAAGTGATCATGGTACTGAATTCAGAAACAATACTCTTGAAGACTTCTGTGAAGAGAAAGGAATCACTGAAAACTTTTCAGCTGTAAGAACTCCACAACAAAATGGAGTTGCTGAAAGGAGAAACCGTACTCTCATTGAAGCTGCTAGAACCATGCTGTGTGCATCAGGTTTATCTTCATCATTCTGGGCTGAAGCTGTTAACACTGCCTGCTTCACCCAAAACAGATCCGTAGTGGTGAAAAGGTTCAACAAGACTCCCTATGAGCTGCTCAAAGGAAGGAAGCTAAATGTCAGTTACTTCCATGTGTTTGGGTGTCCCTGCTTCATTCTGAATCAAAGGGATCAACTGTCAAAGTTTGAACCAAAAGCTGATGAAGGTGTGTTTGTTGGCTACTCTGCTATCTCTAAAGCCTACAGAGTGTACAACAACAAAAGAAAGGTGATAGATGAATCTATCAATGTCACCTTTGAAGAGTCCAAGAATGCTTGCACCAAAGCTGTTCCTGAATCAGTTTCAGGAGAACTTAACTTTGATGATCTCATGCATTTAAATAGTGAAGAGGACTCAAAAGCTTCCACTACACCAGTGTGGAACCTGTTAATCATGATGGGCATGATGATGATTATGTCAATACACCCTGTGTGAATAAGTGTACTGACTTAATTACAAATGCGTGTCCTGAACCTATCAATGCTGATTTTCCTAGTTCTACTACTGATATGTTCAACAGTGGTCAGACATGTTCAACAAGTGAACAGGCTCAAGACAACAGTATGTCTGAAAATCTTGAGAGCTGTTCAACAGGACCTGCTGAAGATGTTAACAACTCATGTGAATCATCATTGAAGAATGATGCTAAGTGGATCAGGTCTCACCCCAATGATCAAATAATTGGTGACATCAACAAAGGGGTACAAACACGGTGGGACAGATTAGGGAACTTTTGTATGTTCTCTAGTTTTATTTCATTGATGGAGCCAAAGAAGGTGGATGAAGCACTAAAACATGCCAATTGGATCACTGCCATGCAAGAAGAGCTCAATCAGTTTGAGAGAAACAAGGTATGGAAGATGGTCCCTGCTCCTAAAGGTAAAACCATAATTGGCACCAAATGGGTTTCAGGAATAAGATGGATGAGCAAGGTCATGTCATTAGAAATAAGGCTAGACTGGTTGCTCAGGGCTACAGACAGGAGGAAGGAATTGATTATGATGAAACATTTGCTCCTGTGGCCAGGCTAGAAGCAATTCGTTTGTATCTAGCCTATACTGCTCATAAGAGCATTAAAGTATTTCAAATGGATGTGAAGAGTGCATTTTTAAATGGGAAGCTGCAAGAAGAAGTTTATGTCAAGCAGCCTCCAGGTTTTGAAAATGAACAACATCCAGGTTTTGTCTATAAGTTGGACAAAGCTCTCTATGGTCTCAAACAATGCCCCTAGAGCCTGGTATGACACTCTTACTGATTTCCTTATGAGCAATGGGTATTCCAGAGGTAAAGTGGTGTGAGACCCAAGATTTCTCAAAGGTCTCAAGTCTAGGTCCCAACAGCAACGCAATATCAATCATGAAACTAAGATAAAATTAACAGTTGCGGAATAAAAGTTAATTACAAACAGAGACAAATTTTAAGTAATAGGGGCAGACTTCTAGACTATTTCATCAAAGCACAAATGTAAACTAGCCCAAACTCCAAAGCTCAATCATCAGCTAAGTACCAAGGTGTTGAAACAGGTTCTAATGTACTTCAAACTCTTTCAAAGTCCTGACCTATGAACTAGGTCTAGCCAATCCTTTGCCTTTACCTGAAAAACAATGCAACAACGGGTAAGCTTATTTGCTTAGTGAGAATGTAGAATTTCACATTTAACATGCAATTATGAATGCGGAAGCACATGCACTGCACTCGGCTCATGCACGGCTCAACTCTATATGCACTGCACTAGGCTCATGCACAGCTTAATCTCGAAGGGACATTGGCCAATTATGCTCTTTTGATGCGCGACTTTGCTCAGCTCCCAGTTATAAAACTGTTGTTGCTCTTGAGACTTTTAGACAAATTCATAAGGAATGCTCGGATGATGATAAATCCATACACACGCATCATTAGTGGGGATCAGCCACGTACTGGGCTAGCTACCAGTAAAAGCTCTATATGGATATCATCGGAATGCTCAGCTCTAGCTACCCTAGCTCTGTGCTTTCATCACGTAAATCAGCACATCATAAGCCTAACATTAACCCAACACTGAGCAATAGTGATGGAGTTAGGCTTAACAATCAAATGACTCGTCAAAGAATCGAATCTAGAAGAAGAAATACTCAGCTCAACAAAAAATAGTAAATATACTATGACAATATATCAATAAGAACAAGATCAGAATGCCAAATAAATCAGAATCATGCAACAAAAGTCTCAATTCACATAATATGCAGTTAAAGTGAAATCTACAACTCACAGTTATTGGTTATTATGCACTTTCTGGCTCTGGCTCTGTTGCTCACAATCTGTAGTGGATTAGAACCACTATCTGACTTATGTCAGACTTTCAGATGCTCGTCATCTTGCTCGTTGCTCAATCTGTTATTAATATCATTTCTGATATTTATTAGCTCTTATATCATCTGAATAATATATATTCAGTGTTCATCATTTATGCTCAAGATTCATTCGTTGGTCTTTGATCTCACAATCTCATATCTTGTTTATACAATCATCATTCTTAATAGAATCTTTCTTTCATTTGTATTCCTTGTAATTTATATTCTCTAAAGATCAATGTGTATATATATATATATTATCATTTATATATATTAATCCGTAATTTAATTATTTTGTCATTTTATGTGATGATCATGTGATTTATTCACAATATTCAATTTAAGGAGTGGGTTTCGAGTTTACATACTAATTTCAAAGTATGATAATAAATTTGAAAGCATTATTGGATTTAAATACTCAAAATCGAACTATAAATATTAAATTCGAATCTTTTCTTCGAATATAAAATTAAAGTCAAAGCACCCCTAGAACTTGATAACAAATTCGAGACATTTATAAATTTTAAAACCACATTCGATTTTGATGGACCAAATTCGAAGTCCATATGCTCAAAAATTGAATTCTCTTTTGAATTTAAAGTCAATTTCAAATTAATGCTTAAATTAAAGTCTTCAAACTTCTAATGTATAATTAAAGTCAAATAAGGAAAACAAAGTCAAAACTAGATTTCATCTTTAATCACAAATTCGAACACCTAGGTACTAAACTCGAATATTCTTTCGAGTTTAAGGAGTAAATTCGAGGTCTCTTTGAATCTATGATTAAATTCGAACACATCTATATGTTAAATTCGAAAGCTAGTTAAATTCGAAGCATATCTCGAATTTATGTATAAATTCGAACCACCCTCAAGTTTAATGGTTAAATTCGAACCATAATTCGATTTTATCAACAATAGTCGAGTTTGTTCATGCATTTCGAGTTTGTTCTTGGTTTCTCGAAATTGTTCATCTTCTACAGCTTTTAATCTTACATTTTCAAGCCTAAAATCATATATTTACTAAATATTAAGCCTAGATTCAATTATATTGAACATATTCTAGTTAAATCTTAAGTTATTCTAGCTCTAAATTAATAAAAATAGCAAATTCGAGTTTATCTCTTAAAAACCAAAAGTTATAAAACTTAAATCGAAAATTCTTACCTCAAATTCGTGCGTAATCATTCATGCAACACCATAATCTTGTAGTACTCTTCGTAATCTTCCCGATAACATATAAATCTTGATGATCCGACGGTCGGTTTAGAAGATATCTTAGAGAGATGTAGAGAGAGAGTAGAGAGAGAAAAAGACTAGAGAGAGTATAGAGAGAGAGAGAAATCTGATTTTTATTACTTATATTCCGTTTATATACCTCAACTAGTTACGTTTGCTACTTAACCCACTATTAATTTCGTATCTTATATCTCTCTTATTAATTATCTTAATAATTTATTAATTTATAATATAAATATTTATATAATTTAATTAAAATATTTCAAAACTTTAATTAAATTATAATTCAATTAATGTAATAAATTACATTATGGTTCAATAATCAGATATTTAGGATTAGCTAAAAGTTGGGTTGTTACAAGTGGATACCACACTGTTCATAAAGAAGGTGAAGTCTGATATTATGCTTGTTCAAATTTATGTGGATGACATAATATTTGGTTCTACTAATGAGCAGTTGTGCAAGAATTTTTCACTACTCATGAAATCCAAGTATAAGATGAGTATGATGGGACAACTAACTTTCTTTTTAGGATTACAGGTTAAACAAACCTTAACTGGAATTTTTATAAATCAAAGAAAGTACACTTTAGATCTTTTGAAAAAGTTCAAATTTGATCAAAGTTCTCCTATTAAAACCCCAATGGCAACCAATGTAAAATTGGATGCTGATGCCAGTGGCAAAGCTGTTTCAGTAACAGCTTACAGAGGCATGATTGGGAGCTTGCTATACTTAACTGCTAGTAGACCTGATATTATGTTTGCTACCTATCTGTGTGCTAGGTTCCAAGCTGATCCAAAGGAATCTCACCTAGCCGCTGTTAAAAGAATCTTCAGATACCTGAAGGGTACACCAGGTTTGGGTCTTTGGTATCCCAAAGACTCCAGCCTTGAACTAATAGGTTATTCAGATTCTGATTTTGCAGGCTGCAGGCTAGATAGAAAGAGCACAACAGGTGGATGTCAACTCCTTGCTGGTAAGTTGATAAGTTGGTGCAGCAAGAAGCAGAACTCTGTGTCTACTTCTACTGCTGAAGCTGAGTACATTGCTGCTGGAAGCTGCTGTGGGCAGATTCTGTGGATGCAGCATCAGCTTGAAGATTATGGGCTTGTGTAAAGGAAAATTCCTATTCTGTGTGATAACACAAGTGCCATAGCCATTTCCAACAATCCAGTATTTCATTCTAGAACAAAGCATATTGAAGTCAGACATCACTTCATCAGGGATCACATTCAGAAAGGTAATGTGGAGGTAAGTTTTATTTCCACAAATGAACAGCTTGCAGACATTTTCACCAAACCTCTGGATGAAACAAGGTTTAATTACCTTGTCAGCAAGCTGGGCATGTTAAACAAGAGTGACTAAGTGTTTCTCAAAGGTCTAAGAATTTGTGTGTTTCACACTACTCAAGTTTCTCTGAACAGCTTAGACAGAACAGTCTTTACATGTTCTGTACTTAGTCATTTGTCTGAAAAACTTGAACAGCTTGAGCACACAACAGGCTGAACAAAACCAGTTTACTCGTCCAGCCTGCTCTGATGGTCCAATCTTCACCCTGTTCACTCCTTCACACTGTCTTACAAGCCATTGTCTTGTAACCTGTTCAACTATTGAACACAACCTATCCTTTCAAAAGAGAGCAGGCTGAAGGCACAGTTTGAGGAATGAACAGCTTGAAGACTGAACAGCTTGTGATGACCCGGCTCATGACAGGTTTGACCAACATCTTGGACCAACAGTTTTAATTACCTTTCTTCAAACTTAAGTTACTTAATTAATGTTTTATATAACGTAATTACTGCGGATAATGTGGGTTACGTGTGTTAGTGATTAAAAAGGACTCAAGTGGTCTGACAAACGGTCTGACATGGACAACCGTTCCGTTTTCCGTTAACGACTTTTTCAAATCAAACCGCCCAAAACTTTCTCTCTCATACACACTCACATTCAAATCCTATAAATACCCAACTACTGTTTCATCTTCGTCTTCCTCATCATTTCCAGAAATCCTCAAGAACCCTAAATATCGACTAAGTGTCTTCTGCTTCTCCAAACCTCAAAACTTCCCAAATGGCTCACAGACCTAATCCCTTTCTTCCAGTGTTTGTTGGTGATGATGTTGTCAAACACTCATCAGTCACCACAATGCTGACCATCAAACCCACAAACTACATTGCAAACCTTACAATCCCCAAAAACTATGTGGGGAAAGGTTACGATCAAATGGTGGAGTTTCTGCAAGTTCATCCGTTGAACTATGCTATGACTGCTACTCCTGGTGTCCTGTACCAGGAGATGGTGTATGAGTTCTGGTACACTTGTGCCTACAACCCCAACACCAAAGTCATCAAGGGGACTATTCTCAATTGGACTCAGACCATTGAGATTACTGCTGATCTTCTCAGGGAGGTTCTTCATCTGCCTGTTGCTGAGTCATATGATATGCCCCAGCCTGAAAACGAGCAAATGGGAAATTTTCTACGCTTCTGTGGTGTAGCAGAACCCAAATTTGGAGCAACGTTGTACAGGAAGGATTTGTCTCCTACCTACAGCTTTCTGTTTGCTTCTGTGATGATGAGCTTCAACAGCAAGGTTGGTTCATTTGACCAACTAAGCAGAGATGAAGTCCCAATAGTCCTACAGCTAGTGGATGGGACTACCATTGATATGGCTAAGTGGATCTTTCTGAACTTGAGGAACCTGGTGCAGCAAGAGCCAAGACCAGCTGCTGTTCGATATCCCAGGTTTCTAAGCCTCATCTTCAAGCATCACTGTGGTGCGCATCTATACAACTCTCAGCCTTTACTTAAGTCTGCTGCATTCCCTGTCATAGGGAATAGAGTTTTCTAAACCCCTGTTCTACCCAATGAGCCTCCTCTGTCCACACCAATGAGGAGGTTGTTAGGTTTGGTGGAAGGACCCTCTGCTGTGAGGGTGGATCCAGAAGCTGCTGCTCCCACAAGAAAATCCAAAGCCAGGTCCAAACTTGTTAAGAGGACCCTGGCAACTGCTGAAGCTGGGCCTGTGTAAAAGAAGGCCAAAACAGCTCAGACTGAGTATGAACCTTTAGCCTCTGTGGCTGAGGGGGAGCAGACTCCTTACCCTGGTTCATTTGTTGAACCTCAAGCCTCTGTGGCTGGTGCCTCTGTGGCACCTGAGACTATGGAACATGCCAACCCACCTGTTCCTGACCCAGTCTCAAAACCTGTCCAGTCTGAACCCCTCATCTCCTCTCCCCAATCACCCACTTCATCCGTTCACTACCAAAGAAAATCCATCTCTAAAAAGAAACCAGCCAAAACAACTACCTCCTCTGTTCCCTCCCAACAGGGTTCAGTTGTAAAAGAAGCAACCCCTGCTGCCTCTCCTATATTGGGAGAAGGTTCAGCCCAATTGGAGCATGCTTCACTCCAATCTAAGTCTACCCAGAGTCAGCCTAGACCCTCTGGTTCCTCCCAACAGGAACCAGTTGTACAAACGGAGACACCCACATCAACTATCCCAGCCTCCCAACAGGCTGAGGATATTGAAAGACAGGAGTCCTCTCCACTCCACACTGAGTCCACACTGTCCCCCACTCAAATCTCCTCACACCCTGAGTCTGCACGAGGTGCCCACGCTGCTGGTACAGACCAATCAGCAGCTCAGCTTCAAACTTCTGCTCCCCATGATACAGCTGTTCTACACCAAACAGCTGCTGAGGGACCAACACCCAAGCTGATGAACCTCAGGGATCATACCATCCCTTTGGTGAGGCTGTTCCCTCCATGCAAACTCCTTCAGCAGGTTTCACCACTGCTGATGTTGAAATGCATATCCCATCTCCCAATGATGAGGTGCTTTTACACCAAGGCACTGCAGAGGGAACCACCACAGGTCTTCATGAGGATGTTGCAACACAAGCAGCATCTGAAAGGCCCTAAACACCAACCCCTTCTCCTGGTGATGCAGCTGCAGCCGCTGCTGAAGGACCTTTTGACCCTTCAAAGCTGGGCCATATTACTTTTTCCCAGGCTATGGAACTTCTCTCAAATGTTCCTCTTCCCTCTCCATCACACCCTCATACACCAGCCTCATCATCATCTTCTCCATCTACCCAATCTAAACAGTCTACCCATACACATCCATCTCCTAAAGACCTACCTTTGAAGGATCAGCTTTCCCTGCTGACCAACAAAGTTGGTTCTTTGGAAACTACCATGACCTCTCTACCCTCTCTTATTTCAGACTCTGTGTCTGAACAGCTTAAGGGGTTCTTTGATTCGTTCAAAGACTCCTTCCCTGCTACTCCACAAACAGATCATTCTTCACAGCTGATAGCACTCACTGCACAGCTGCAAACTGTGTCCAACTCCCTCTCCTCCATTCTTTCCTTACAACAGGACTCCGTCTCCTCAATGACCACTATTTCTCAACAGCTGTCATCTCTCCTCACTTCTTGCAATTCTACTCTTCCTGCCACTCTGGCCAGCTTGACCACACTAATTGGCTCTCTATCTAACTCTATGTCATCAAACCTTGCTGATGTGCAAGATTCTCTTGAACTTCATCTTGCACAGCTTCAAAGTTTGCTGTTCACCGAGTCTGATAGGGAAAACATTGTTAAGCTGACCTCCCTTGCTGATACACAGTCCTCTTCTCTTCAAACCTGTCTTTCCCAGCTTGCAGAGGTAAAGGACAGCTTGGCTTTCTTAGTGAATAGCCTTGTTGGTCCTAGGCCTGCTGCCAAAACTGCTGGCAAGCCTGATGACTTTGTGTCTTTAGGCAGACCGGGTGTTGAAGGTGCTGGTCCATCTCCTTCAAAGGGGGAGAAGTCGTCTGCCTCTAAAACTAAGTCTAAGGGGGAAAAAACTTCTTCTCCTAAGGAGAAACCAGTGCCTGCAGCACAAACTGGTCATCCAGCAGGAATCTCTGCAACAGGTACAGTAGAGGGTGCTTCTCATGCTGCTTAGTCTACTCAGGTTGAATCTCTAATCGCTGCTCAGTCTAAGGGGGAGGAATCCATTCCTGAGGGCAGGCCAAGCAGCAGAAGGAGGCATCTGATCCTAGAGGAAGAAGAAGAAGAGGAGGAAAGTCCTGAAGCTGCTACCACTACAGCAGCTAAAGAAAAAGAAATAGCAGAAGATGATCCCATACAGTAGAAAGCAGCAGAAATCCAATTTCACAAAGCCAGGGCCAAAGAAATGGGTCTTCCTATGCACAAGTACTTTGAGTTTAGAGAAGAACAGCTTCAAGCCCTGGAAGTTCTTAGAAAAGAAGAAGAATCCGCCAAAGCTCATTTGCACTTCAAGAAGCAAAGAAAGTCAAAAGGTCTACTCTGGAAGTGCAAAAGAAAATATTGGAAGATGTTAAGGGATCAGCAGGGGAGAAGGAAGCAGAGAAAGAAAAAGGTACTCTGGTCTAAGTGACCAAGCCTACAGTGCCTCATGCAAGAGTTCAGTACCATTTTGACAACCTGGCAAAGAAAAAATTTCAAGATGTTGCTGAAAGAAGACTTGCCAAGGAAGCAATTGTCAAAGCTGTCCCTATATCAAGAAAAGACAGTCAGTGGAAGTTGAAAATAACAAGGATGGGTGCAGCAGGCCCTGAATTGGAAACTTATGACTACACCGACGTAGCACAGATGGGGTACAGAGAATGGATTGAGCTGGCAGTTGCTCTGAGTGAGTCAAAGTCAGAAACGGCTAAGACTATCAGGGCATATGTCAAGAAACTGATGGAGAGAGTAAAGAACCTTGGCCTGATCTCCAAAGAAGTAAGTGAAGGTGTCTTTGTGACACATCCAAAAATTAAGGCCAGGAGGACAAAGAAGGATACTGAAATGGAACTACTCCTTGCACTGATTGAACAAGGCGATTATGCCATTGAAAAGAAGGGAGTTGATCACAGCCTGCCTAGTGGAATAGAGTTTGAAGATGGCAAGATCATTGAAGAGCCTGAGCTGGGGGCATTCTTTGTGGATCACTTAACTCAGAAGAAATGCTTTCAAAGAGCTTCAGATCTATACAAAGTGGATCTGAGACAACTTGTGGCCTTCAGACTTGCAGTTTCATTCAGGCAGTCTAGTAAGTGGAGAGCAGCCATCTGGGATCAGCTCAGAGGCTTCTTTGAGAGAGGAGAACTTGAGGATCCCAAGTTCATGATTATAAGAAGTGAAATTCAAGAACTTGAGGATACTAGAGAGGAATTTGAGAAGATGTTTTAAGGTCCCCCTCCAGTGTGATTAAGTCCATCTGCCATCTGGGCAGGTGAAGAATGGAAGCTGTCCATCAGTTGGACAGGCTTGCCATTTTCTGCTCCCAACAAAAACAGTCCAATATACATTAGTTGTACTCTATTTTACATATGTTGTAATTTCCTTTTACATTAGTTGTAATATACATCAGTACATTAGTTGTACTTTTGTAAGAACATGTGTTGTTCTAATGTAATCAAAAATCAGTGTATATATAAACTGATCTTTTACTTTATGTTGATGTTGTATTTCTATTTCAACAAATGTATTGTGAAAATATATAGTGATTTTTGACAAGACCAGCTTAGACTGGTTATTGCAAATAGGGGGATATTGTTAGGCACAAAAAGGCTTCAGTCAAACCTGTTCTGCATCTGAGGGGGAGATTATTAATCAAACCTGTTGATGCACTTGATGGGTAAAAGTTAAGGCCTGTTTATGCCTTAAAAATACCTAAAAAGTGATTTGCAATATCAGTCCAAAGTTGTTCTATATGTTGCATGTGTTGCAACTAAGACAGTTTGTCCAAGGTGTTCTGTCTGCTGAACAGGCTGGACATAAACTGTCTACGCTGCTCTACACTGGTGAGCAGCTTCGGCAGTTTACAAGTGTTCTGTTCTTTGTGAACAGGCTAAACACTTTATGGAATGTGTTTCCAAGTCCTCATGTATTGTATTTGACTACAAGATCAGTTTACAAAGTCGAAGACAAAGTGGAAATCAGAACTGCTCAGCCTGCCCAAGCTGTTCTGTTACATGAAGACAAAAGGTTATTTGAAAAAGGGTGACAGACGTTTTTCTTATATCAAAATAGGCCTTTACAAGGAAGAAAGACGCAAAGTTGAGATTCCTTATTTGGTTAAAGGCAATGCAACAGTAGACAAAGTGAAAAGACAAAAGTTCTGCACATGTGAAGACAAGTCTGCTTTTCAGAAAGTGCTGAAAAGGTTATGTTGTCTTTTCAACAAGACTTCTCCTTTTTCATTCCGTCCAATGAAGAAGTTTCTCTTAGATCCTCTTAGTGAGTATTAAAGGAAGCTTCTAAGGTCAGAAAGATTAAGCCAAAAAGCTAAGTGCTGAAGCCAAGAGTGAACGTGCAAGTGTGTTTTTCATGCATGCAAGCCTGCCTGTGTAATACAGTTTCTTTGTGTCTAAGCTGTTCTACATAAGCTGACCCTCTAAGTCTTGTAAACACAGTGAGTGCTTCTTAGTGAGTGTATTCATTGTAAACCAATTTGAGTCTGTCTTAGACTAGTGAACATACTATTTTATCTGTCATCTCAGCTTGAACCTTTCCGCATTCAAGCTTGTTTGTAATTAACAATTTGTTGATAATACATACAAACATTGAGAAAATAATGTGTAGTTTTTAAATAGCTGTATTCACCCCCCCCCCCCTCTACAGCTTAAAGCTATATACTTTGGGAACCTCTTGGGACCTACAAAACCCATGAACCAATGGGAGATGATGAAACCTTAGGAGACTACCTAAGAGGGTTTGTGGTCAAGGATAACCAGAACAAGAGGAAAAGGCCAACAGGGCCTTCAAAGGCAGAACATAGAAGATTTTTGATAAATTTCTCTACTACAGCTGGGATATCAAAAGTAATTGCTCAATCATGGTCAACTGAAAAGCTTCAGGCTTTATATGATAAAGAAAATGAGAAGGAAAAAGCATCCACAGCCTCCCAACAAGTTCAAGGTTCACAAGAACCAGTTCAAACTGTTACTAATGATCCTCAATCTGAAACCATTCAACAATAAAAGTTTGATTAGGTAAAGAGAGTGCTGTTTGATCAACAGCTGCAAAAGGCGATGGAAATAGAAAAAGTCCTGGATCAGCATGACTTCTCTAAACCTCCTATCACTTACTGGTATGCTAAGTCAGTGGATGACATTGATTTAGTGTATCATTTTGTAATCAAAATAGAGGCTGGTCCAGAGGAAGAATTTAAGAGCCTAATCCACCTGGTACAGAGACTGACTAGAGATGAACTAACCCAAATGCATCCTATTGGGTCTGCCAGTCACTCTAGATCACCAATTGTATGGGTTCAGCAAAATTTGAAAGATCTCAGAAGCATTTTTGACCCAGAGTCTACCAGAGTAGATATAGAAGCTGCTAAATGAAGATTGTACAGGTTGATTTATATGTCAAATCAATGACATATAGGCTCAAGCTTGCAGACAGATTCAGAGGGTTCTACAATTTTGAATTCCTCAATTTGCCAAAGGCATGCTACTCCAGATGAGCTCTATGAAGATTGAATGTGATAAAGTGGAGTTGAAGAGAGAATTCATAAAGCTATAAGGCAGAAACTTTCACAGTTTTTAAGTTTTTGGATGCCTTAGTTTGTGTATAACAGTTTGACTTTGTTTTATTTCCTTATTTATATATAAACTTAAAGTCTTGTGTAAAGAATTATGTTAGGGGGAGATTGTTGTGAAATATTCTAAGTATGTCAAGCTGTTAGTTAGATTTCTCAAACTGTTAGTAGTATTTCTGTGTAATTACAAAGTTCAAGCTGCTAGTTCAACAAGTTTAAGCTGCTAGTTCAAAGTTCAAGCTGCCAGAGTTCAGAGTTTAAGCTGCTCAACAAATTAATAACAGAAAGTGCTGAATTTCAGGAAGTGATAGATATTTCAAGATTTGAATATCTTCCAAGCGTATCTACTATCAGAGAAATAAGAGTTCGTCAAGGAAACAAATCAGAAGGCTATATGTATAGATAAACTAGGTTTTTCTATTGTAAGTCTGTACGTACAAGTTCTATGCTTCATTGTAACTGTTTTCTGATAAAGTTTCTCAAGCCTCTAAGGTTGTAAAACCCTAAGAACAATCAGTGTTCTTCGTCTAATCAAACAGATTAGAGGTGATTGTAATCAGTGATTTTTGCAATATAAAGGATTTGAAATTGATTATATTTATCTGTTATTTATTCTGAAAGTTTTTCTTAAAACAATTAAGTGTTATTCCGCAAACTTCTTAATTGGACTTTGATTCAAAAACAAGGTTATTGGTTTACACTCTGATTTATTAAAACCAGTTAATCTTAGGTGATTTTGATCTTGATAAAATGGAGGAGGATATTTGTTGCAGCTGTGCAGTGAGTGCAAGCAGCTGTGGAGAACGGTCAGCTTGGGGAGCAGGGATTGGAAAAGAAGTCCTGAACGAATCAAGGAACCCCTGAAGCTGGGAAGACACAGAGTCTGAAATAATGGAGGGGAGAGAGGTCATAGAAATTTCCAAAGAGCCAAATTTGTTGGTTAGCACAGACAATTGATCCTTCAAAGATAGATCTTTGGGGGATGGAGGTGTATGGGTCGACTATTTGGATTGGGTGGAGGGTGAGGAATTTGATGGTGATGGTGAGGATTGAGGAGTTTGTGGATCAGAAGGTGAAGGTAGGGAGACTTTGGATAGTATTTCCATAGCCTGGGCATAAGTTATGTAACATCCACGGATTCAATTTGATGTATTTTGACTAATTAAGTGGAAAATTTATATTTAAAGTTGAATTTGGGTGATTATTATGTATTTGGATATTTAGCAAAGTTTGTTGTTATTTTTAAGAAAATTGAACTCAGAATCAATTTTGTGGATTATTATGAATTTAAAAGTTATTTATGATAAATTTAAGATTAAATCGGTATTTTATGGAACCGGTTAAGTCGGGTGATGAAATGTGCAAAATGACGAAAGTAGTATATAAAGGGCAATAGGCTTCATTTTCTAGTTTACACTCTCTCTCTACTCTATCTCTCTAGAAATTTTCTCTCTACATCTCTCTAAGATAAATCACAAACCGACCGTCGGATTTTCGAGAATTATACGTCATCGGAAAGGTATCGAGGAGTACAACAGTAATCTACAAACGGATTTCAGATTTCGTGCGAATTGAGGTAAGAATCGAACCTTTTTAGTTTATGGTTTCGGTTGTAAAGTAACTAAGAATTCGAATCTATCATTTTATGCAAATTTAAGTTTGTTTTGCTTGAAACATTGCTGGAATAGGAAAGTATATGCATAATAGAATCGAATATATGTATCATACATGATATATCAATGATTTTAGGCCTTAGAAATGAAGGATTTAAGTTGAAATGATGAACAGACTCGAATATGTCAAGAACAGAGTCGAAATATAAGAACAAACTCGAGATTGGTACTAGATTCGAAGTTGTACTATTAGATTCTAAGGGGGAGGCTTCGAATCTGACATTAGATTCGAAGATGAGTTCGAATCTGATGGGGGGAGTTCGAATCTGATGTGTAAAATTCGAATCTGATGCTTGATTTCGAATCTAACCCATTAAATTCGAGTTTAATGCCTAAAATTGAGAATACTACTCCCTAGACTTGTGTATTTTGAATGAAACTCATAAACAACACATAAAATGTCATGAGTTATATAAAGGTCAATATATGAACATGAAATGGGTTCAAACTTAGTTGTAATTCGAATTTGGATATAGACCCGAAACGGGGAAAATATCGTCAAATTTACGAAACTTGATTATTATGGAATTAAATGGATAATGATACGAGGAATTGTTGTAATTGATAATAACAGGTCCCTTGTGGTGTTGTTTAACCCACAGTGGGGTACTTGGTGGATCCGGTTGAAAGCCCGAAGAGAGATAATATCGGTTAAAAGATAATACGCACCCACTGTGAGTACAGTAGATTTCGCATGATTATATCTGATTTATGTTAAGCTTTGCCTGCTGAGACCTGTTGTTTCACTTGTTTGGTTGGATTTCTACTAACTTGCGTAGATTTAGATGCACATTCTTACTTGTTGCATGTCCGTTCGATTGTTGTGCATCTAGTGATGGACCGGTGGGTCGCATCGTTAACTCTGATGTTACTGTGCTATATGACGCTGGAGCTGATCCCTCCAGGTCCGGTAGGCAGTATGTCATCCCCGATCGTTCGTTTGTCTCAGATGGTATGTGTAAATGCCGAGCCTTGGGCTCGAAGGGGCTGCGGCTCTGGTCCGTACTTGGTGTACGAAGAGAGTATACGACGTTTGTCGTCGGGGTTACTCTTGGGCTTCATAAATATTTATAATATGCGCAATCTTTGTATTCACTAAGCATTCGCTTACGTTTTAGTTGTTGTATTTTTACAGGCAAAGGAAAATCTACTGCTGGACCTTCTAGTTAGGTCGATTTGGAAGATTTGGAAGATATCTGCTACTTAATCGGTAATTATATTGTGGGACAAATGTTGTAATATATTCTGGATGATTGTAATAAATGTATGGGTGTGTAGACCTAGACTTGGTACCTGATAGCACCGTAGGGTGTTTAACACTTGTTGCACTACGTATTTATGTTTTAAATGCTTCCGCACTTAATTTAGGTTATCAGATCATTATGTTATTGCATGTTGATGATTAATCCTGGGAGTATTGTAAATGGTGGTTGTTGTGGCAAGGGTGTCACACGAGATGGTATCAGAGCAGTAGTTTGAGATTCAAGTGTCCGTGAGGTCTTGATCTCAAACATTAGGTGATGATATGTAGTGATGTTAAGTAATGATCTGAACTAAGATAGGTTATGATCTAGTAATTATAAGAAATTGACTATCATACGGGACAAATGAATGGTGTCTTTAAATTTATGACAT
The DNA here is from genome assembly GCA_020465985.1 of Centrapalus pauciflorus. Taxonomy (NCBI): domain Eukaryota; kingdom Viridiplantae; phylum Streptophyta; class Magnoliopsida; order Asterales; family Asteraceae; genus Centrapalus; species Centrapalus pauciflorus. The sequence continues at coordinate 274,264 of JAANYP010001305.1, forward strand.
GTTGCTAAATAAGTTATATGTTTCATATTTCAGAACATGTCTGGAGGAGGAATGACACCTGAAGAGACGAGAGAAATGATGCTAGCCATGATGGCTGAGCAAAGAGAGATGATTCAAGAGCAGTTTCGGGCTCGAGATGAGGCCGAAACTAAGCGAAGGGAAGATAAAAGGAAGAACAAAGAAAAAGAAAGAGAAGGAATTAATGAGGAACAAGATGACAACACTGGGTCATCTAATAAGCCCAGGGGTTGTCGGTTTAAGGATTTTAAAGGAAATGGAGCTGTAGAGTTTAACGGTTTAGGGGATGCTGTTGCTGCACTGGAATGGATAACAGCAACTGAGCGAACATTCCGAATCAGCGACTGTGCTGAGAAGGACATGGTTCGTTATGCAACTGCGATGTTCACGAATGATGCAATCATGTGGTGGAATGCCATGGTGAACGCTTTAACATTAGAGAAAGTTTCGGTTATGACTTGGGCTGAGTTCAAGGACTTATTCACTCAGCAATACTGTCCGATTGATGAGCGTCGGAGATTAGAGGAAAGGTTTATGGCGCTGGTACAGGGGACGAAGACGGTGTCCCAATATGCTGTGGAGTTCACGAGGTTAAGTCTGTTCGCACCTCATCAGGTGGACACCGAAGAAAGGAAAGTGACCAGGTTTGAGGCTGGTCTTGACATTGAGATTAGGAGGGTCATGAGCAATGTTCGTTACTCTACATTTGCTGGCTTACTTGAGGCTGCCAGAAATGTAGAGCAGATTTTGATTATGTCAGGCTACTCTGTTGGGTCTGCTGCTGCTTCCACCAATCCGACACAGCCGTCACCGCCGAAGCGCCAAAGGGAGGGAGGATATTCTGGTTCTTCCCGGTCTTCACAGTACTCACCTCAATAGTTGTATCGCCGACAATCTGGTTCATCTGATCGCGGTCGTGCGCGTGCATACTCCATCAACACTGAGCCGCAATATTGCAATAAATGTCATCTGGAGCATTTTGGCAAATGCCCTAACGGACGTGCTTGTTTTTGCTGTGGGGAGCTGGGACATTTTCAGAATGACTGCCCAAGGAAGGGTGATGCTTGCTATAAGTGTGGGGTGTGGGGTCACTATAGCAGGAATTGTAGAAAGAATGCTCCAACGGCTGCTGTCCCATCATCAACACGCTCGTCTGGAGGTTCGAGTGGTGGTTCAGTTAACCGCCGGGGTCAGTCACAGAGGGCACCTGCTCGTGCTTTTCAGATAACTGCAGAGGAAGCAAGGGAAAATCCGGAGGTCGTCACGGGTACGTTCATAGTTAATTCTATGCCTGCACGAGTTTTATTTGATTCGGGTGCCAATAGGTCGTTTGTTTCTACTATGTTTGCACAAAGACTTGCCATGCCACTATCTAGATTATCTGCTGTTCTTGATATAGAAACTGCTAGCAACACTCTAGTAAAAGTAGATCATGTCTACCGTAACTGCACGTTAGTAATTGAAGATGTAGTCTTCAATTTGGACTTGATACCGATAGAATTCAGTGAGTTTGATGTCATAGTCGGGATGGACTGGTTGATCGAGAATGAAGCCCATATAGTGTGTAAGAGCCGAATGATAAAGATAACTACCCCGGAGGGGCGTGAGATATGTATATATGGGGATAGGAGAAGCGGGGATCTGTGTTTGCTGACTATTGCAAAAGCTCGAAAGCTTGTTGCAAAGGGATGTGATGCATACTTAGCATATGCGATTGATGCTAAGGCAGAGAAGAGAACTTTGGCCGATGTGCCGGTTGTTTCACAATTCCCGGATGTGTTTCCGGAAGACTTGTCTGGCGTACCGCCTGAGAGACAAGTTGAGTTTCGAATTGATCTGATCCCCGGAGCTGCACCGGTAGCTCGTTCTCCTTATCGTCTTGCCCCAACCGAGATGAAAGAAATGATGACACAACTTCAGGAATTGTTGGACAAGGGCTTTATTCGGCCGAGTTCATCGCCGTGGGGAGCTCCGGTACTGTTTGTAAAGAAGAAAGATGGCACGATGAGGATGTGCATAGATTACCGGGAGCTGAATAAATTGACGATTAAGAACAAGTATCCTCTGCCGAGGATAGACGACTTGTTTGATCAGTTACATGGCGCTTGTGTATTTTCTAAGATTGATCTGAGATCGGGGTACCATCAACTGAAAGTTCGAGAAGAGGATGTGCCTAAGACAGCATTTAGGACACGTTATGGGCATTACGAGTTCTTGGTTATGCCTTTTGGGTTAACCAATGCCCCGGCTGTCTTTATGGACTTGATGAATAGGGTTTGTAGACCGATGTTGGATAAGTCGGTGATAGTGTTTATTGATGATATACTGGTATATTCTAAGTCTGAAGCAGAACATGCTGAACATCTGAGAGAACTGTTGGAGTTGTTAAGAAAAGAAAGGTTGTACGCCAAGTTCTCAAAGTGCGAGTTTTGGCTACAACAGATACAGTTTCTAGGACATGTTATATCTGGAGCTGGGATTTCGGTTGATCCAGCTAAAGTTGAGGCTATAAGAAATTGGGAACCGCCACAATCAGCTACGGAAATCAGGAGTTTTCTTGGGTTGGCGGGATATTATAGGAGGTTTATAAAGGACTTTTCAAAGATTGCAGTTCCGCTGACGGCATTAACGAAGAAGAATGCGCCTTTTGTTTGGGAGACCGTGCAGCAAGAGGCGTTTAATGTTTTGAAGAAAACTTTGAGTGAAGCACCGATACTTGCCTTACCTGAGGGCAATGATGACTTTGTGGTGTATACCGATGCTTCGAGGTTAGGGTTAGGCGCTGTACTGATGCAGCGCGGGAAAGTAATTGCATATGCTTCAAGGCAGTTGAAGCAGCATGAGAAGAACTACTCAACTCATGATCTCGAGTTGACTGCAGTAACATTCGCATTAAAGTTATGGAGGCATTATCTCTACGGGACTAAGTGCCAATTATACACGGACCATAAGAGTTTAAAGTACATTTTTAGCCAGAAGGAACTCAATATGAGGCAGAGACGATCAATGGAACTAATAAAGGATTACGATTGTGAAATTCTTTATCACCCCGGAAAGGCTAATGTAGTAGCCGATGCCTTGAGTCGGAAAGCGTATGCTAAGGATTGCTGCTATATGATGACATCTACCATGTTAACGTCTACTATTATAGATGATGTCAAGGCCGCTCAGGAGGAAGCCTTGAAAGACGAGAATGTTAGTGCTGAGGATATAAGGGTGCAAATGAAGAATATGGAAACAAGTGAAACGGGTTTGAAAGGTGTGTACGGAAGAATTTGGGTGCCGAAATATGGTGGTATGAGAAATGTGATCGTTGAGGAGGCACATCAATCTAAGTTTTCTGTACATCCCGGGAGCACAAAGATGTACAACGACTTAAAGGCAGACTTTTGGTGGCCGGGATTGAAGAAGGATATCGGTCAGTATGTTGAACGATGTAGGACTTGCCGGTTAGTAAAGGCTGAGCATCAACAACCTTATGGCAGTCTGCAACCGCTTCCCATTCCGGAATGGAAGTGGGAGCACATTACTATGGATTTTGTTACGAAACTGCCGAAGACTAAGCGACAGCATGATGCGGTTTGGGTAATCGTGGATCGGTTAACAAAGTCGGCTCACTTCATACCGATTCGTGAAAGTTATTCGCTGGAGAAATTAGCTCAAATTTACATGAACGGGATTGTTTCTAGGCATGGAGTGCCTAAGTCCATAGTATCGGACCGGGACAGCCGGTTTACTTCAAATTTTTGGTCGGCTTTGCAAGAAGGCTTAGGGACAAGGATAGCAATGAGTACAGCTTACCGCCCGCAAACTGATGGTCAGAGTGAGCGGACCATCTTAACGCTTGAAGACATGATGAGATCGTGTGTGCTAGATCTCGGTGGCAATTGGGACGATCATCTGCCACTCATAGAGTTTCCGTTCGAGGCTTTATATGGAAGAAAATGTAGGACTCCTACATGTTGGAGAGAAACGGGTGAAACGCCAATCGCTGGGCCGGCCTTGCTTCAGGAAACAAACGAGAAGATACAGTTGATTAGGCAGAACATGAAGGCGGCCCAGGATCGTCAGAAAAGCTACTATGATCGGAGGCACAAGCCGATCAATTTTGAAGTGAATGACTGGGTCTATTTGAAAGTATCACCCATGAGGGGTGTTACTCGTTTTGTTAAAAGGGGAAAGTTGGCTCCGAGATTCGTCGGACCATTTAAGATAATCGAAAAAGTGGGGAATCAGTCATACCATTTGGAATTGCCTGAAGAGATGTCGGGCATACATCCGGTGTTTCACGTTGGAAATCTTCGGAAGTCATTTACTTCTAGTAACGAGGATTGGGCCGACCATACTGAACTGCAAGTTGATGAAAGGCTCCGATATGTTGAAGAGCCGGAGTGTGTGTTAGACACTAAGATGAAGAAATTGAGAAGTAAGGAAATAGAAATGGTGCTTGTGCGTTGGAAGCATCATAAAGGAGCAAATCATACATGGGAAACTAAGTCAGAAATGTTAAGAAGATATCCGAAACTGTTTGAGTCCGAGTAACTTCGAGGACGAAGTTGAGCGTGGTGGAGCCCATGTTGTAACATCCACGGATTCAATTTGATATATTTTGACTAATTAAGTGGAAAATTTATATTTAAAGTTGAATTTGGGTGATTATTATGTATTTGGATATTTAGCAAAGTTTGTTGTTATTTTTAAGAAAATTGAACTCATAATCAATTTTGTGGATTATTATGAATTTAAAAGTTATTTATGATAAATTTAAGATTAAATCGGTATTTTATGGAACCGGTTAAGTCGGGTGATGAAATGTGCAAAATGACGAAAGTAGTATATAAAGGGCAATAGGCTTCATTTTCTAGTTTACACTCTCTCTCTACTCTATCTCTCTAGAAATTTTCTCTCTACATCTCTCTAAGATAAATCACAAACCGACCGTCGGATTTTCGAGAATTATACGTCATCGGAAAGGTATCGAGGAGTACAACAGTAATCTACAAACGGATTTCAGATTTCGTGCGAATTGAGGTAAGAATCGAACCTTTTTAGTTTATTGTTTCGGTTGTAAAGTAACTAAGAATTCGAATCTATCATTTTATGCAAATTTAAGTTTGTTTTGCTTGAAACATTGCTGGAATAGGAAAGTATATGCATAATAGAATCGAATATATGTATCATACATGATATATCAATGATTTTAGGCCTTAGAAATGAAGGATTTAAGTTGAAATGATGAACAGACTCGAATATGTCAAGAACAGAGTCGAAATATAAGAACAAACTCGAGATTGGTACTAGATTCGAAGTTGTACTATTAGATTCTAAGGGGGAGGCTTCGAATCTGACATTAGATTCGAAGATGAGTTCGAATCTGATGGGGGGAGTTCGAATCTGATGTGTAAAATTCGAATCTGATGCTTGATTTCGAATCTAACCCATTAAATTCGAGTTTAATGCCTAAAAATTGAGAATACTACTCCCTAGACTTGTGTATTTTGAATGAAACTCATAAACAACACATAAAATGTCATGAGTTATATAAAGGTCAATATATGAACATGAAATGGGTTCAAACTTAGTTGTAATTCGAATTTGGATATAGACCCGAAACGGGGAAAATATCGTCAAATTTACGAAACTTGATTATTATGGAATTAAATGGATAATGATACGAGGAATTGTTGTAATTGATAATAACAGGTCCCTTGTGGTGTTGTTTAACCCACAGTGGGGTACTTGGTGGATCCGGTTGAAAGCCCGAAGAGAGATAATATCGGTTTAAAGATAATACGCACCCACTGTGAGTACAGTAGATTTCGCATGATTATATCTGATTTATGTTAAGCTTTGCCTGCTGAGACCTGTTGTTTCACTTGTTTGGTTGGATTTCTACTAACTTGCGTAGATTTAGATGCACATTCTTACTTGTTGCATGTCCGTTCGATTGTTGTGCATCTAGTGATGGACCGGTGGGTCGCATCGATTACTCTGATGTTACTGCGCTATATGACGCTGGAGCTGATCCCTCCAGGTCCGGTAGGCAGTATGTCATCCCCGATCGTTCGTTTGTCTCAGATGGTATGTGTAAATGCCGAGCCTTGGGCTCGAAGGGGCTGCGGCTCTGGTCCGTACTTGGTGTACGAAGAGAGTATACGACGTTTGTCGTCGGGGTTACTCTTGGGCTTCATAAATATTTATAATATGCGCAATCTATGTATTCACTAAGCATTCGCTTACGTTTTAGTTGTTGTATTTTTACAGGCAAAGGAAAATCTACTGCTGGACCTTCTAGTTAGGTCGATTTGGAAGATTTGGAAGATATCTGCTACTTAATCGGTAATTATATTGTGGGACAAATGTTGTAATATATTCTGGATGATTGTAATAAATGTATGGGTGTGTAGACCTAGACTTGGTACCTGATAGCACCGTAGGGTGTTTAACACTTGTTGCACTACGTATTTATGTTTTAAATGCTTCCGCACTTAATTTAGGTTATCAGATCATGATGTTATTGCATGTTGATGAATAATCCTGGGAGTATTGTAAATGGTGGTTGTTGTGGCAAGGGTGTCACAAGTTAAATGGCCCAACTTGGAAGGGCAAGAGGACTTTCAGCAGTGGTTGCATCTGCATCATGAGGTGAAGGGATAGGAGTGGGTGGCCTTTCAGATGCTACTAGTAATGTAGTTACATCATCAAGACCTGGGGTGGTTCCCTCAGAAGTAACTTGGTCTCTAGGCCCCTCTTCATGGGGAAATGGGATGTGCATTTCAACATCATTAGTGGTGAAAGCTGTTGATGGAATTTGCACTTAGGGAGCAGCCTCACCAAAGGGATGTTCTGTTCCCTGAGGTTCATCAGTTGGGGTTGTTGGTCATTTAACAGCTGTAGGGTGTGAAACAGCTGCATCACCAAGAGCAGAACTTTGAGGCTGGTCTGCTGGATGGTCTGTTCTAGCAGCTTGGGCACCTCGTGCAGACTCAGACTGTGTATGAGAAATATGAGGGGGTGACTGTGTGGACTCAGTGTGGAGTGCAGAGGGCTCTTGTCTTTCAACGTCTTCAGCTTGTTGAGAGGCTTGGAATGTTGATGTGCTGGTCTCCGTTTGTACAACTTTTTCCTGTTGCGAGGAACAAGAGGGCCTAGGCTTACTCAGGGTGGACTCTTGTTGGAATGAAGGCTGCTCCATGTTTGCTGCACTTACTCCCAAAATATGAGAAGTAAAAACAGTAGGGGTTGCTTCTTTGTCAACTAACTCCTGTTGGGAGGGGTCAGAGGGGCTAGTTTGGGAGGATGGATTCTTTTTGGCTAATGATTTTCTTCGATTATATGATTTGAGGGATGAGGTAGAGGATGAATGTTGTGGGGTAGTGAGGAGTGGTTCTGTTTGGACTGGAGGTGAGACTGGGTCAGGAACAGGAGGTTCAGCCTGTTCCATGGTCTCAGGTGCCACAGATGGACTAGCCACAAAGGCTTCAGGTTCAACTGATGAACCAGGGTGAGTAGTCTGCTCCCCCTCAGCCACTGAGGCTGTTGCCATGTTCAGGGTTGTCCCACTATATCTGACAGCAGCTGGACGTTGTTGTTGCTCCACTAGATTTCTTAGGTTCAAGAAAATCCATCTTGCCATGTTCAGGGTTGTCCCATCCACAAATTGTAGGACATTGGGGATCTCATCTCTGCTTAGTTGATCAAATGATCTAACCTTGCAGCTTAGGCTCATCACCACTGAGGCAAATAGAAAGCTGTAGGTTGGGGATATATCCCTCCTGAACAAGGTAGCACCCACTTTTTCTTCTGCTACATCACAGAAGCGTAGCAGATTCCCCATCTGTTCATATTCAGGTTGAGCTTTGTCATATTTATCAGCAATGGGAAGATGAAGTACTTCCCTAAGAAGACCAATAGTGATTTCAATGGATTGGGTGCCATTGAAAATGGCTACCTTGTTAGTCTTGGTGGATGAATCATATGAACAGGTGTACCAGAACTCATGGACCATCTCCTGGTACATGACACCAGGAGTGGCTGTCATTGCATAGTGTAGAGGATGGGCTTGCAAAAACTCCACCATGAGTTCGTAGCCTTTTCCCACATAGTTTTTTGGAATGGTCATATTGGAAATGTAGTTGGTGGGTTTGAATGTGAGCATTGTGGTGACAGAGGGATGTTTTTCAACATCATCACCAACAAACACAGGTAAAAGGGGGTTGTTTTGGTGAGCCATTTGGAAAGTAGTAGTGAAGCACTATATATGACACTTAGTCGTTTTAGGGTTTAGCAGGTAGTTATGGAAGCAGTAGAGAAGAAGAAGAAAAAGAAACAGTGGCTTAGGTATTTATAGGATTTGAATGAGAGTGAGTAGGAGAGAGAATGGTTTGGGCGGTTGATTTGAAATGTTCTTAACGGAAAACAGAATAGTTTTCCATCTCGGAACGGTTGTCAGACCACTTTACCTTTTTAACTACTAACACACGTTAACAAACATTATCCATATGTAATTAAGTTAAATAAATAAGCAATTTAAGTAAGTTAAATGTGAAGAAAGGTAATTAAAAACGGATGTCCTAAGCTGTTGTTCAAACTTGTGCTGAACAGGTTTTATCACACACTTATCACTCTTCAAGTTGTTCATGCAACCTGTGCGGCTATATGAGAGCAGGTTTCATTGTGAAACCTATTCAATAGTTGCACAGGTTACAAGGCATTTTTCCTTGTATGACAGATTCGGAGAGTGAGCAGGTTGGGAGTTTTTACAACATAACAGGTTTGAAGTGAAAACTTATTTTGTCAAGCCTGTTATACGTTCAAGTTTTCAAAAACTGGCTAAGTACAGGACAAGTAAATCCTGTCCTGTCCAAGCTGTTTAGAGAAATTTTGATAGATTTGAACAGGTGATCTTTAGATCATCAATGTCACCTAGTCACTTTTATTTAACATACCCAGCTTGCTTACAAGGTAATTAAACCTGTTTTCATCAAGAGGTGTGGTGAAAATGTCTGCAAGCTGTTCTTCTGTGGAAATAAAACTTACCTCCACATTACCTTTTTGGATGTGATCCCTTATGAAGTGATGTCTGACCTCAATATGCTTTATTCTAGAGTGGAAGACTGGATTGTTGGAGATGGCTATGGCACTTGTATTATCACATAGAATAGAGTGGAAGACTGCATTGTTGGAGATGACTTCAAACTGTAAGTTGGATACTGACCCTACTAGGAAAGTTTCGATAACACAACTTACAGAGGGATGATTGGTTCCTTACTCTACCTTACGGCCAGTAGACCGGATATAATGTTTCTACATGTCTTTGTGCTCGCTTTCAGGCTGACCCAAAAGAATCACACCTTACTGCGGCCAAACGCATATTTCTTTATTTTAAGGGTACACCCGATCTTGGTCTACGTTATCTAGAGGGAACCAAGTTTGACCTTACCGCCTTTTTAGATGCTGATTTTGTAGGTTGCAGAGTAGACAGGAAAAACACATCAGGTGGGATTCAGCTTTTGGGTGACAAATCGGTGAGTTGGTCTTCCAAAAAGAAGATTTGTGTGTCCACATCCACAACCGAAGCTAAGTATGTAGCAGCCGCAAGTTGTTGATATCAGGTGCTGTGGATGAGAACACAGTTACGTGATTATGGATTTTCTCTCACTAACATCCTGATATACCGTGATTCCCGAAGTGCAATTGCCATATCTTGCAATCCCGTGCAACACTCAAGAACAAAACACATACACATCAGGTATCATTTCATTAAAGACCACGTAGAATAAGGGACAATAGAACTGTATTTTGTTGGCACAAAATTTCAACTTGGTGATATATTCAATAAGGCTCTAGACGAACCTCGTTTTCAGTTCTTAGTATCTCAAATTGGCATGTTGAATCCCCCTTCTAGTTAAATATCAGATATTCTCTAAATAATTCTGTTTCAAACAATTGTAATTATTGATTGTATTCCTTTAATTACAAAATTTTTGATACTTAAATTTAAATGATGTTCAACAAAATTTTGTTCAGTGTCAATTTATCTATGTATGTCTTTAATGATAATGTTAGGCAATAAAAGGCCTTAATCAAACCTGCTCATTATCATAGGGGAAGATCTTTTTAATCAAACCTGATTGATACACTTAAGGGGAGAATTTAAGGCTTTTTAATGTCTTATTGAAACCTGATAAGTGATTTGCAAAATTAGCCTAAGTCTGTTTACACTATTTACATTTGTTGTAACTTGGCAGATTGTCAAAGCTGTCCATAACAGTTGGACAGGTTCAACAATAACTATATAAGATGTTCATGTCCGTTGAACAGTTTTGACTCAAATTAGTATTCTGTTCTTTGTGAACAGAACCTGTTCTTTGTGAACAAGTTTTACACTTTATGGAATTGGTTTCCATGTCCTCGTGCAAAGTCTTAAACGTAAAGACCAGTCTACAACTCAAGACAAAGTGAAAAATCAGAAGCTTCCAATTCTGCCAAAGTTGTTATCAAGCATGAAGACAAAGAGGATATCTGAAATGGGTGACAGACAATTTCTTATATCAAAATAGCATTACATAAAGAGTAAAGGTCTAAAGTTGACATTCCTCTTTAAGGTAAAGCTATGGACAACAGAGACAAAAAGAAAAAGACAAAGATTCTGCAACAAGTGAACAAAGCCTAATTAGTCAGACGTGCAGTAAAGTATCTTTGTCTTTTTGCAAGACATTCCGACTTTCTCTACAGCCAATAAAGGAGCTTCACTAAGATTCACTGAGTAAGTATAAAAGAAGCTTCCAAGGAATTATAGAAATCCTGAGAGAGACATCCACAAGTATAAGACGTGCATTGCAAAGAAAAGTGTGTTTTTCATGCATGTAAGTTCTACTTAGAGTAAAATAGCTAAGTGTGTCTAAGCTTTTCCATCTCAAAGATGTTTGTCTATGTCTTGCAAACAGTGAGTAAACATGAATGAGTAAATTCATTTTAACTTGTCTGAGTGTGTCTTAGATTATTTATGGTCTGATGTTTTAGTTTTGTCATCTCAGTTTTGATCATTCCGCAATTCAAACTTGTTATAAAATTAACAACTGTTAATATATACATACAAACTTTGAGAAAAAGTGTGTTCTAAAGAATTAACTGTATTCACCCCCCTACATTATTTCTATACATACTTGGGAAACCTTTTGGGACCTACAACTGTTACCAGAGCAGTTAAGAGTGTGTGTTAACTCTAGATCTCTCATAATTTCCCACTTCCCACCATGGATAACAGTGCTTCAAACTCTTCTTCCTACTATGACAATGGATCTATGGCCAAGCCTACGAAGTTTAATCATCAGAACTTCTCAAGATGGAACTGCAGAATGATGCTTTATTTAGAGTATCTGGATGTGCAACTTCCCGAGATAGTAATGGAAAGTCCATGTGTGCCTACTTTTGTCACTACCATTACTCCTGTTGTTGAAGGTGCTAAACCTAAGGCCAGGACCACTAAGAAAGCAAAATCTCAATGGAATGATGAAGATAATAGACTGGTGGCCCTTGATGCAAAAACCATGAACAACCTTGTCATTTCTCTTCTTAATGATGTGTTCAAACAGGTTGAGAAGATGAAATCTGCTAAAGAAATATGGGATACTTTGTGTACGGTCTATGATGTCCCTGCTATCACATTGGATAACAAGATTAATAACCTTGTGAGACAATATGCACTATTCTTTGCAAAGCCCAAGGAGAGTCTCGCGGAAACATACACCAGGTTCATTGCTCTAATCAATGATCTCAAGCCTGTTGGGATCACTAAGGACAGTTTTCAACTATTCTCGGAAACATAGGCACTATCAGAAGCATGGATCTAATTAACCTCTATGGATCTTTGCTGAATGATGAATAATCAAGGCTACAAAAGAGAAAGGCCCTGGAAATGTCTATGAGGCGTTCACCCTTTGTGGCTAATGTGAGGCAACCTGTTAATCATGTATGATGTGTTCGCACAAGCTGATCAACAGGTTCATGATAACTTGGAGGTAACCTTAGAAGAAGAAGAGAAGTGTGAAGATCTTGGTGAACTTGATGATGAGCAAATGATTGCCATACTTGTCAGAATATTCAACAAGAAAAGGTTTCGAAATAAAGTGTCACAGAGAAAATCAGGTGTTATAAAAAAGAAAGTATTTGATAAATCCAAGGCTGAGTGCTTGAAATGTGGCAAGACTGGTCATATAACTGCAGACTGTGTGTCAAAAGTAGTTGGCTCGTCTTCCAAACCTTATAAGACAAACAGGGATGATGGCTACAGGGTTAAGCACCTTATGGTCATGGCCAAGCTGAAAAAGTTAGAAGACTATGTGGCTTCTAATAAACAGAAGGGATTAATGCCTGAAACCTGTGACTTTGAAGAATCTGACTCATCATCTGATGAGGAGGATAACAATTGTTTGGTAGCCAACACCGATGTTCCTTCTACATGTAAGTTCAAACAAGATCTTGCAGAAGAAGAAGCTCTTAGCTCTCTGGAAAACTGGAATCGTACAATGATGTACAGGGTACAAAATTTTAAAGATTATAGTTCTGAAGAAAAGATAAAATCCTTGATTACTTGCTTGTGGATTTAAAAGCTGCTATTGAAAAGCAAGATGCCTTAAAGTCTGAGATCTTAAAACTAAAAACTGATCTTGAACTAAAGTCTAATGAACTTGACAGTTTACATAAGTTGAAAACTGAACTTGATGATGTAAAACACATCAACACAATTTTATTAGAGGAAAAGAGAGAAACAGACTTAAAACATTCAAAGCTTCAAAAGATTGTTGACTCTTGGTGTCATTCCGCCAAAAGAGTCAATCAATGTATCAATGAACAAATTCCTGCTCAAATCCAAGCCTATCTTGGCGGAGATCTTGATACAGGAACTTCAATTTTGATATCAAAAATCTGAAAACAAATATGTCTACTCTTGGAATGTAAATGGAAAGTTGATTTCCCCAATACATTTATTAAAAATGTAAATGGAAAGTTGATTTCAACAAATAGGTTTGTCAGACCTCAAAATACTGGCAGTTCATGTGAAAAATTCGTGAAGTCTGATGATGGGATGTGTTCTCCATCTGCTATGGTTTCAAACAAGTTTTCAAATCAAAGTGGTAAACCGATGATAAATGAAAGAAAATCTTTTGTTAAAACCAAACATGATGACCATGCTACCAACAGTTTGCAAAAGTCATTTGAACTCAGTAGAGGCAAAGGCAAAGCCATTGCTCAATTTGAGAAAATTAGGTATATGTTTTCCAAATCTGTGGAAGGATATAAGACAGTCAAATTGCCTATCTTTGATCTCTGTCCTCCTATAAAGAGGAAAGAAGATACATGCAAAGTTGTTGTAGTGAAACTTACTGTAAAACCTGTTGGCCTACCTAAAACAAGTGAAACATTTGCAAAACCTGTCAATAAGAACAACAGAGGAAACTCAGAATGTGTTTCTGAAAGCTCTTCTTTCAAAAAATCTAAAAAGAGAAAATATTATAAATGTGGAAAGAAGACTCATATGGCCAAAGATTTTCCTGAAACTAAGGACATAAGGCCAGTTGACACTGTTAGTTCCAATATTGCTAGATCAAGCAGTATTGGAAGTAACAATGTTATTAAGAAGAGTATCTCATTGGATACAATCCAGATTGGAAATATTAGTGTTGATCTAAGTGGTCCATCAACAAATGTTGATGAGGAAGGAGAACTCATCCATGTGATGAGTTCCCCTAATAACTAATATTTTCTCTCATTACTCTATAGGTTAAACAGCCAGACCACGTTTGGTACTTGGACTATGGCTGCTCTAGCCAGATGACAAGTTGTAAGGATCTGCTAAGTGATCTTAAGCCTGAAAAAGGCCCAAAAGTCACCTTTGGTGACAATGTCCAAGGATGCCAAGAAGGATATGGAACCCTTCATGTAGGTGCTGCAATATTCAACAAAGTAACCTATTTGTCTGGGCTAAAACACAACCTTGTAAGCATTAGTCAACTGTGTGATGCTGGATACAAGGTTAACTTTGATGAGCTTCTAAGTTGTGTTGTGTGCACAAAGAAAGAAAGGGGTATATATAGTAGACATGAAATCTGCTAATCAAACAACTGAGACCTGTTTTGTCTCAAGGAGCAATGCAGACCTCAACTGGTTATGGCATTAAAGGCTCTCACACTTGAACTTCAAGAATACCAACAAACTCTGTAAGAAAGAGTTAGTAACAGGTTTGCCTTCTATAACCTTTGATAAGGATAAATTCTGCTCAGCTTGTGAGAAGGGTAAGCAAAGAAAAACGTCTTTTAAATCTAAACATAATTTCTCTATTGATACTCCTCTCTTCTTAATCCTTATGGACTTGTTTGGACCTGTTAATGTCTTAAGTCTAAGAGGTAGAAGATACACCTTAGTGATGGTTGATGAGTTCTCCAGGTTTACATGGGTGATCTTCTTAAAGACCAAAGGTGAGGCTGCTAGAGAAATTATTGGATTTATCAAAAAGATGGAAGTTCTGAATTCTGCCCAAGTCAAGCAGCTTAGAAGTGATCATGGTACTGAATTCAAAAACTGTACTCTTGACGACTTCTGTGAAGAAAGAGAAATTTCTCAAAACTTCTCAGCTGTGAGAACTCCACAACAAATTGGAGTTGCAGTGTGCATCAGCTCTCCCTTCCTTATTTTGGGCTGAAGCTGTTAACAATGCTTGCTTCACTCAAAATAGATCCTTAGTGGTGAAAAGGTTCAATAAAACTGCTTATGAATTACTCAAAGGAAGAAGGCCAAATATAAGCTACTTCCATGTATTTGGATGCCCTTGTTTCACTTTGAATCAAAGGGATGGACTGGCTAAATTTGAACGCAAAGCTGATGAAGGAGTGTTTGTTGGATATTCAACTATTTCAAAAGCCAATAGAGTATACAACCCCAGAAGAAAGGTGATAGATGAATCTATCAATGTCACCTTTGAAGAGTCTGCAAATCATTCACTAAGTTGAACCTGAATCAGTTTTAGGAGACTTCAACTTTGATGATCTTATGCATTCAAATACTAAAGAAAAGAACTCCAAAGCTTCCACATCATCCAGAGTGGAACATATTAACCACAATGGACATGATGATCACCATATTGGTTCACCCTGTGAGAATAAATGCACTGATATAGTTGATGTACCATGTTCGGTTCCAATCAATCTTGCTTTTCCTGAATCCTCTGCTGATGTATTCAACACCAATGTTACTTCCTCAACATATTAACAAGCCCAAGATATCATTGTGTCTGATATTCAAGAAAGATATTCCACTAGACCTCTTGTAAATGATATAGAGGAATCATCATTAAAATATGATCCTAAGTGGATGAGGTGTCACCTAAATGATCGAATAACAGGTGACATCAATAAAGGTGTGGAGACAAGGTGGGACAGTCTTAGAAACTTCTGTATGTTCTCAAGTTTTGTGTCTGTGATGGAGCCAATGAAAGTTGATGATGCACTAAAAGATGCCAATTGGATCACTGCCATGCAGGAAGAATTCAATCAGTTTGAGAGGAACAAAGTATGGAAGTTGGTCCCTATGCCTAAAGGTAAAACAATAAATGGCCCAAAATGGGTTTTCAGAAATATAATGGATGAGCAAGGTCATGTCATTAGAAATAAGGTAAGACTTGTTGCTCAAGGGTATAGACAGTAAGAAGGTACTGACTATGATGAAAAATTTGCTCCAGTGGCCAGGCTAGAAGCAATTCATTTGTTTCTGGCATATGCTGCTCACAAGAGCATGAAGGTATTTCAAATGGATGTAAAGAGTGCATTTTTGAATGGTAAGCTGCAAGAAGAAGAATATGTTAAGCAGCCTCTAGGTTTTCAAAATGAACATCATCCAGGTTTTTCTATAAGTTGGACAAAGCACTCTATGGACTGAAACAAGCCCCAAGAGCCTGGTATGACACTCTTTCTGATTTCTTTATGAGCAATGGATATTCCAGAGGTAAAGTGGATACTACATTGTTCATAAGCAAAGTGAAGTCTGATATTATGATTGTTCAAATCTATGTGGATGACATTATATTTTGTTCTACTAATGAACAACAATGCAAGAATTTTTCACTGCTCGTGAAATCTAAGTATGAAACGAGCATGATGGGTGAACTAACTTTCTATCTGGGATTACAGGTTAAACAAACCTGAAATGAAATTTTTATAAATCAAAGAAAGTACACATTAGATCTTTTGAAAAGTTAAAATTTGATCAATGTTCTACCATTAAAACCCCAATGGCAACCAATATTAAATTGGATACTGATACTTGCAAGCCTGTTTCAGTAAATAGAGGTATGATTGGGATCTTGCTATATCTAACAGCTAGTAGACCAGATTTAATGTCTGCTACCTGTTTATATGCTAGGTTTCAAGCTAACCACCATCTAGCTGCTATAAAAAGAATCTTCAAATACCTGTGGGTACACCAGGTTTGGGTTTTTGGTATCTCAAAGACTCTAGCCTTGATCTAATTGGCTACATAGATTCTGATTTTGCAGGTTGCAGGCTAGATAGAAAAAGCAAAACAGGTGGGTGTCAACTCTTTGGTGGAAAGTTGATTAGTTGGTGCAGCAAGAAGAAAAATATGTTTCCACTTCTACTACTAAAGCTGAATATATTACTGCTGGAAGCTGCTGTTGGCAAATCCTATGGATGCAGCATCAGCTTTAAGATTATGGTCTTGTATATAGGAAAGTTCATATTCTATGTGATAATACAAGTGCCATAGCTATATCCAACAACCCTGTTTTTCACTCAAGAACCAACCAGATTGAGGTCAGACATCATTTCATAAGGGATCATATCCAGAAAGGTAATGTTGAGTTAAGTTTTGTTCCTACAGAAGAGCAGCCTACAGATATTTTCACAAAACCCCTTGATGAAAATAGGTTTCATTCCCTTGTGTGCAAGCTGAGAATGTTAAATAAAAGTGACTAAGTGTCATTGATGTTCCAAGGTTACTTAAAGAAAAACTGTCAAAATCTCAAACAACAGCTTTGACTGGACAAATTTTATCATTTCTGTACGTAGCCAGTTCTTTAAGGTCTGAACAGGTTTGACAAAATAACAAGTTTTTCAAAACTAAGTTTTTCTTTCAAACCTGCTTTGTTGTCTAAACCCTGAAACCTGCTCATTCTGTATTCTATCATACAAGGCATACCTTGTAATCTGTTCAGTTATTGATCAAGTTTTACATTGAAACCTGTTCTTAAATAACTGCACAGGTTCCATAAACAGGTTACAGACTGATCAGTTTTGGATGAAACATTTTCATCACATGTTTGAACAACAGCTTTGAACATCCACTTTTAATTGACATTACTTCACATTTAAGTTACATAAATTGTGTATTTATTTATCTTAATTACCCACAGATAATGTGTGTTACGTGTTTAAGTGGAAAAAAGTGTCAAGTTGGTCTGATAAATGTGCTGATGTGGTAACCGTTCCGTTCCGTTAGTCATAACATTTCAAATCAACTGCCATTTTCTCTCTCCCACTATCCCACATTCAAATCCTATAAATACTCCTTATCAATATTTCATCTTCTTCTTCCCTACTGCGACCCTATACATCCATACTCTCTGAGAAACCCTAAATACCTTCAAAAGACTTTGTGTCTGAGACTTGTGCATTCTCATCTACTTCAAATGGCTTCCAATAATCCCCTTGTACCTACATTCTTGGGTGATGATGTTGTAAAACACCCATCTGTCACCACCATAATAACCATCAAACCCATAAAATATGTGGCAAACCTGATCATTCCTAAGAACTATGTTAGGAAAGGTTATAAACAGATGGTTGAATTCCTGAAAGCTCATCCTGTGAACTATGCCATGACTGCCACTCCTAGTGTCATGTACAAAGAAATGGTCTATGAATTCTGTTAGTTACAAATATATATATATATATATATATATATATATATATATATATATATATATATATATATATATATATATATATATATGTAGATGAAAACAATTAAATTGTAATAGTTCAGGGGGCTTTACGTAAATATTCAATACTTGTATTTTAGTATAAATAGAAGGGAACAATGTACATAGTAGAATACAAATCTGAAATAAAAAGGAATGCTTGCACAGTTGAGAGAGACTTGCATGGTTTAGAAGTTTGTCATGAACAGCAAGCAAGAAACTCATTGTAATATTTATATCTCTGTATAAGCATTCGACATTATGTGTTCGTGATTCTTGTTCTTAATATTTAAATTTTATATTGAATGGTTGAATATTAAAATATCAATTGGTATCAGAGCCAAATATGGCTAAAAATTGAGTGACTTTGAATATGAAAGTTGAAAATTCCGAACTTTATTTTTTCAAATATTCTCGAAATCTGAAAATTAATTGGGGTTTTCGATTCACTGGATGGATTGAAGTGATTTTTGGATCGAGTCTAGAGTTTTAAAGGACGAATTGATTGATATAAGTCTCAAATCTCATCTCCAAACACACAGAATTTAATTGAGATTTTTCTGATTTTTGAAAAGTGTGTATTCTTGAGGTTTTTGATCGATTTTTGGTTTTTGATCGGGAATTAGCCAAAGTGACTTTACAAAAGTTGTTTCTGCTATCAAAACGAGTATTCGTTGTGATTTGTAGATCAATGAGTGAATTTTTGAAAAAATAGTGGATTCGGACTTGAATCTGTGCTAAACTGATGAATCTTGGGTATCTTTAAGGTTTTAGCTTTGACTGAGTTTTAGTCTTTATTGACCGTGTTTTAGCCTTCTTCGACTGAGTTTTAGCCTTCATTGACCAAGTTTTAGCCTTCATTGACCGAGTTTTAGCATTCATTGACCAAGTTTGACACTTTATCACCCGAGTTTGATATAGAGTCAATCGAGTTTGCTCCTTAGTCATCCGAGTTTGATCATTAAGCTTCTGACTTTTATTCTTAGTCATCCGAGATTGATCCTTAGGCATCCGAGATTGACCTTTGCTGCTTTAATTGACCATAACTTTTGACTGGAATATCGTTATAAGGCCTACCATACGTCAAATCGAAGCTTGAACTGAGATCTACGATTTTTAAAATGGGAGAAGCTGGATCGGGCAATTTTAGTGACCTAATTCGACTCCAGAAAAAAGTTACGGAAATTTTTCTACAGAAAAGCTGAAATTTCAATGTCAAAAAGTTAATTCATATATGATTTTCAACAAGTTATCATTCACAGATACATCTTTCAGAGCTTCAATCAGTAAATCACTCATTTTTCCATAAAAGATCTTGGAAGTTCAATATCAATAATTCAAAATGACAAATGATCATAATCAGGTTTTGAATCTTACAAAGTCTGAGCTTTGTCAAACTTACTGAATCTGAACCGATTCGTAAGAACAATTATGAGATTCTTGTTCAATTAAACACAGATTAAGCTTTTGCTTTACATGATGTAAACAGATTGAAAGAACAAGTTTTAAATTTTGAAGAAAACTAGAAAGTTCTGTGCTTAAATTGACAATATCTAAGTTATCAAAAGGACTTGACGATTCTAAACAAGGAAGTTTTTAGAATGCAACTCAACTGAAATATCTTTTGCCTGAAAGATCTGACCTATATAAGAAAGTTAAAGATCTTGAAGAAACACTTTCAAAGACAAATCTTTCTGATCAAAAAAATGATTTAAACAAATCTGAATAATTTTTGCTCTTGAAAAAGAGTTTTCGTTAACTAAAGATTACTTGAGAAAGAAAGAAATAAGTTCTTACTTAAAGAACAAGATTTCAAAGTGAAATCTAAATTGTTTGAAGATTAAAAGAAAGATGTTCTTAATTAAAGAACTATCATTCAAAACTGATTACCAATCGTTTGATAATGAAATCTAAATTGTTTGAAGATTAAAAGAAAGATGTTCTTAATTAAAGAACTATCATTCAAAATTGATTACCAATCGTTTGATAATGACATAAATTCATATTTAGTCATCATCAAAGGATTTTAAGATCAAATACTTCATCTTTCTAAATAATTTCATGTTTCTCCTTCTTCAAATGAAACAGAAGCTTATAATTCTAATGATTGTTTGAAACATAAAGTTGATCATTCTGATTTATTTTTAGAAAATGATAAGAATCTAACTAAAACTCCTAATCTAGGTTCACCTTCAGATCTTAAACTTCAGTATCTTTTAAAGATACACAAAGGCCAAGATAAAATAATTGAAAATCTTCTGGTCAAGATTTACAATGGCGTATCTTCGAAATCAAAAGAATAGTTTCTGAAAATACTGATTATTCTTATTAGAAGACATCTTCACAGACTAACACCAAGTATTATCAGAAACAGGCTAGAACCGGTCAGATTTTTAGAAAGAAGAGTTTGCAAAATTCTGATCAATAAAATTCAAGTTTCTTTCGTAATTCAGATATTGAATTTCATCATACTAAAAGGAACTTGCTTTCTGAATTTGAGAGAGAAACAAAGAATTATAATCTGCAATGGGTACCTAAACCAAAGTACCAGTGGGTACCAAAACCCGTTTTGAGATGGGTACCTAAGAGTGCTAACAAGTTTGGATTCAAATCTGTTTGGATACCAAAGACATCTAAAAATTTGCAGGTTATTGGTTATGTAGTTAATTAAAACTAGAACTCGGGCTTTAATTCAAGTAGCTCATGTTCATTTCAGTTCAATACCCGTTCTTAAATTCAAAAGGCTTCTTCTCACAACAAAGTAAAACCCACTTCACCTCAAGAGGCTTCTACTCACATCAGACTAGAACCCGGTCTTCATTTGAAATGGTTTCTATACACATAAGTGTAGAAACCGATCTTAAATTCAAAAGGCTTTCAGTTATTTCAGACTGAAACCCGAGCTTCCGCAACAAAGGCTTCTAATCATTTCCGATTAGAACCCGATTCTGATAGGCAAATCTTTCTGAAATTCCTACCCTGAAATCAACTCTGAAGCTGTATTGACAAAGAGGGAGTTTTATTTTTACAATTTTTTGCTCCTGATTTATTTTCAATGAGTTGACTATCTTTATTTGCTTATTTCCAGGGGGAGTTTTAGATGCACTATTACGAGGACATTTTTTATCTTACAAAATTGTGTGTATTTTTCTCGAAAATATTTTATGCACACATAAAAAAGTTTTTGAGCTGAAAAAGAATAATTTTTAATAATCTTAATTTCTCATTCTCTAAGTATATCATTGAGGTTAATTGATCTAATCTCTTTGATTTTCCATAATCTCATTGCTCCTGAGATTCTCTTTGTTAGAATTCTTCCTATTCCTTCATACTGGATTCTCCCATTATCTCTCATGAGCCAATTCTTTCGTAAAAATCAGATTCATTTCATATCTTCTATCAGATTTTTCATTTGATTATGATATCTCCCAACTCATCATTCCCCAAATTCATTCTGAATTTCATCTCCTAATTCATCTGAGCTGAAAATCCTAATCATTCTTTGTGTGATATCCCATGAGCTGAAATGCTGAACATTATTTCTGCTGACTCTAATTGTGCACCAAATTATGTGATAGGCATAAACATCGCTACTATGGTCTAACCAGAACCGAAAGATCTACCCAAGGAGCAAACCATCTACAGTTTGTGTAGGTGAGGGTTTTTCTAGGTATATTAGTTGAGAAGTGTCAGTTATCACGTGATACTGACAGGGTCGAGTAGAGGTAAAACATAAATGAGAGGGGACTATATTGACAGGAGATGGTGGTGCATCAGATCATTCTTTCGTTATAAAGCTGACTGAATTTGTTTCTCAAAAGTGAGCTGGAGGGAGCTTAATTGAAAAATACTGAGAGCTAAGAGTTGAGAAAGGATTTGAAGAAAAGATAATCCTACCTACACTGTGTCTGCTGGGTAAACCACATATTCTATCAAGCCCTAGGTTACTTGATATTTAAAAAGACGTCATGGACCCAGTGACGCATGCACTTAGCTCAACAACCACTCAGTTATCTCTCAAAAGATTACTGTTTCAATAATCACGGAGATATAGCATATTTCTATCGGTATATCATTTGTATATTATTGATATTGAAACATGGAAGACATTTTCTCCGGTCTCCAACTTCATTTTATGTACATTGTGTCTAGATCTGAAATATACACTTTTAGGACACACTGAGTCTAACAGTGTGCGTGACTCTAAACTGCTAGTCCAAAGTGACTAAGCTGGAACATATAAGAGTGATTTTTTATTGATAAAGGATTTCACAATGACTATTTGGAAATCCTACCAGTGTTAACATCATGCTAGCGCTGACAGTAGGTCACATAGATTATGACTATTGTGCAAACAAGAATCCTCTGTGGACCTGGACTCGTTATTTTACAAATGAATTTGTTTCATTTTTCACATAGTTGAAAAGCTTTGTTTGTTTTGTAAAGGAAATAGTATCAATTTGAGGGGGAGTGATCATATTTTTTCACGTATAGGGGGAGAGAATATCATTTTGAGGGAGAGAGAGACAATTTGTAAAATTTCTGACTTGTAATTTTCATTATAATTGTTGTTGTATGTTTGCTACTGAAAATTCACTGAATCTACGTCTCAGAAGATTTCGCATGATGTTCATATGTCTTATGATCGTCTTGAGCGGGAGAAAAGCTATACTTTAGAGACAACTGTTGAAGTAGTTTGAAGATAATTGCGACAACAACTAAAGACAGTTGCGACAACTGCAGAAGATTTGAAGATGAAGAACGATAAGCTGTTTATGATTGATCAAGGGAGAGAATCAAAAGCTATTCATGATTCAAGAGGGAGAGTTTGCTTGTAATACAATAGAAGATCAGAAAAGAAGAGATTTGAAGATTAGAGAGAGACAAAGAAGTTCAGATATCAAAGAGAAGAAAAGATAAAAGGGTTGAAGTTCCTGACATGGTCTTTAAATGAAAAATTGCTTTAATCTCTAAGGGGGAGATTGTTGGGTACAAATATACATAGAGATGAAAACAATTAAATTGTAATAGTTTAGGGGGCTTTATCTAAATTTTCAATACTTGTATTTTAGTATAAATAGAATGCTTGCAGAATTGATTGAGACATGCATGGTTTAGAAGTTTGTCGTCAACAGCAAGCAAGAAACTCATTGTAATATTTCTATCTCTCTATAAGCATTCAATATTATGTGTTTATGATTCTTGTTCCTAAAATTTAAATGTTATATTGAATTGTTGAATATTAAAATATCAAGTTCTAGTATACCTGTTCTTATGACTCTACGACCAAGACCATCTAAGGAACCATTCTCAACAACACTCAAGTTGTTGATATCACTACTGCTCTTCTTCAGAAGATACTTCATCTTAGTGTAGTTGAGAAATATGGTAAACCATAGCTTGATATTAACAAATGGCTAACATGATATAATGTTGTGGTGTATCTGCACCAAGGGTGGGGGATACTCTGTTCAGGAAAGAGCTAGCACTAACTTACAACTTTTTCTTTACCTCTATGGTGATGAGTCTAAGCTACAAGGTTGGTTCGTTTGACCAACTCAGCCGAGGTAAAGTTCAAATAGCTTGACAGTTTATGGATGATACTACACTGAATATGGCCAAATGGATCTTTAGCAATCTGAGGGCCTTTGTGGAATAGGACTGTAACATCCGACACTAAACCAGGTTAGCAACAATAACCTAATCTGTATTTAATAGCCAATTATAGCCTAATCAATGGCCATTAGAAATTAATCAAGTGATTAACAAGGTTTATTAGAAAATTCAACTCAATTAGAATCAAATTCATCGGTGAGATGAATCGGGAAATCAATTAATCCAATCAATTTACGTTATGAAGGACTAATTCAACTAAGTACATAATTAAATTATGATTAGTGACACTAATCAAACACTAATACAATTACTTAACATTAATTATGCAAGACTAAAACAATTCATTAAAACAATGCATCCATAAGTATTTATGAAATTACAAGAAAAGGGAAATACAAGAATACATTTCTAAATACATTTATACAAAAAAAAAATATAAATACATGTATAAAACATGTATATGGCCGGCCATAGGCCATAGACATGTGGTTTATTAGAGGTTGACTTCTATTTTTTTAATATTACTTTAAACACAATCATTTTGTTTAAAAGTGCACTCTACCTTTTCATCCATGTCTTTCACCATTTTAAAGACCAAACACTTTGCCTATAAATAAGACTTCATTTCTCACTTCTTTTCCACACTTCAAACATCAAAAATCTCTCCTTTTCTTCTCTAAAATCCGGATCTATACACACACACATCACAAACTTTTGCATTCAAGTGTTCTTCAAGTGTTCTTCAAGAAATTCAAGAGTTTTGGTGCAAGTCTTGCAAGGATTTCAATTTCTACTCAAAATCATATTCTAAATACTTCAAAGTAAGTAAATACTAACTTATTTCATCTTATATTTATGTTTATATAAGCCTTGCATAATATATATAATCACCAACAACAACAAGTTTCATAAAAACTCAAGTTTATAAGTTTCTAGTTTTTATTTAAGTTGTTTCTTTAAATGTGTTTATGAATATATGAACACATCATAAAAATGTTAATATTATGAAAACATGTGATATATATGTGTTTTATAACTTTATACAAGTAGTTTTTGAATAAACAACAAGAATCATAAGTTATTTCAAGTTTATAAACTGCGGATTTTCGGCAGAAAATTTATATCGACTTTGAAAAATCATAACTAATTCATAACTTAACGAAATAAGCTGATTCTTGTCTCAAAAGTTAGATCTATGTCTTAACTATAGATCTGGAAGTTTTCAAATTTATTTTGGAGTTTAAGACCTCCAGAAATTATTTGGGAAACCGAAAGTTTGATAGCTCAAAAAGGGCTAACATAGGGTTTTTAAAGAGCTTTTTCACCAACCTAAACATCTCGAAAAATGGCCGTTCTTGATTCTAAAAATCCTTTATATATAGTAGTTTAATGTCCTAGAAAACCAAAGTCTAAAACATTTTGGAGCTTGGTCAAAAACAGCCTCAAATTAGGCCGAAAAACCTCCGAAAAAGCTGGAAAATTATATATATATAAACTTGATGTTTTAAGCGGGTTTTATTTATAAACTTGTAATGTTGGGTGATTTAAGACATAAAAATCTATAAATATATATATATTATCATATATTAGAGATATTAATTCCCTATTATCATTTAGGACTCGATTAATCTCGCTCGGTGCATCACCCATCCATTTACGCTAAAAAGTATTTTCGCTCGTTTTTGTCATCACACGCTCGGTGAGTCCTCATAGCCCCTATTTTCACACTGTTATGTTTTGGGGTTGAAATACATGCTTCGTTTTCATATGGACACAAAAACATCTTCATTTCTATTATGTATTACACACGTGGTTCCATCAGCCCTTATATCATGAAGCGTTAATTGCATTTATTTGTAAACGCGAATATGTTGTGGATAGATCTATCGGGAGTCATGTTCCCCATTCGGGTTAGTTCGGTTCGGCTAACAGCGAGTGCATATATATTCAACACACGGTATTACGTATGGGAATACTGCACAGGGCAAACTCATTTTAATTAAGCTTCGGTTGCATGATGGTTTATATGTAATACATAACTTGGAATTTATGATTTTATAAATTCAAACTCTACTATTGTTGTCCATACAAGTCAGATTTATGTATAAACCTATGAGCTCACCAACAATTTTGTTGACGTATTTTAGCGTGTATTTTCAGGAAATTAAGGCAAGTGCATCGCATCGGAAGTAGTTTCAAGCTTCCGCACTTAAGGAGTCGCATTCTTGTTCAAACCGTCGGAGATTTATTTGCATTATTTTGGATGATTTAATTATGTATTTAAATCTCTATATCTTGCAAACTACTCTTTATCATTTTCAGGTTATGTAAAACATTTCTATCTTTTAAAGTTATATCGATGTATTTTTAAAAACGTCCATATAGTGGTCGTTCATTATGATTATGATTACGCTTCCCTGACGTCACGCTTCGTTGCCAACCGGGGTAACGGGGTGTGACAGATTGGTATCAGAGCCATAGTTATAGTGAACTAGGTTGCATTAGTACCCTAGACTATAACTGCATTTAAGTTTTATTGATTTTCAAAAATATTTTGTAACTAACTAAAAGACTATGAATGGACCTTAATAGCAGAAAGCATGCCAAACAACACCATCATCATCTTGTCCGATTCAGAGGATGAGTAGACCCCCATGAGCCCCGAAGTCACTGAGGTTTTCACTGAAGGAGAACCGTCTGAAGAAGAAGACCCCTCCGAAGAACCAATGGAGGAGTCAGAAGAGGAACCTATGGAAGAAGATGACGACGGAGAGGATCCACCGCCCCCAGTAGTCCCCGCCCGCACTCCATACCACTCAGCAGAGCCATCATTCAAGCCGTACCGCCCTTACCCAAACGGCCCTAAGATGTTGTACACACCCCGAAAGAGGGTGATCACACCGAGACGGGAGTCTATTCCCATCTCGACCCCCCAACCAAATCCCCCACCACAGCACTGACGGGTAGACGTCCGACGATGGGGCTGGATGCCTGAAACTCTCCGTGAGTGGAGGCAAGAGGAAGGAATCCCTTCCCAGTTCGAGGTCGGAGGACCATCCTCCGCACCGATCCCACCACTCACCCAGTAGAAGGCTGACCAGACCGTACCCCTTCTAGTAGCAAGGTCTTACCGTCATGACCTCCAAATCCGGTTACTTAACCAGGATGTTGGAGAATTGACTGCCCCTGTGGAGCGGGAAGAGATTCAGAATTCCAATTTATACTGGGTTAACCAGCATGCCCTCACCATCCAACAGGATGGACTGAATGAGCTTCGGCAGCAACTAGCCGAAAGCAATGCTCGGATCGAGGAGCTGACTCAGCGCCTCAACGCGATGGAGAAGGGAGAGACCCCTGATCACTCCCACAATTAGTACCCTTTATCTATCTTTGTAATGTTAAGAAAAATATTATATAATAGTGTAGGACAAAAATTTTCGGGTAATAACCCGCCTATTGTAAGAAAGTTATGAATGATTAATGAATATTGCAAGTAATTTATGAAACTGTGTTTAATGATTATAGTGTTGTGCCTTAAGAAAAATTTAAATCTTTAAGATTCAACTTCTTACACTATGCTCTTTTATTTAAACTTTAAGATAATACCGCCAAGACGAGCTATGAACGCTGCAGAAATAGAGGAACTAGTCGCATAAAGAATGGCTGCTGCTATAGCCACTTATGAGACAAACCGGAACAGTTCTGCTAATGGAGACGGTGGTGCTAGCCGCACCACGGGAGGAACTGAAACCCACCCAAAGGGTTGTGGACTTAAGGGGTTTTTGAGTTGCAAGCCCCGATATTTCAATGGAACTGAAAGAGCCGTCGGATTAGTACGATGGTTCGAAAAGTTGGAGTCTGTCTTCCGTGTTAGCGGATGCATTGAGGAAGACAAGGTGAAATTCACCACCCACACCCTGCAAGACAGCGCCTTGACATGGTGGAACTCGTATACCCAGTCTGTGGGGATTGATGCAGCTTACCAACTCGCCTGGACCGAGTTAAAGAAGATGATGACCGATGAGTATTGCCCAAGGAATGAGCTACAGAAGATGGAGTCAGAGTTTTGGAATCTGGCTATGAAAAGAACGGATGTAGCTGGGTACACCAACCGATTCTACGAACTGAGTATTCTATGCCCTCAGATGGTGACCCCTGAATACAAGAAAATCGAGCGTTACATTTGGGGACTCGCTCCTCAAATTCAAGGCAACGTCATTGCCTCCAACCCGACCACCATTCAGGATGCCATCAGAATGGATAACAACCTTATGGATCAGGTGTCCCAGAGAAACGAAGCCAAGGCCGGGGAAAACAAGAGGAAATGGGAGGACAAGTCTGGAAGAATACGAGCTCGCAATCCAAGAAGCCCGAGACCATCAAGGCTTCTGTAGCAGGAGTTGAGTCAAGGAAGGGCTACACAGGTACAAAGCCATTCTGCACCCAATGCACCTTTCATCACAACAAGGGTCCCTGCCCAGCCCCTTGTGGAAAATGAAAACGTATTGGTCATTTGGCCAATGATTGTAAATTTGGAACCTCGGGTATCAATGGCGGCAATCAGAGAGGCTGCTATGAATGTGGAGCTGTCAGACTTTTCAGGAGTGAGTGTCCGTAGTTGAGGAATGGCGGAGGAGCTCAGGGGAGAGCTTTTGTGTTAGGAGCAGGTGACGCTCGTCAGGATCCCCATGTGGTATCAGGTACGTTTCTTTTATATGACATTTACGCTTACGTACTCTTTGATACTAGGGCTGATAGGAGCTTTATATCTGATAAGTTTAGTAAGCAAATGAATGCCACTCCTTTTACCTTAGACAACTCTTATACTATAGAACTGGCTGACGGCAAAATAATAGAGGCAAGTAGTATTATTAAGGAATGCACACTGAAGTTGGCAGATCATCCCTTTAAGATAGACTTGATGCCTATAGAACTCGGAAGTTTTGATGTAGTAATTGGTATGGATTGGTTGTCACACAATCATGCCGAGATTTTGTGCGGTAAGAAAGTGGTACGGATACCATTCCACAAGAAGAAGTACCTAACAGTCGAAAGGGAAAGAAAGAACCGTCAGTTCAATGTCATATCCGGCCTAAGAACATTAAAGTGCCTTAGAAAAGGTTGCCATGCGGTATTAGTATAGATTGCAGAAAAATAGTCGGGGGAGAAAGGACTCGAGGATATTCCAGTGGTTTGTGACTATCCGAAGGTCTTCCCGGAAGATTTTCCTGGGCTTCCGCCAGCTAGGCAAGTGGAGTTTCAAATCGATTTGGTGCCAGGAGCTGCACCGGTCGCAAGAGCCCCATATAGACTCGCTCCTTCTAAAATGCAAGAGCTATCGAATCAACTACAAGAGTTGATGGATAAAGGATTCATTCGACCAAGTTCCTCACCTTGGGGAGCTCCGGTCTTATTTGTGAAAAAGAAAGACGGATCCTTCAGAATGTGTATAGACTACTGAGAGCTAAACAAATTAACGGAAAAGAACCGCTACCCCCTTCCCAGAATTGACGACCTGTTTGACCAACTACAGGGATCTAGCTTCTACTCTAAGATTGATCTGCGATCCGGTTATCATCAAGTAAAGGTTCGGGAAGAAGACATTCGCAAGATAGCATTCAGAACTCGTTATGGACATTACGAATTCCAGGTGATGCCATTCGGTTTGACCAACGCACCAGCCGTATTCATGGACCTCATGAATCGAGTGTGTAAACCATATCTGGATAAATTTGTAATAGTGTTCATAGACGATATCCTCATCTATTCCAGAAATAAGGAGGAGCACGAACAACATCTCAAGCTGATCTTGGAGTTGTTAGAGAAGGAGAAGTTATACGCCAAATTTTCAAAATGTGAATTTTGGTTGCGAGAAGTTAAATTCCTTGGACATGTGATCAACATCCAGGGAATCCAAGTTGATCCATCAAAAACCGAGGCCATAAAGAACTAGGCGACTCCTAGAACTCCAACGGAAATCCGCCAATTTCTAGGACTTGCCGGTTATTATAGGCGATTTATTGAAAACTTCTCAAAGATAGCAGGTTCCCTAACAGAGCTGACTCGGAAAGATGTAAAGTATATCTGGGGTGAAGAACAGGAAAAAGCATTTCAACAATTAAAGCAAAGATTGTGTAGTGCACCAATTCTGTCCTTACCTGAAGGGACAGAAAATTTTGTGGTCTACTGTGATGTCTCACACAATGGATTAGGTTGTGTGCTCATGCAAAGGGATAAAGTCATTGCTTACGCATCACGGCAGCTCAAAATCCACGAGGTGAACTATACGACTCATGACTTGGAGCTTGGAGCAGTGGTGTTTGCTCTCAAAATTTGGAGGCACTACCTATACGGAACTAAGTGCATGGTGTTCACAGACCATAAAAGCCTTCAGCATATTCTGAATCAGAAAGAGTTAAATATGAGGCAACGTCGTTGGGTTGAGCTGCTTAGCGATTACGACTGCGAGATTCGTTATCATCCGGGGAAGGCGAATGTTGTAGCTGATGCCCTAAGCCGAAAGGAACGGGTTAAACCATTGAGAGTCTGTGCTTTGGTCATGGCTATACAGTCAAACCTAAACTCTCAAGTCCGCGTGGCACAAGAAGAAGCAGTCAAGGAGGGTAACCTACTGGATGAAGCCTTGAGAGGTATGGATAAGCAGTTTGAAATCCAGCCAGATGGATGTCGGTACTTTATGGGCAGAATTTGGCTACCAAAACTCGGAGGAGTAAGGAAGCTGGTCATGGATGAAGGGCATAAAACAAGATATGCTATTCATCCAGGGTCAGATAAGATGTACCACGACTTGAAAGGAATGTATTGGTGGCCAAACATGAAGGCTGACATTGCTACCTATGTCAGCAAGTGCTTAACATGTTTGAAGGTTAAGGCTGAGCACCAGAAACCATCAGGATTGCTAGTTCAACCAGAAATACCCCAGCGGAAGTGGGAGAACATCACCATGGATTTCATCACCAAGATGCCAAAGACTTCTGGAGGTTATGACACCATTTGGGTAATTGTGGATCGACTTACCAAAACCGCACACTTCCTGCCAATCAAGGAGACTGATAAGATGGATAAGCAAACACGAATCTATCTTAAAGAAGTCGTCTCAAGGCATGGAGTGCCAGTATCAATTATATGAGTACAGCTTGTCACCCGCAAACGGATGGTCAGAGTGAAAAGACGATTCAGACTTTGGAAGACATGCTAAGGGCATGTGTTATCGACTTTGGCAAAAGTTGGGACAGACACCTGCCATTAGTTGAGTTTTCCTATAATAACAGCTATCACTCAAGTATTAAGACCGCCCCATTCGAGGCACTCTGTGGGCGAAAGTGTCGATCACCACTTTGTTGGGCTGAAGTAGGAGATAGTCAGATTACTGGACCCGTGATCATCCAGGACACTACAGAAAAGATAGCCCAGATTCGTAACCGATTAAAGATCGCGCGGGATCGACAGAAAACTTATGCAGACGTTCGACGGAAGGATTTGGAATTTCAAGAGGGAGATCAAGTAATGTTGAAAAGTCTCGCCTTGGAAGGGCGTAATCCGTTTTTGGGAAACGAGGAAAACTCAATCCTTGTTATATCGGACCATTCAAGATCACCAAAAGAATTGGCCCGGTAGCCTACCGACTCGATCTACCCAGAGCTTAGTAACATTCATAATACCTTCCACGTGTCCAATCTTAAGAAGTGCCTGGCTGATGAAACAGTTGTTATACCCATGGACGAGCTAGAGTTAGATGATAACTTGAACTTTATTGAGCAACCCGTGGAAATAATGGACAGAGAGGTCAAGAAACTAAAGCACAGCCGGATCCCGATAATAAAAGTCAGATGGAACTCTAAGCGAGGTCCTGAGTTTACGTGGGAATGCGAAGATCAGTTCTGAGAAAAATACCCTCAGCTGTTCTCAAATACTCAAGCAGTGGGGAACACGAGCTAATTTCGGGACGAAATTCCCTTAACAGGGGGAGACTGTAACATCCGCCACTAAACCAGGTTAGCAACAATGACCTAATCTGTATTTAATAGCCAATTATAGCCTAATCAGTGGCCATTAGAAATTAATCAAGTGATTAATAAGGTTTATTAGAAAATTCAACTCAATTAGAATCAAATTCATCGGTGCGATGAATCGGGAAATCAATTAATCCGATCAATTTACGTTATGAAGCACTAATTCAACTAAGTACATAATTAAATTATGATTAGTGACACTAATCAAACACTAATACAATTACTTAATATTAATTATGCAAGACTAAAACAATTCATTAAAACAATGCATCCATAAGTATTTATGAAATTACAAGAAAAGGGAAATACAAGAATACATTTCTAAATACATTTATACAAAAAAAAATATAAATACATGTACAAAACATGTATATGGCCGGCCATAGGCCATAGACATGTGGTTTATTAGAGGTTGACTTCTATTTTTTTAATATTACTTTAAACACAATCATTTTTTTCAGAAGTGCACTCTACCTTTTCATCCATGTCTTTCATCATTTGAAAGACCAAACACTTTGCCTATAAATAAGACCTCATTTCTCACTTCTTTTCCACACTTCAAACATCAAAAATCTCTCCTTTTCTTCTCTAAAATCCGGATCTATACACACACACATCATAAACTTTTGTATTCAAGTGTTCTTCAAAAATTCAAGAGTTTTGGTGCAAGTCTTGCAAAGATTTCAACTTCTACTCAAAATCATATTCTAAATACTTCAAAGTAAGTAAATACTAACTTATTTCATCTTATATTTATGTTTATATAAGTCTTGCATAATATATATAATCACCAACAACAACAAGTTTCATAAAAACTCAAATTTAGTTTCTAGTTTTTATTTTTAAGTTGTTTCTTTAAATGTGTTTATGAATATATGAACACATCATAAAAATGTTAATATTATGAAAACATGTGATATATATGTGTTTTATAACTTTTATACAAGTAGTCTTTGAATAAACAACAAGAATCATAAGTTATTTCAAGTTTATAAACTGCGGATTTTCGGCAGAAAATTTATATCGACTTTGAAAAATCATAACTAATTCATAACTTAATGAAATAAGCTGATTCTTGTCTCTAAAGTTAGATCTATGTCTTAACTATAGATCTGGAAGGTTTCATAATTTATTTTGGAGTTTAAGACCTCCAGAAATTATTTGGGAAACCGAAAGTTTGACAGCTCCAAAATGGCCAACATAGGGTTTTTAACGAGCTTTTTCACCAACCTAAACATCTCGAAAAATGGCCGTTCTTGATTCTAAAAATCCTTCGTATATAGTAGTTTAATGTCCTAGAAAACCAAAGTCTAAAACATTTTGGAGCTTGGTCAAAAACAGCCTCAAAGTAGGCCGAAAACCTCCGAAAAAGCTGGAAAATTATATATATCTTAACTACTAATAAAGCATTTAGATAGATAGATCTTGAAAACAAGCATTTCTGCATAAAGTACAACCTTATAATGCATAGTCTTGAATTTTAAGACATACAACTTTATTATGCAAAATGTACAAACCGTTGATGCAAAAGACGCTCTTTGAAGCTGCAGACTATTTGACAACCACCGCTTCCTTTTCCCCAAGCGGACTATTCCGTTTCCCCACACCGACGCTTGGGTATCGCAAACATGCACCATTTTCTTTCTTTTCTGCTGTTAAACGTGCCTTTCTTCTTCTTACCGGAGGTTAAAGCAAATCTACAAAACCACCAGAATTTGACGCTTTGGATTTCAGATTTCAGGAAGAGAATCACAGTAACATCATTTTTGTTGAATTCTCTTCATATGGGTATCAAAAAGGTAAACATTTATTTTTTATGATTGTTTTTTAGTAGGTGATTGGATTCCATTGCATAATATTTAAAAAGGGTTTGCGATTAGAGAGCAGACCGATATTTAACTGGGTGATTGGATTCCATTATAGAAAATCGATCAACCTGTAGTTACGGGCAACAAAGGTATCAGTTAAACATGAATTTATGTGTGTACATTTTTAATTTCTTCAATAACTTAGTTAAACCAAATCTGGACTTACATACTTTGTCTTGCATAATTTTTCTGAACCATGTTTCTTATTCAGTTGACTAACAAAAGTACACATGATGTTAGGAATATTGTTGGAAATGACTATAAGAACAAAGAGAGCTTGGATTGGATTGTAACCAATAAAGATGAAAGGTTTGATTTCAGGAATTGATATTATGTGATTTAACTATTGAGTTTTGAATTTTACCTTATTCTTTAAGCTTTTTCATGGTAAAAATGTAATTTGTATATAAAGTGGTGGAATTTGAAAATGTAATTTGTAAAAATGTAAGTTGAAAATTGGTGGTTCATGCTCTGAGTTGAATAAAGTGGTTCGAAATTTATGAGAAAGATAATGAGCATTTGAAGAATTTTAGAAGTTTTTTTGTTTCATTTGATAATTTGAAAGTTCTCAGCTCGGATTCATGTTTTCTGGTTTGACTGCTGTTGGAAGGTTCTACCAAAGAAGGTATATATCACTTATAGAATATGATATTTTTATCCGGGTACATATTCTTATAATGTTATAAAAGGAAAAGATTCGTGTTGTGACTAATGGAGTAACACTTTTTGTAACATATTTGAATCAACAACACTAAAGAAACTGATGTTGGCCTTCGATATATGCTGAATCCGATGACACGTACCCTTGAATTATGAAGAAGAGTTTGATTTTAAGCTCATTTATTTGCATGCTCATTTGAATGATAGCCGGATATTTTATAAATCTAGAAAGCTACTTTTCTTTATCTCAAGTATTAACAGGGCATAGATATATGATCTGATTTTTTTA
Source organism: Centrapalus pauciflorus (assembly GCA_020465985.1). NCBI lineage: Eukaryota > Viridiplantae > Streptophyta > Magnoliopsida > Asterales > Asteraceae > Centrapalus > Centrapalus pauciflorus. The sequence continues at coordinate 308,743 of JAANYP010001305.1, forward strand.
TTTGAAAATGAAGAGGTCAAATCAAGCTTGGTTACACCCTTATTGACTTACAGTGCTATTACTAACTTGATTTCTAATTTGGTAGGTGGTCGATGCACTTGATGTTGCAAAAGCAACAGTGTCAAAAGTTCACCAGAAATTGTCTTTGGCAGTGGCATATAATGTCGCTGCAATCCCCATTGTAGCTGGTGTGGTGCTAATCAAGGTGGTAATTATCCATTTTACTTCCTTATGTAATTCACAGTTTTTAATTACATTGGGTGATGATTTACCATGTGGTGAATCCTGAAGGATAAGTAACTTCATTTCATGATAATTGATTATTTATGACTATTCTTTGGTGTACTTATATTGTCAACTTGAAACCGGTACATCTTAAAAATTATGAAAGCTTGTGTACAGGACCATATCTTGCATGCACTTAAATTATTTATGTTCTATTATTGATTATTGCTTTTTAAAGGTGTAAATAGGAGTTTGAAATTTAACCTCAAAGGCTTGAATTGGTTTCTGGTTTACTGTTTCTTTTAACTTCTAGAGTTGGCCTTTGGCCTCCTCTCTTGGTACTTAGTGTCTCAATAAAGTCAATTTGATTACTAAACACTTAAAATTGCCACTTATTCCTTCATTTGTCTACAATATATCAGTACTGATAGCATATCTAGCGTTTACACTTACTTTTATAAAGGCTCATATTTATACTAGCAAAGTCTGGGCAGATTCATTTGGTTTTAGCCACAAACCAAACCGTACCCAATGGATTTTTTTGGTGTTAAGACATATATAGTTTATCTATTACCTATCAACATGATACCTTTTTATTCTAAGAAATTGAAATTATAAACAATGTATGAGATACATCCAACTAACATAGATTAATCAAAAGCACCACATGTTCTTTATTCGGATTGAAGTTTTAAATGCAGGGTAAACACTTTGGAGGTTCTGATGATCTTAAGTAATGTATTAGCAAGTGTTTTATATGTGGTTTAAGTTTTGTTTTATTTTCTTAATTAATCAAGTAACATATTTGTTACTCATTCATTGTTAGAGTCATTTCTTTATATTCATTCTGGACATTGGACCTCCAACATAAAAGTCACTTCTGTAACTCCAAGCTAATGGATTCTGTCTCCAAAGTTTAGAAGCTTAATCCATGAGCAGGGTGAATCTAATTATGTAAAATTCTTTTGCAATTAACCCTTTTGCATGTTCCAATTTTTTTGGTTTATGTAAGTATTGCTACAAGCATTGTACCAATATGTTTGTACATGATGACGGACAACTTGTTCTTTAAATGTATAGAATTGTTCTTGGGCACATACATTACTAATGTTGGAAGCTAATTGGTGCAGGTTAATTTTTTTAGAGGCATAATACCTTGTCTTTCAAACGATGGCTGATTCGTCATGAAGCTCTGTACAAGGTTGGAACCTTCGTCTTGCCGAATGGTTTTTATATTTCTTAAACAAATTTAGTCTTGTGCCGTTAGATTTAGTTTAGTTTTCTTACAAATTATAAAACCATAAACAAAACCTACCTTAGTTAATTGCTTTATATTCTTTCATATGTTAATTACTGCGTAGATGCATAGAACCATAGCGGTTTAACATGTGTTCTTATACTTGCATGTTGGTTTCCATCAAGTATGTGACTTGATTAGTTGCCACTGTAAGGCACTAAGGTTCACAGGTTCCGGCCATCTTAGTTCAAGGTATTTAATGTTTTTGTATGCAAAATTGTAACTGGTGTTCAATTTAAGCTACTCTATTTACCAGTTATTTTTCTTTCACTTGTTGGTTTGCTGATGCTGCGAATCTGTAATTTTCTTGAGATGTAACTGAAATGATGAGACGGTTTTACGGTCAATAAATCTACGTAGTCGGAACTAAAAATTTGTGCTCAATTGAAGTTTGTTTGGACAATTGCTCTTGCATATGGTCATAGTTTATTTTTTTTCACTTTTTTTTTTCTTTTCCCATCTATAGGTGTCATAAATTGATGAACATAAATGCATGATGGTCTTTTGCAATAATTTTTTGATGCTACTTATGCCTCGAAAAAGCAGTTGCAGCAAATAAATTGGCATTCAATTGACCTGTGTTTTTCGGATTTTTGAACACCTTTTCTATTAGGCTATTTTGGTAACATTTTAGACTGGTACATTAGTAACGTAATTAGTTAATATGCTGCTACTTGTGTTGTGGTACAACGATCTTTTGTTGTTGGTTGGGAAGCCATCTTGCTTGTGGTTTGGCTCCAGGTTTTAAATTCTATCATCGCTGGTCGCTATCATGTAACTGAGTATCTTGGATGAGGCGCATTCAGCAAAGCTATTCAAGCATGAACCAAGAATTTGTGGGCGTAAAAAAGAATGAACCAAGAATTTACATGCTATTATGCTCTTTTGTGGGCGTAAAAAAGAATGCACCAAGAATTTACTCATTCTCTATTAATGTATGCAAGTGCTTGGAAGCACTTCAATTTTTGCATGGTCTTGGGCTTATACATTCTATGTCTCCGATTCTATCATCTATTTTATTTTGATCAACTTCTGCAAATTGTGACAGAACAAAGGCCATATTTAGAACTTTCCAAATATGATTGGAGTGGTTGAGTACTTGAATCATCGAAAATTGACTTTCCAATGCAAATTAACGGAAAGTGTACTTGTGAAAACCCGAAAGCACCGAGGTGCAAGAATGAATAATTCTCTAAAAGATTGTGGAAATATAAATTCAAAGAAGTCAAAGGTATTCATTCTTATAAAGTGTAATGTTGTTTGGATAATTGCACCAACATACTTTCTGTCAACATCTATTTTGGGAATAGAGTTTCAAATCAATGTTTTAAAACCCTATGTTATAGTTTATAATCATATAAGGAACCAATTTTTAAACTGCCTTTTTGTAAATGGTTTCATTATTTGGTAATATGATCTCTTATTTGATTATAGACATATAACATATGTCCTTAAACACTGATATTGAAAATAGAAATTGATTGTATGTAAGTTATATGTTGGTGCAATCAACCCTTTCACATTATGACAAGAATTCAAAAAGTCGATCATTGAACCGTACAATATTAGTAATGTTATCCAAAAGATAAACGAAAACCATGAATGTTTGTTGTACATACCAAGTGACTTAATAACTTCATTGGCACACTCTTTGTTGTACTTTTTCTCTTTCATTGGGCAACGGATAGAATAGTCTGTTACATAATCCCACCAAAGCCAAGGCTTTTAAAAAAGCAAGCCTGCCGTAAATTCTAGATAACATCTTTCCCGTCATACCCTATACTAAAATCTTGCTCAGGATCCGGAGCACGATGTCTTCCATGCTTAATACATTGTGATTTGCACTGTTCGCTCAATGTGAAAGCCTCAGGGCAATACCAAGTGATATAGCGTGGAGTGATCTGTGTAAAACCTCTTCGCTCAAGAATCTGAGCGGCCCCTTTAAAATCCTTGACGAAATTTATTTGACTATCGCACTTGGCCTCACACTCATCATTGCTATTTGTCTAAAACTCGTACTCTACACGCTCGTCAAGGTGAGGGAGAGCTTCTGTCCAGTCGGGTTTTATATTTACCATATCGCCCTTCGTTAGAGCTTTCTTTATTGCATCCCCAAGTGACTTGCTTACAAGTGCCGAAGGGATGGTTATGTTTTGCAAGTAATAAGCACATGTGTTTCCCTCTTCAGGCATGTCCATGGTGATCAAAGGCTCAGGTCTGTCGTCTGCAACAAGAATAGCTACTGCTCCAGAGTTCTGTGCATTCCATGCCTTTAATGTAGAGTAACAATCTGCCAATTCAACAAATTATTCTGGTGACCTACTTCCACTTCATCTTTAGTTCAGTCACTAGACTTCTTAAGTTCTTATCACAACCATTCTACTTTTCAATATCGATTACAATATGGTGATTTCTACCAACATATCTGTTACAGAGTAACATAGTGGCATTTAAAAGAGGAACAAAGTCGACAAGAACAAAAATGATCAAAAACGTATTTAAAAGTGTCACGAAAACAAATCTGATCAAAAAAAGAAACAATTTTTTTTCTGGCTTCTGATGAACATTAAAGTAATAAAAAAAGAGATATAATACTTTGTTCATTCGAATAATCAAGATCAGAGATTATTACTTAATCCAAGAATATGTAAATAAATAAATAATCATAGTATCAGTTTCTTTCTAAGAATCTGATTATTTTGACCTGAGATAATAATAAAAATCAGTTTATCAGCAAATCCAAACACCTGTATTACTACTATACCTAAACTACTTGGCCAAATTTCAAACCACTTTTCGATGTTTTGATTGCCTATACAAGATATATCCCTTCAAGCAATAAGCCTTTCAATGGCAAGACAGATCTGAATCTGGTAATATCAAAACTGAAATCTCAAATTAAACTAAAACTGATAACAATATATACTAAAAACCAACAATACCCAATTTACAAAATCTACTTAGAACAGAATTATTACCGCCACGATCAAGAAGAGCAAAAACTGGAAGACAACCAGCAGTTTCTGATTTCAAAGAGGAATCAAAGCTTTGACATGCCTTCTGATTCCATACCGGATATCGAACAACACCATTTAATGCTCCTACGTGCTGAGATGTCCCTTAAACTCACAAGTGCAACTTTTTTTTTAAGAAAGTGTAGGTGATTTGAATCATAATGTTTTGGTTTGCACACAAACAAAATTTGAAACACAAAATCGATTATAAACTTAGTTGAACGTGTTCTGATTTTTATAAATTTAGTTTTTTTAAATATATAAGTTGAAGTTAAAGAGGGTTTTGCCGCCGCCGCTTTGCGCGGGTACAATACTAGTATATATATATATATATATATATATATATATATATATATATATATATATATATGTATATATATAAACTTGACGTTTTAAGCGGGTTTTATTTATAAACTTGTAATGTTGGGTGATTTAAGACATAAAAATCTATAAATATATATATTATCATATATTAGAGATATTAAGTCCCTATTATCATTTAGGACTCGATTAATCTCGCTCGGTGCATTACCCATCCATTTACGCTAAAAAGCATTTTCGCTCGTTTTTGCCATCACACGCTCGGTGAGTCCTCATAGCCCCTATTTTCACACTGTTATGTTTTGGGGTTGAAATACATGCTTCGTTTTCATATGGACACAAAAACATCTTCGTTTCTATTATGTATTACACACGTGGTTCCATCAGCCCTTATATCATGAACCGTTAATTGCATTTATTTTTAGTGCGTATATTGTGGATAGATCTATCGGGAGTCATGTCCCCCATTCGGGTTAGTTCGGTTCGGCTAACAGGGAGTGCATATATATTCAACACACGGTATTACCTACGGGAATACTGCACAGGTCAAACTCATTTTAATTAAGCTTCGGTTGCATGACGGTTTATATGTAATACATAACATGGAATTTATGATTTTATAAATTCAAACTCTACTGTTGTTGTCCATACAAGTCAGATTTATGTGTAAACCTATGAGGAGGCCAAATTCTTAAGTCTCATATTCAAGTATGTGTATGGTGACAATCTGTCCCAACCGTTCTTGATTAGAAACAAGTATTTCATGCTCCGGTGTCTGCTGAAGACCCTCCTCTCTCAACTCCAATGAGGAGGCTTCTTGGTTTGGTGGAAGGAACTTCTACACAGGAGGTGGATCCAACTCTTGCTCCCATTGAAAAATCCAAAGCTCCAGGTAAAAGGGCAAAATGTGCCGTGAAGTCTGGTGAAGCAGGGCATGTCACCAATAAGGTCATAAAAACCAAGACTACTCCCTCAGCCTCTGTGCCTGAGGGGAGCAACCTGATCTCCCAGGTTCATCAGTTGAACCAGAAGCCTTTGTGACTGGTGGCTCTGTGCCATTTGAGACTAGGGAACAGGGTATTCCTCCTGTTTCTAGCCCAGTCTCCTCACCAGTCCAAACACAACCACCTTCCACTTCTCCCAACACCTACTCCAGGCTAAGGAAGAAATCCTTAGCCAGAAAGAAAACCATCAGCCTACACACTCCTCAAAGCCCCTCTGCCCTCTCCCAACAAGATTTAGTTATAAAAGAAGCTACCCCTGCTGCATCATCTTCTCCTATCTTGGAAAAAGGTGCACCTTCTATGGAGCCTGCTTCACTCCAGCCATAGTCCACCCAAAGTTAACCTGAGCCCTCTGGTTCCTCCCAACAGGAACCAGTTGTAGAAATGCAGGCTAACACATCAACTGTCTCATCCTATCAACACGGTGAGGATATTGAAAGATAGGAGCTCTCTCCACTCCACACTGAGTCCACACTGTCCCCCACTCATATTTCTCCTGCACTACCTGAGTCTGCACAAGGTGCCAAAACAGTTGGATAAAGCCCTCCAACTAATCAACCTTCATCTTCTGTTGCTCAGGATGCAGCTGGTAAATCCTCATCAGCTGTTGAAGGACCAACAACCCAGCCAGATGATCCTCAGGGTACAGAACAACCCTCTGGTGAAGGCTTTCCCTAGATGAAAATTCCATCACCAGTTCTCACCACTGATGATGTTGAAATACACACCACTTCACCCCATAAGAGGTGCCTCAAAACAAGCCATCAATGAGGGTACTACCCATGTCTTTAATGAGGGAATCACAATCCCAGTGGTTTTTGAAAGGCCAAAAATCCCCAACAGCTCACCTCATGATGCAGGTTTGGCCACTGCTGAAGGTATCCTTGATCGCTCTAAAATAGGTCACTTGTCCTTTGCACATGCATTGGAAATTCTTTCCACTGTCCCTCTACCATCACCAAGTGAACCTACCACTCATCCATCTTCACCTTCATCTCCATCAACAAAATCAAAACAATCCACCCACACTCCTCCATCACCAAAAAAACTTTTCCTTAAAGGAACAACTTACTGTGCTTTCCAACAAGGTTAGTTCTTTAGAAAATTCTATGACCACCCTTCCTTCTTGTTAGGAACATATATATATAGAGAGATGAAAACAATTTTAATTGTAAAAGTTAGGGGGTTGTTTGTAATATTCTCGTACTTGTATTTTGTATAAATAGGAGGCAATTGTAGTTGTAAAGAAAGTGAGTATTGATCAGAAAGTATTTCTTGGTATTCCGTGCATAGGAAGTCAAATAGAGATCAGAGAGAAAACTGTCAAAGTTCATGTAATATCTTTCTATTCTCAATTTAATCATTCGGTAGTGATTGAACTTATATGTGTTCATGTTATGATTCACCTAGATCTGTGTTTAACAATTGGTATCAGAGCCTAATATCCCAAAATTTAGTAATTTTTGAATCTGAAATAATTTTTTTCTCGTGCACTGTTTCATCGAAAACTTTCAAAATCAGAAAATCCCTTAGGGTTTTTGAATCAGTGGATGAATTGAAATGAAATTCTGATCAAGTGTGCATTTTTCAAAGATGGATCAATTGAGATAAGTCGGAACTAAATTAGTCTTGTGCCGTTAGATTTAGTTTAGTTTTCTTACAAATTATAAAACCATAAACAAAACCTACCTTAGTTAATTGCTTTATATTCTTTCATATGTTAATTACTGCGTAGATGCATAGAACCATAGCGGTTTAACATGTGTTCTTATACTTGCATGTTGGTTTCCATCAAGTATGTGACTTGATTAGTTGCCACTGTAAGGCACTAAGGTTCACAGGTTCCGGCCATCTTAGTTCAAGGTATTTAATGTTTTTGTATGCAAAATTGTAACTGGTGTTCAATTTAAGCTACTCTATTTACCAGTTATTTTTCTTTCACTTGTTGGTTTGCTGATGCTGCGAATCTGTAATTTTCTTGAGATGTAACTGAAATGATGAGACGGTTTTACGGTCAATAAATCTACGTAGTCGGAACTAAAAATTTGTGCTCAATTGAAGTTTGTTTGGACAATTGCTCTTGCATATGGTCATAGTTTTGTTTTTTCACTTTTTTTTTTCTTTTCCCATCTATAGGTGTCATAAATTGATGAACATAAATGCATGATGGTCTTTTGCAATAATTTTTTGATGCTACTTATGCCTCGAAAAAGCAGTTGCAGCAAATAAATTGGCATTCAATTGACCTGTGTTTTTCGGATTTTTGAACACCTTTTCTATTAGGCTATTTTGGTAACATTTTAGACTGGTACATTAGTAACGTAATTAGTTAATATGCTGCTACTTGTGTTGTGGTACAACGATCTTTTGTTGTTGGTTGGGAAGCCATCTTGCTTGTGGTTTGGCTCCAGGTTTTAAATTCTATCATCGCTGGTCGCTATCATGTAACTGAGTATCTTGGATGAGGCGCATTCAGCAAAGCTATTCAAGCATGAACCAAGAATTTGTGGGCGTAAAAAAGAATGAACCAAGAATTTACATGCTATTATGCTCTTTTGTGGGCGTAAAAAAGAATGCACCAAGAATTTACTCATTCTCTATTAATGTATGCAGTCAATAACTATCCAGTGCTTGGAAGCACTTCAATTTTTGCATGGTCTTGGGCTTATACATTCTATGTCTCCGATTCTATCATCTATTTTATTTTGATCAACTTCTGCAAATTGTGACAGAACAAAGGCCATATTTAGAACTTTCCAAATATGATTGGAGTGGTTGAGTACTTGAATCATCGAAAATTGACTTTCCAATGCAAATTAACGGAAAGTGTACTTGTGAAAACCCGAAAGCACCGAGGTGCAAGAATGAATAATTCTCTAAAAGATTGTGGAAATATAAATTCAAAGAAGTCAAAGGTATTCATTCTTATAAAGTGTAATGTTGTTTGGATAATTGCACCAACATACTTTCTGTCAACATCTATTTTGGGAATAGAGTTTCAAATCAATGTTTTAAAACCCTATGTTATAGTTTATAATCATATAAGGAACCAATTTTTAAACTGCCTTTTTGTAAATGGTTTCATTATTTGGTAATATGATCTCTTATTTGATTATAGACGTATAACATGTCCTTAAACACTGATATTGAAAATAGAAATTGATTGTATGTAAGTTATATGTTGGTGCAATCAACCCTTTCACATTATGACAAGAATTCAAAAAGTCGATCATTGAACCGTACAATATTAGTAATGTTATCCAAAAGATAAACGAAAACCATGAATGTTTGTTGTACATACCAAGTGACTTAATAACTTCATTGGCACACTCTTTGTTGTACTTTTTCTCTTTCATTGGGCAACGGATAGAATAGTCTGTTACATAATCCCACCAAAGCCAAGGCTTTTAAAAAAGCAAGCCTGCCGTAAATTCTAGATAACATCTTTCCCGTCATACCCTATACTAAAATCTTGCTCAGGATCCGGAGCACGATGTCTTCCATGCTTAATACATTGTGATTTGCACTGTTTGCTCAATGTGAAAGCCTCAGGGCAATACCAAGTGATATAGCGTGGAGTGATCTGTGTAAAACCTCTTCGCTCAAGAATCTGAGCGGCCCCTTTAAAATCCTTGACGAAATTTATTTGACTATCGCACTTGGCCTCACACTCATCATTGCTATTTGTCTAAAACTCGTACTCTACACGCTCGTCAAGGTGAGGGAGAGCTTCTGTCCAGTCGGGTTTTATATTTACCATATCGCCCTTCGTTAGAGCTTTCTTTATTGCATCCCCAAGTGACTTGCTTACAAGTGCCGAAGGGATGGTTATGTTTTGCAAGTAATAAGCACATGTGTTTCCCTCTTCAGGCATGTCCATGGTGATCAAAGGCTCAGGTCTGTCGTCTGCAACAAGAATAGCTACTGCTCCAGAGTTCTGTGCATTCCATGCCTTTAATGTAGAGTAACAATCTGCCAATTCAACAAATTATTCTGGTGACCTACTTCCACTTCATCTTTAGTTCAGTCACTAGACTTCTTAAGTTCTTATCACAACCATTCTACTTTTCAATATCGATTACAATATGGTGATTTCTACCAACATATCTGTTACAGAGTAACATAGTGGCATTTAAAAGAGGAACAAAGTCGACAAGAACAAAAATGATCAAAAACGTATTTAAAAGTGTCACGAAAACAAATCTGATCAAAAAAAGAAACAATTTTTTTTCTGGCTTCTGATGAACATTAAAGTAATAAAAAAAGAGATATAATACTTTGTTCATTCGAATAATCAAGATCAGAGATTATTACTTAATCCAAGAATATGTAAATAAATAAATAATCATAGTATCAGTTTCTTTCTAAGAATCTGATTATTTTGACCTGAGATAATAATAAAAATCAGTTTATCAGCAAATCCAAACACCTGTATTACTACTATACCTAAACTACTTGGCCAAATTTCAAACCACTTTTCGATGTTTTGATTGCCTATACAAGATATATCCCTTCAAGCAATAAGCCTTTCAATGGCAAGACAGATCTGAATCTGGTAATATCAAAACTGAAATCTCAAATTAAACTAAAACTGATAACAATATATACTAAAAACCAACAATACCCAATTTACAAAATCTACTTAGAACAGAATTATTACCGCCACGATCAAGAAGAGCAAAAACTGGAAGACAACCAGCAGTTTCTGATTTCAAAGAGGAATCAAAGCTTTGACATGCCTTCTGATTCCATACCGGATATCGAACAACACCATTTAATGCTCCTACGTGCTGAGATGTCCCTTAAACTCACAAGTGCAACTTTTTTTTTTAAGAAAGTGTAGGTGATTTGAATCATAATGTTTTGGTTTGCACACAAACAAAATTTGAAACACAAAATCGATTATAAACTTAGTTGAACGTGTTCTGATTTTTATAAATTTAGTTTTTTTAAATATATAAGTTGAAGTTAAAGAGGGTTTTGCCGCCGCCGCTTTGCGCGGGTACAATACTAGTATATATATATATATATATATATATATATATATATATATATATATATATATATATATATATATAAACTTGACGTTTTAAGCGGGTTTTATTTATAAACTTGTAATGTTGGGTGATTTAAGACATAAAAATCTATAAATATATATATTATCATATATTAGAGATATTAAGTCCCTATTATCATTTAGGACTCGATTAATCTAGCTCGGTGCATCACCCATCCATTTACGCTAAAAAGCATTTTCGCTCGTTTTTGCCATCACACGCTCGGTGAGTCCTCATAGCCCCTATTTTCACACTGTTATGTATTGGGGTTGAAATACATGCTTCATTTTCATATGGACACAAAAACATCTTCATTTCTATTATGTATTACACACGTGGTTCCATCAGCCCTTATATCATGAACCGTTAATTGCATTTATTTGTAGCGCGTATATTGTGGATAGATCTATCGGGAGTCATGTCCCCCATTCGGGTTAGTTCGGTTCGGCTAACAGGGAGTGCATATATATTCAACACACGATATTACCTACGGGAATACTGCACAGGGCAAACTCATTTTAATTAAGCTTCGGTTGCATGACGGTTTATATGTAATACATAACATGGAATTTATGATTTTATAAATTCAAACTCTACTTTTGTTGTCCATACAAGTCAGATTTATGTGTAAACCTATGAGGAGGCCAAATTCTTAAGTCTCATATTCAAGTATGTGTATGGTGACAATCTGTCCCAACCGTTCTTGATTAGAAACAAAGTATTTCATGCTCCGGTGTCTGCTGAAGACCCTCCTCTCTCAACTCCAATGAGGAGGCTTCTTGGTTTGGTGGAAGGAACTTCTACACAGGAGGTGGATCCAACTCTTGCTCCCATTGAAAAATCCAAAGCTCCAGGTAAAAGGGCAAAATGTGCCGTGAAGTCTGGTGAAGCAGGGCATGTCACCAATAAGGTCATAAAAACCAAGACTACTCCCTCAGCCTCTGTGCCTGAGGGGAGCAACCTGATCTCCCAGGTTCATCAGTTGAACCAGAAGCCTTTGTGACTGGTGGCTCTGTGCCATTTGAGACTAGGGAACAGGGTATTCCTCCTGTTTCTAGCCCAGTCTCCTCACCAGTCCAAACATAACCACCTTCCACTTCTCCCAACACCTACTCCAGGCTAAGGAAGAAATCCTTAGCCAGAAAGAAAACCATCAGCCTACCCACTCCTCAAAGCCCCTCTGCCCTCTCCCAACAAGATTCAGTTATAAAAGAAGCTACCTCTGCTGCATCATCTTCTCCTATCTTGGAAAAAGGTGCACCTTCTATGGAGCCTGCTTCACTCCAGCCATAGTCCACCCAAAGTTAACCTGAGCCCTCTGGTTCCTCCCAACAGGAACCAGTTGTAGAAATGCAGGCTAGCACATCAACTGTCTCATCCTATCAACACGGTGAGGATATTGAAAGACAAGAGCTCTCTCCACTCCACACTGAGTCCACACTGTCCCCCACTCATATTTCTCCTTCACTACCTGAGTCTGCACAAGGTGCCAAAACAGTTGGATAAAGCCCTCCAACTAATCAACCTTCATCTTCTGTTGCTCAGGATGCAGCTGGTAAATCCTCATCAGCTGCTGAAGGACCAACAACCCAGCCAGATGATCCTCAGGGTACAGAACAACCCTCTGGTGAAGGCTTTCCCTAGATGAAAATTCCATCACCAGTTCTCACCACTAATGATGTTGAAATACACACCACTTCACCCCATAAGAGGTGCCTCAAAACAAGCCATCAATGAGGGTACTACCCATGTCTTTAATGAGGGAATCACAATCCCAGTGGTTTTTGAAAGGCCAAAAATCCCCAACAGCTCACCTCATGATGCAGGTTTGGCCACTGCTGAAGGTATCCTTGATTGCTCTAAATTAGGTCACTTGTCCTTTGCACATGCATTGGAAATTCTTTCCACTGTCCCTCTACCATCACCAAGTGAACCTACCACTCATCCATCTTCACCTTCATCTCCATCAACAAAATCAAAACAATCCACCCACACTCCTCCATCACCAAAAAAACCTTTCCTTATAGGAACAACTTACTGTGCTTTCCAACAAGGTTAGTTCTTTAGAAAATTCTATGACCACCCTTCCTTCTTGTTAGGAACATATATATATAGAGAGATGAAAACAATTTTAATTGTAAAAGTTAGGGGGTTGTTTGTAATATTCTCATACTTGTATTTTGTATAAATAGGAGGCAATTGTAGTTGTAAAGAAAGTGAGTATTGATCAGAAAGTATTTCTTGGTATTCCGTGCATAGGAAGTCAAATAGAGATCAGAGAGAAAACTGTCAAAGTTCATGTAATATCTTTCTATTCTCAATATAATCATTCGGTAGTGATTGATCTTATATGTGTTCATGTTATGATTCACCTAGATCTGTGTTTAACAATTGGTATCAGAGCCTAATATCCCAAAATTTAGTAATTTTTGAATCTGAAATAATTTTTTTCTCGTGCACTGTTTCATCGAAAACTTTCAAAATCAGAAAATCTCTTAGGGTTTTTGAATCAGTGGATGAATTGAAATGAAATTCTGATCAAGTGTGCATTTTTCAAAGATGGATCAATTGAGATAAGTCTCAGATTTTAATTCCAATCACACAGAAATTGATTTGGATGTTACTGAATTTTCAAAACTTTTGGGTTCGTACTATTTTTTGTGTATTTTTGGTTGTTTAATCTGAAATTAGACAAAATTTCTTTACAATAAGTGTTTGTATGTGAAAACCGCACCTTCAATGTTAATTTGAGATCAATTAGTGAATTTTTTGTTAAAAAGATTGAATTTGAACTTGGTTTTATTAATTTCTGTTAAAACTCGGGCAACATTAAATTTTTAGTGTTGACCGAGTTTTACAAAGTGTTGATCGAGTTTGATCAAAGGATTGACCGAGTCTGATCAATTGTTCATCGAGTTTTAATTAATTATTCATCCGAGTTTGAACCCTTGTTATTTGAATTGTCACTTTCATTATTCGAGTTTGTTAAGAAGTCATCAGAGCTTTATTTGAGTTCCCTCATTATTCATTCGAGTTAATCCCATTTCATTCAAGTTTAGTCACAGTGTCAACCGAGTTTGACATAATATTATCCGAGTTTCATAAGGCTTCAATCGAGTTTGATCCTTATTCATTCGAGTTTGGTCATTCAATATTCGAGTTTCATCCATATTCATTCGAGTTTGGTCATTCAATTTCGAGTTTGATCCTTAATCATCCGAGTTTGTTCATTCAATATTCGAGTTTGATACTTAATCATCCAAGTTCGATACTTATTCAACCGATTTTGACCCTTTATCAGCCGAGTTTCATCCTAAGGCATCCGAGTTTGTCCCTTGGTCATTCGAGATTGGTGAAAGTTCATTCGAGATTTGTGTAAGTTTCTTCAAGTTTCATAAAGAGTCATTCGAGTTTCATTTCTCATTCTGCGAGATTCATCATTCACAATTCGAAATTTGTCCACTTTCATTTAAGATTCACTCAATCACTCATTATTCCATAAAAGATCTTGGAAATTCAAAATCTACAATTCAGAATATCTAACTTTTAACTGAATGACCTTTCCTGCTTAAATTGGCCATATCTTTTCACTGGAACATCGTTACATTGCCTAGCTTACGTCAAATCGAAGCGTGAACCGAGATCCACGATTTCTAGAATGGGCAAAGCCGGTTCAGGAATTTTTTGAGGCCTAATTCGACTCCAAAAAAGTTACAGGCACTTTTCTGAAGAGAAGCTGAAATTTCAACGTGCAAAAGTCAATTCAGAGCTGATTTTTACCGAGTCATCATCCACAGATACATCTTTCAGAGCTTCAACATTGGATTCCAATCTTCGAACAACCTTCAACTTGCTGATATTTTCTGATCTTTCATTGGATTCTATTTGACATTGTTGTCTTCTGTTGACCATAGTTGACTTCATTTTTGACTTGATTTGATTTTTGTTCATTTATATCATCAGGATGTTTCAAGATAACTAGACAGCCAAAGATATACAAATTTGCGAACTCAAAGCTACAATTGATGTTCATCAAGAGAGATACAAGCTTGATCAGGTACTGGTTCTTAGACTTAAAGAAGATTGATCTTGTGCTGAAAATCATGTTAAAGTGTTGACTAACTAAAATCTTGAACTTTTGGAAAAATTAAAGTCTGATCAATGTGAAATAAAAGTTTTTATTTCTGAAAAAGAATAGCTTCATTGTGCAATATCTGAATTATCAAAGGAACTTGAAGATTCTATACAAGATAATTTTCAAAATGCAAATCAACTAAAATATCTTTTGCGTGAACGATCTGTTTTGCACAAGAAAGTTAAAGATCTTGAAGAAACACTTTCAAAGACAAATCATCCGGATTAAAGTTATGTTTGAAACAAATCTGAAGTATTTTTTGCTCATGCAAAGAATTTTTCATTAACTAAAGAATTATTTGAGAAAGAAAGAAATGAGTTCTTACTTAAAGAACTAGATTTCAGACCGAAATCTAAATTATTTGAAGATGAGCGTAAGTTGTTCTTAATTAAAGAACAATCTTTCAAAACTGATTTTCCAATCATTTGATGATGACAGAATTTCGTATTTGGTCATTATCAAAGGATTAGAAGATCAAATATTTTATCTTTCTAAACAATTTAATGTTTCCCCTTCTTCAAATGAATCAAAGGTTAAGGATTCTAATGTTTGTTTTGAACATAAAGTTGATCATTCTGATTATATTTAGAAAGTGAAAAGAATCTAGCTAAAACTCCTAAGTTTGATTTGTCTTCAGATCTTCAACCTAAATATCTTTTAAAGATAAACAAACGCAAAGATAAACTAGTTGAAAAACTTCCGGTCAAGATTTACCCTGGTGAATCTTCAAAATCAAAGTTTTCAAAAGCATCTGCAAATACTGGTTATTCTTCTCAGCAGAAATATTCACAAAAAAATACTAAGTATTATCAGAAACAGGCTAACACCGGACATGTTTTTAGAAAGAAGAGTTTGCATAATTCTGTTTGTTCAGGTTCAAGTTTCTTTAATAAATCAGATATTCATTTTTATCATTGTAGGTCCCGAGAGGTTCCCAAAGTATATAGCTTTAAGCTGTAGAGGGGGGGGGGGGTGAATACAGCTATTTAAAAACTACACACTATTTTCTGAATGTTTGTATGTATTATCAACAATTTGTTAATTACAAACAAGCTTGAATGCGGAATAGTTCAAGCTGAGATGACAGATACAACAGTATGTTCACTAGTCTAAGGCAAACTCAAACTAGTATACAATGAATACACTCACTAAGAAGCACTCACTGTGTTTACAAGACTTAAGGGAACAGCTTATGTAAAACAGCTTAGACACACAGATACTGATTTACACAGAAGGCTTGCATGCATGAAAATCACACTTGCACGTTCACTCTTGGTTTCAGCACTTAGCTTTCTTCACTCTTCTTTCTGTCCTTAGAAGCTTCCTTTTATACCCACTCAGAGGATCTATGAGAAACATCTTCATTGGACGAAATGAAAAAGGAGAAGTCTTGTTGAAAAGACAACATAACCTTTTCTGCACTTTTCTGAAAAGCATACTTGTCTTCACATGTGCAGAACTTTTGTCTTTTCACTTTGTCGACTGTTGCTTTGCCTTTAACCAATTTAGGAATGTCAACTTTGCGTCTTTCTTCTTTTTAAAGGCCTATTTTGATATAAGAAAAAGGTCTGTCACCCTTTTTCAAATAACCTTTTGTCTTCATGTTACAGAACAGCGTGGGCAGGCTGAGCAGTTCTGTTTTCCACTTTGTCTTCGACTTTGTAAACTGATCATGTAGTCAAAAACAATACATGATGACTTGGAAACGTATTCCATAAAGTGTTTAGCCTGTTCACAAAGAACAGGTTCTGTTCACAAAGAACAGAACATTTTAAAATTGCCCAAGCTGCTCAACAGTGTAGAGCAGCGTAGACAGTTTATGTCCAGCCTGTTCAGCAGACAGAGCAGCTTGGACAAACTGTCTTAGTTGCAACACATGCAACATATAGAACAGCTTTAGACTGATATTGCAAATCATTTTCAGGTTTCAATAAGACATATAACAGGCCTTAAATTCAACCTTCAAATGCATCAACAGGTTTGATTATAAATCTCCCCTCAGATGTAGAACAGGTTTGACTGAGGCCTTTTTGTGCCTAACAATCTCCCCCTATTTGCAATAACCAGTCTAAGCTGGTCTTATCAAAAATCACTATATATTTTTACAGTACATTTGCTGAAATAAAATTACAACATTACAGTAAAGTAAAAGATCAGTTTAAGTAGAAGTGGACATTGAGTTCTGCTTCTTGCTACTCCAACGATCAACTTTCCACCAAGGAGTTGACACCCACCTGTTGTGCTTTCCTATCTAACTGCAGCTGCAAATCAGAATCGTGAATAACCTGTTAGCTCAAGGCTTGAGTCTTGGGATACCAAAGACCAAACCTGGTGTACCCTTTAGGTACCTGAAGATTCTTTTGACAGCAGCTAGATGAGATTCCTTTGGATCAGCTTGGAACCTAGCACATGACAGGTGGCAAACATAATATCGGTCTGCTAGCAGTTAAGTAAAGCAAGCTCCCAATCATGCCTCTGTAAGCTGTTACTGAAACAGCTTGCCACTAGCATCAGCATCCAATTTTACATTGGTTGCCATTGGGGTTTTAATAGGAGAACTTTGATCAAATTTGAACTTTTTCAAAAGATCTAAAGTGTGTACTTCTTTTGATTTATAAAATTCCAGTTGAGGTTTGTTTAACCTGCAATCCTAAAAAGAAAGAGTTAGTTCTCCCATCATACTCATTTCATATTTAGATTTCATGAGTAATGAAAAATTCTTGCATAACTGCTCATTAGTAGAACCAAAATATATGTCATCCACCTAAATTTGAACAAGCATAATATCAGACTTCACCCTTTATGAACAGTGTGGTATCCACTTTACCTCTGGAGTACCCATTGCTCATAAGGAATTCCGTAAGGTGTCATACCAGGCTCTAGGGGCTTTGTTTGAGACCATAGAGAGCTTTGTCCAACTTATAGACAAAACCTGGATGTTGTTCATTTTCAAAACCTGGAGGCTGCTTGACATAAACTTCTTCTTGCAGCTTCCCATTCAAAAATGCACTTTCACATCCATTTGAAATACTTAATGCTCTTATGGCAGCGTAGGCTAATACAACGAATTGCTTCTAGCCTGGCCACAGGCAATGTTTCATCATAATCAATTCCTTCCCCCTGTCTGTAGCCCTGAGCAACCGTCTTGCCTTATTCTAATGACATGACTTGCTCATCCATCTATTCCTGAAAACCCATTTAGTGCCAATTATAGTTTTACCTTTAGGGCAGGACCAGCTTCCATACATTGTTTCTCTCAAACTGATTGAGCTCTTCTTGCATGGCAGTGATCATGCAATGCCAAATTTTGGCTTATCTTTAATGTCGTCATCAACCTTCTTTGCTCCTCAGTGAACAAAACTAGAGACATACAAAAGTTCCCTAAGCTGTCCCACCGTGTTTGTTCCCTTTGTTGATTGTCACCAATATTTGATCATTGGGGTGACACCTGATCCACTTAGGATCATTTTCAATGATGATTTACCTGAGTTGTTACATCTTCAGTAGGTCCTGTGTGAACAGCTCTCAAGATTTTCAGACACACTGTTGTCTTGAGTCTGTTCACTTGTTTGAACATGTCTGACCACTGTTGAACATATCGCCAGAGGAACTGGGAAAATCAGCATTGATGGTTCTGGACATGCAGTTGTAATTAAGTCAGTACATTTATTCACACCGGGTGTATTGACATAATCATCATCATGTCCATCATGATTAACAGGTTCCACACTGGGTTTGTGGAGCTTTTGGTCCTCTTCATTGATTGAATGCATCAGATCATCAAAGTTAAGTTCTCCTGAAACTGATTAGGAACAGCTTTGGTGGAGGCATTCTTGGACTCTTCAAAGGTGACATGATAGATTCATCTATCACCTTTCTTTTGTTGTTGTATACTCTGTAGGCTTTGGAGATAGCAGAGTAGCCAACAAACACCCCTTCATCGCTTTAGGTTCAAACTTTGACGCTGGTCCCTTTGATTCAGAATGAAACAGGGACATCCAAACACATGGAAATAACTGACATTTGGCTTCCTCCCTTTGAGCAGCTCATAGGGAGTTTTGTTGAATCTTTTCACCATTAAGATCGTTTTGGGTGAAAGCAGGCAGGTTGTTAACAGCTTCAGCCCAAAATGATGATGAAGGAAACCTGATGCACACAGCATGGTTCTGGGCAGCTTCAATGAGAGTTCTGTTTCTCCTTTCAGCAACTCCCTTTTGTTGAGGAGTTTTTTTACTG